>CM041780.1:71707081-71752048 GCA_023374045.1 Limonium bicolor
TCGTCAACTTCACAGAGTTTTTGCTTCCCATAGAAGTGGATCTCTTGCTGTTCCTCCTTTGAGCCGCAACGAATGACAAGGATGCCTACATCCTTGAATTTGAGGAGGAGGACCAACCACATTGTGATCCTCAATTCAAGGATCACCCACCTCAACACAACTACCTGAAGCACGATTGGTGGGGCTTGCACTATCATATTTGGACTGTTTAAGTTTTATTTCCATTTAATTGGGGAAGTTCTATGAAGATATATGATGCCCACCTCACCCACCCTCTAGCACCCTCAAGGGTACGTCTAGCCAAAGACGTAAAGAATGACAACGGCTAGAAGGAAACCTAGTATTACATTTTATTAAATTTTAATTATAGTTTTAATATATTTTTTAGTTTCTTTCTTGATATTGTTTTTGATAATCTATGACTCAATTTGTAGTTTTAGATTGTGTAACGACCCCAAAACCACCCTGGTTCTGAGACCATCTTATGCCGCGCTTATTACCTAAGATACACAAGGCTACACTATCGAAACCCCAAAGACACAAAACACTCTTTATTAATTGAATATTGATTAACAAAGCTTAAACATTGATTACAAGCGGAAGCCTAGTTGAAATACATTACAAAAGCCAAATACTTATTGGGCTCCAAAGCCATACAAACTGAATACAAAATCCGGAAGCCAAAACTAAAAGCAAGAGCCGAATATCCAAACAGAAGCTAAAACCTATAAATCAGACGGAAATAGGGGTGAGTCAAACTATCGCTCAGCAAGTGATCAACGTCATCTGCTGAGCATGCTCAAAACAGATACAGAACATACATATAGACGTATATGAAAGCTTAGTGAAATCAGAAACAGAGGCCTTAGCGTAAGGAGACAGAAATAGAAACTTGATAAACCATAAGCTTTCAGATGACTGAAAGCACACTGCCGTCAGAAACTAGAAACAACTAGAGCAGACAAAGCATATTAGTTTGCAACTGGGGGTGGGACCCTAGTCACAGCGCACACATATAGAAAGGTATAGACCCAAGGACCGAAAGATCCATCAAAAAAGTAGAAATGGTAAGAAGACCAATGGGCATGTTAGCCTAGAACAGAAATGACCTGAAAGCCAAAGAACCCTTCGGTCCCACAGAAACAAAATGATGCCTGCATATCATGCTACGGGATAGCTCGACCCAGCCATCCACGGCTCAAAATGCACAAAAACCAGGTTCCAAAACAGAAGCTTTACAAAACAGAACAGAAGGTGTTGTGAAACACAAACACCTGAGCACAAAGGTTGAGAACATAACAAAACAAGAATCTTTGTAGAAATAAAAGTCTTAAACCAATAATGACAAAATACAGAAAGTTAACCCAGAATTAGAAGCCAAAACTTGCTTTTAGAGTAAATCAGAGGTCAAAAGCATAAAAAAAGGATTTCGAAAAACACATAAAAACAATGCTAAAACATGTCAAAACAGATAGTACACGATGAGAGAAACACAACGCCGTGAACGACGATCAAAACGGAGCTCAAACGAAGAAGTTACACAAAATCAGAGGCGTGTCCGAACATACGTCCGACCTTGCATGTTCAGACAGATGCCGAGAGTCACAATATAAGACATCCAAACATCTGCCCGAACTTACATGTCTAGACAAAGTCCAAGGAAAACTTATGAGGATGTCTGGACTTGTGTTCGGGCTTGCAAGTTCAGACACAAGTTGAACTGCAAACCTATAGAGTGTTCTCGTACCCTGTCCGGACTTTCCGTCCGGACACAACAAAAAACATTGCAAAATAGAGGTTTCCGAAGCCATGTCCAGACACTGTGAAAGTTGCATAAAAACAATGGCAAACAGAGAGCAAACCAAATCCACAAATCACCTCTCGTTAAAGCATGATCTTACATATCAAAATACGTAAAACAATGACACTTCCCACGGGGTTTAACACACCAAAATGCAAATCCGAAACAGCCCAAATTATCACAAATTAAGAGTCAAACAAACATATACTGAAACATAAAAAATCAGAAACCTCGGTGGGTGAACACATACAACCGAATCCATCTACCACCTACCTCACATCCGAAAAAAGCAAATCTCTACAGACTCCCCACACATTCTCTTTGAATCTTCACTTGAACAACAAACACTCGATCGTAACGAAGGAAAACCAAAACCGGAATGAGAGGCGGAGAACCGGAATGAAGAACAACAATCTACTAGGAATCCCCAACTCGAGATCTCGGACTCGGGTTAGCAACAACAAAGCTAGAACATTTGAAGGATCAATTTGTAGAGAGGAGAAGATGAAGATGAAGGGTGCAAAGGGAGGTTGCTTGGGAAAGCAGAGAGAAGCAGGAGTTGAGAGCGTAAAGAAGAAAAGATCGTAAAAATAAAAGTGAGGAAGGAGGGAGGAATTAAAATGACTTAAAAGAAAAAATCTTTTTCCTAACTTAATAATAATGACAAAAGGGAATAGGTATATAACCCTCCTTCCTTCTAGCTAATACGAATAACCTAAATAATATCAAATGCCAACTGACATAAGGTCGGAATGTTATGAAACTCCCTTTGCGAATCAGAAACAAAAGGAAAAAAATCTAGGGGCATAACAGGTTGCCTTTAGTATCTTTCTTTCAGATGAGATCCTCATGACGGTACTGCAACCAAGTTACACTACTTGAGAAAAGCTCAAGTGTGGGTCATTCCTCCTGCAACAGCAACAAAATCCAGGGGAATTCTAGTTTAATTTCTTTTAATTTTAGTTTTTGTTTGCTCTATTGTGTTTCCTTCGTACTTTACTGTTTTCTAAGTGTTTTGAGTTTTTCACTCCCTTCCTTGTCACACAATAAGGACATTGTTTATTTTAAAGTGTGGGGTAGGAAGTGACCTTCAGTGAACACTTTAGGCCACTAGCTTTTGTTTGTTTTCAGGTGATAAATAATATGATTCTCTAGTGCCAATAAGTTGTAAGCTGTGGGTGATAATGTTTGTGGAAGTTTGAAACTAAGCGAGATGACAACCTCAAATATTTTTTTCTACTTAAAGTTGTCTAATTGTATTGATTTTCTTAGATTTACTCTATCTTCACTGAAATCTGATGGATTGGCTGATTATGGAAATGAATGAGTTTAGCTTTGGAACCTTGAGAATGTATGGAAAGAAAGGAAAAAGGCAAGGTACTCCGCTAGTTTGTTTCTCCTAAACCAAAACAGGCCTTGTCCACTCGGTTATTACGTCTTTAAAGGTGCTTTATCACCTAGCTTCCTAAGGGTGGTCAACCTGGAAAAGTTGGCCCAAGCTATTATAGAGGTGGAGAGAAAAGTCTGGGGGAATGGAGGCGTGATCATTATATGCTTAATTTGTTAAATTTTTATGAATTGCAAGTGTGAAAGTATAAGTGCGTAAGTTGAAATGCAATGAGAGGATCGTTACAGGCTATGAGTGTGTGGCATTGAAAGGTAATATGGAATAGCACATTACTTCTCACCCCTTGTCGTCCATAGCGCAATGAATTTGGTGGAAGGTCCTAAGCTAATCTGTGTTTAGTTTATACGGTCTAGTTTATTCATGCTTAGAGTAGATTGATTTTTGTGATTGTCATTTTGCTTTTTTCCTTCCACTTATGTTAGATCCTGGAGTTCAGTATTACGGTTTTGAGTAGTTGATAAGTGCAGAATTTATCTATATTTCTACATTTAATTCATTATATTTTATTAGATTATGTGATAAATTCTCTCACTTCTGTGTTAATTTATGTCATATGTGATGAGCGTCCTTTACTTGTGGTTTTACGCTTAAACAGGTGAAAACACTGAAGAAAAGGTCTAAGAACGCCTATCAGCTTAACAATCAAGATGGGACCTAACGGGAGTCAAAACGATGTTTCTGGTGCATTCTGTAATTGGTACATAATCTCACCTGATTTACAAACTCGGACCATCCTCGAGACAACCTTTCTGTCAAGATTTCTGTGTGGTCTGAGTATGTGTCCAGACTTATAAACCACCACACAGGAGCATAGCCTACTGCCTATTTTAGCACTCAGTCCAGGTTTTCATCATCGGAAAAGACCTAAACCAGGCTATTTCTCTCGCGCAGATCGACTTCTATGAGTGGTTCGGGTATTAGAGCCGGATGGAAACTCGGACCACATTTTTTCTGTTGCGCAGAGTGAAGTCTGTGAGACACCCGAGTACACCTGAACGGAAAGCCGGGCCAGCTCTCTGAGCAGCGTGTCGTTTTACTTAACGAAGGGAAGAACATAAATATTTTTTTCAATGATAAGGGGATATCTTATTTGGAAACCTTAGCCGCCTGAGAATGAAGAAAGAGGGAGACAACAACAGACTGGAAACCAGGGACAACAGAGCAGATCAGGATTTCTTCATCAGTTCTTTGACATAGGTTTGATGGTGTCTTCTCTTTCCCTTATTGTTGTTTCTATTTCCACAATGTCTGAGTAGATAACTGAATTCTAGTTTATAATAAACCTTAGTGTATGATTTTGTTTTTCCTGAGTTCTTAAGTACTTATTCTATATAGATTGTAGTTTTATTCCTTATTTCATTGTTAAATTTTCTTGTGATTTATAATTGCTTGAGGTTATCTGGTTTGACTGCTTATAAGTGAGAACTACGACATTCATTAGTCTATAGGAATACGACCAGTGAAAGTTGAGATGGTAATTCCTCGATATTAGCAAACTATAAACTAGATGAGAAATGAATGCTACTAGATAATTAATACATTCGTTACGAGAGTAGGGATTTAGAAATTGCTAGTAAGAATTTATTTTGTGGAGACCAGGAGTAGATTATTTTAGATCTGAGGTTGCAATCTAGAATTAGGAAAACAGCAGGAAGGGAAGTTGAAGAATTAGGGAGAAGTAGTAAACCAGGATTCCTTGCTTAGAATTGTTCAGAAGATCACATTTAAATTTAGTTTATTATTTTCTGCAATTAAAAACCCCAAAATATTATTGTTGTTTCATTTAGTTCATTAGTTATTTTATTAAATAAAGACTGAAACTAGACACCACCTCTGTTGGTTCAATAACCTAGGGAATACTTTCTAGGAAAACTTGTTACAATAGATTGGTACACTTGCCCTTAGGTTTACCCTATACTTTTACTCTTAAGTACACCAGAATATCATCAATAAATACCACTACAAACTTATCCAAGTAAGAGCTGAAAATTTTGTTCATCAAATCCATGAATACCGTCGGTGCATTGGTAAGTCCAAATGGTGTCAACGTGAACTTATAATTGTCATATTTTGTCCTAAAGGATGTCTTAGGAATATCCTTCTCTGCCACTCTTAACTGATGACAATGAGACCTAAGGTCGATCTTTGAAAACACTCCCATACCCTACAACTGGTCAAACAAATCATCTATCCTTGGCAATGGATACTTATTCTTCACATTAATATGATTTAGCTCCCTGTAACCAACGCATATCCATATTTCTCCATCTTTCTTATTAACGAACAGTACTTGAGTACCCATGGTGAAACACTTGGGCGATATACCCCTTATCCAGGAGTCCTTCTAGCTAACTCTCTCTTTCATTGCGATCGGTGTCATTTTATATGGAGCTTTACAGATTGGATCTATTCCAGGTGCCAAATCAATTGTAAACTCCGCCTTTCTGATTGGTGGCATACCTGGAATTTCATCTGGAAACACATTCGGAAATTCCCGCACCATTGGAATATCTTCTGGAAGTTCGCTTCCTTATCCACTTCCCACACTCTGGACATAGCACAAGAATGCAGACCTCCCTTTCCTTACACCTTTTTCAAGAGGTTCATTAATGACACCACCTTAATTCCAGCCTTTCCTTCTTCTCCCTATAGGAAACTCTTTTCCCGAATGAGCACTTAAGGATTACCTTTTGCCTGAAAAATTTTATTTAGCCCTTATACGTACTTAACCAATCAATCCCCAAAATCACATCAAAGTCATCAAACCAAACTCAATCAAATTAGACGCAAAGTCTTCCCTTTTGATACTAATGCTCAACCCCTTAAGCATTATACAACAATGAATAATTCTCCGGAGGGAGTAGATATATCCACTGAAATAGAATTATTGGCTACCAAACCCAACTTCTTCAAGAAAGATGATGCAATAAAAGAATATGACGTTACGGAATCAAACAACAAATTAGCAGAAGCACCATAGACTGAGAAAGTACCTGAAATGACATTTCCTTCCTGATCAGCCTCTGTTTGGCTCATCACATTGATGTGGCCCTGATTCCAGTAGCCGCCACTTCCGGTATTCCCATCCTTCCTCACCTCCTAATCCTAATTCCTCTCCACATTCTGATTTCCACCACTCATCTGACCGTAGTTCCCCTGCAGCCTCCGGTTTCTACTCTCCTACTGGCTCCTCTACTGGTAGTACGATTTGCCACCATTACCACTCCTTTGATAGTTACTACCGGGGTTACCCCCAAAACATTCAAATATTTGCGGTCTGACTTCTTACGGCAGAAGTGCCTCTCTCTCCCTTTTTTATTTTCTTCGAAATAAAATTGTCCTGAAAAATACTGGTTGTCCCCTTTATGGTTCCCAAAGAACATCCAGTTCCCTTTCTGGTTAGGCCGGAACTTCTTATCTTGATTCTGCTTCTAGAAATCCTCCTCATTCCACTGGTTGTCCTCCTCCTGCTCAAACTTCTTCTTGTGCCCAAATTGGACATCCTTCCTCTTTTGCTACACTCGATACAAGTTTGCAGCTTTCCATACACATTCTTCAACGTGGGAATGGTCAGCACATTTAAAGCCTTTTGAATACTACAACTCAGCCCACCAATAAAAAGCTGAACCTTGGAAGCTTCATCTGACACCATGGTTGGCATGAACCTGGCCAACTCCAAGTAGTTGGTGTGATAATTCATCACATTCATAAACAGTTGGTCTAGCTCTGAAAACACCAAATATTTTTGCATCCTAATGCTCTGGGTAGAAGCGCCTCCTCATGACCACCTAAAGGGTCTCCCAGTCAAAATTATGCCCTGCTAATAACTCATCCTTGTGGGCAGTCCACCAGATATCTACCTTATCCTTGAAGTAGTACACTCCCTCATGTCAAGATTTTGTTGAACTCTCTGATCCAGTCCTTCAGAATGTCCGGATCCTCCTCCTCAACATACACTAGTACAAAAAGACCTATTTCAACGCCCTTATTTCGGCGGTTATTCTTACAACTGCTAAAATAGGGCCCAAAAAATTATGTGTCTAAAAGAATGACACCTATTTCGGCGGTTGTTAGCTAGGAACCACCGAAATAGGGTCATCAAAAATTATGTGTATAATAAAAGACACCTATTTCGGCGGTTTCTAGCTAACAATTGCCGAAATATGTGTTTTTTTTTCTTAGACACAAAATTTTCGGGGCCCTATATGGGCGGTTCCTAGCTAAGAACCACCGAAATTGGTTGTTTTCCTGGTTTTTTTGGATGAAATTTTTGAAAAAACTGCGTCTCTGCCTTCTTTTATTTTTTACCTTTCATCTCTCTCTTCCTTCATTCTCTTCACTCACATAAATTTGCAACCCTAAGCTCTGTGCCTCTACCTTCATTCCCTTCTCATGTATGTGTCTATGGTCGAAGTGCTGCATCTTGCTCACCAGATTGAAGATGGGGCTGAAGCAGATCATTTGGAACCGGTAATATACTCGAACTTATCTTTTTTTCTCTGACGAACAAGGAACATACATGTTCGCGCCTTTTCATTCTCTTCTTTGTGTCTGCTGTATCTCACTCTCTTTATTCTCTTTGCTAACTGTATTTTTGCATCTGGAGAACAAGGAACATGCTCTGCGAGACTCTGTTCATGCTCTGGCCTCTCACAATAATTTCGCAACCCAAACTAGCGAACAAGGAACATGCTCTGTGCCTTTACAATCTCCTCACTCACTGTAAATGGAGCATGGTTGTTAACTTATATGTATATAGTTATATAGTTCGGCTTCGCTCCAGTTTGTGGTTTGTGTACTGGTTTTTCTTCCTCTCTGAATCTATTAAGGTTGCAAACTTTATCAATGCACCTCTATTCATTCTTATCTTGTGTCTATGCCTTTATAGAGACGAATCACTAGAACTGCTGCATCTTGCTCCCGAGGTTGAAGACATGGCAGAGAATGAATTATTTTTCTTAAACAAATACACCTATTTTGGCAGTTATTTTTCAACCGCACCTATCTCAGTGCACCTCATTTCAGCGGTTCAGAACCGTCAAAATAGTCCTAAAACAACCGCCGAAGTAGATCTGTTTTGTACTAGTGATAGAAGTTAAACTTCAAATAGGCATTCCTCTTATAAAAGTTTTGGGGAATTCTACCTCTAGGCATACCTCTAGATAATTGGCCCCATACTCATAGCCAATTCTTACAGTTGCCTTAACTAATGTTGTCTGCCATTTCTTATTGCCTACTTCTGGCCATAAACTTCTACACTATATCAGCTATGATATGAATATACCTAATCCACAATTATGTACCATATTCACCAAGGAATCAATAACACCATGATCATGCACAAAGTTCATCATCAATATTATCCTACATGCATGAATATTTACACTAGGTTAAACATACACAAAACACCACATCAAGAACATATCCCACCCAATAGACGACTTACCCAGATTTTATTGCCTTTGATCCAAATTCTCTCATCTAGTTACTTAAACCTGTGGCTTTGATACCACTTTGTAGCACCCATGTTTCTTACCAGAACGTAACCTAAACAATAGCAAAAACTCGCAGTAGAAATTAAGAAACCTAACAGGGCATTACCGTTACACCCACGAAAGTGAGTGGTAAATATATGCTCTCCAACCCTAATTTCTCTTATTAAACAAAGAAACAATGATTTACGATAACCAAGTTAAGTACAACTCAAAGTCTTAACACTGAAAAGAACCCAACCTTTTGGGACAAGACGATTGGAAGAGATCTTAATCTCCCGGAAGAAAACTACCGATATGACCCTTTGACAAAATAAAATGACCCTAGCTACCAGAAGAACTATCTAGGTGGTGACATTTCCCCAAAGTCCTAAGTATTGACAAATCTCAATTACAACCGGATGTCAGATTTCACAAACAAACACATATTGGGACTGCGTAAATCAGTAAAACTGAGTAAGTCATTGCAACAACATGTAAAATTCATTTAGATTAGAGACATTTGATAGGATGTAGCACTTATTCTTGATTTCCACGAACCACTAACAACCAAACATTGATAAGGGAAAGGGCTCAATAATCACCACCCCAAAGGGCTGAAACCAGTGACACCCAACTAGTGAGGCCACGGTTCATCCAATTACCACCTCGAAGGGCTGAAACCATCGATTACCCAAACAAGTGGGGTGACGGCTCATCCAATTCCACATCACCTTAAGTCCTTAAAATGCACACCCTTATAATAATAATTTTGACTAGTAGAATTAGATCATACTGGCTTAAGCTATAATTCATTGGTAGCAACGTATAATTAGTGTAACAATTTGTCAGAGATTTCCATGAAATAATCCCTTATTAATACACAATAATTCCAGTAAACAACCAAGTCCGGACCATAAATCCTCATACACCATACATAAGTAATCCTCTGCATAGACCCTCAAAATCATGTTCACGCCAATCTTTCAATGTTTATTAATCAACTCATGTACCATAGAAATCACCCAAATCATCCAGCCATATTTGAGTAAATCATGTACACAACTAAGGCAAACCAATAAGTCAACACAAGAGCTTGCCTAAGCGTACTTAGTCAACTGGTAGCAATCACTTTCAAAGCCCCGAAGCCTAACCACAATTATTACACCAAAATCAGCCAAACGAACCTTAACACTTCAACCTTTTAAAACTTATTTTGGAGGGACCAGTAACCTAAGACTCCCAAAAGAACTAACAAACTCAACAAACTCGATAAAGACTTGTTTTGTTGAAGAACTTTAGGAATAAGAGAAGTGTAAAATGGTAAGGAAAGCTCTTTCTGAATAAAAGAAGAACGTTGGCTAGCTTAAAAAATAAACAATGGAATGAAGTGTTTTGTGAGGATAATAAAGCCAATGACTTGATGACATAACACAGAGTGTTACGCGATTGGTAATTGCAGTGTTTAAAGTATTGGGGTACTAATCTGAGTAAGACTTGAGAATATTTGGAAGAGTCAACAACACAACTTAATCTGCACAATCATAAGGTGTAAAACTAGATGACAATAGATGACCTAATGAGCACAATTGATATCATACACTAAAGTGGTGACAGATGGTACAGGGTCAATCACTTTGAGGTGGATTTGCTTTTCCAACAATGAACAACACACCAAAAACAATTAGAAAAGGATTTAAACAATTTGAGTGGGGTGTGAATTTAACCTCTCTCGGTGAGGAAGTTATAACTCACGATGCTAAGGAGTAATTAGGGTAATTATAAGATCAAAGAAGTATTTATATCACAAATAGTTATAGAAGATAAAGTCAATCAACTTCCACTTGATATTGAGAACATAGCGTGAATTTAAGGGAAATGGATACTGACTCCCAGACTACCTAAATACTGGGACTACACAGCTACTTATGAAATAAAACTTCCAGAAGGACCCTGCCAGACTCACCCACTTCTGGGGAAGACTCTCGTAAGAATCCCGCTAGACAGACCACCTTAACCTTGAACCTCAGTGAAGATTGGGAAATAGACAACCTACCGAGCTTAGGATTTTTTTGGGTATTTCAAGAAATTACGTATGTCCAAGGTCCTTTCCTTAGTGAGTTTTAGATAAAAGAAGGAGAGATTTTCTTACTAGCACCAAGAGTGTTCTGGAAGTGACCAATAGGTAGATCACAATATCTCTCACTGGAATTAAGGGTATTCCATTGGTTTGTGGTCTAAATAGAGACCATATTCTAATCTTCATAGGAGATAATGGCTCAGAGAAGATAAGAAGTATTCGATTTAGAAAATTTGAATCAGCGGATTATCAAAAGCTGCTTCAAGAAGGATAGCTTTGCCTTATCCCGCTTAACATGCTCAATCTCAAAGCTTTCTTCTTAAGGGCAAGGTGAGGGTTAAAATTCTTCATGGTAAGGTTATCCTGCATGACACAGAGGTCCTCCCAAATATTATGATTAAATAATAGAGAAGGAAACTCCTGATAATGTAGAAACTAGAGCTTATATTTGAGATGTTACAGTTCTTGACCATGGAGAACTAAAGCTACAATTGATGGAAAGTTTCCAAGCCTATTTAATGAGGGTGGGGTGAAGGAGGGATCCTCAACCCAAAGGTTAAGTAATTTGAAGTTTTCTTTTCACCAGTAAAGGCTTATTATGAGAGATGAGCACACGGTGAAAGAAAGTCACAAAACAATAGGGGAAAAGAGGATTGAATCTTCACTTCCAGCACCCAATTTACATTTCCTATATTCTGGTTGTGGCAGTATTGGTTATTCCACCATGTAAAGAAACATCCATTGTACCACACATTTAAGAGGATGCCTGCTCTAAGGAATCAACAATTCTCTAATATCTCTGAAGGTGAGGTGTCAACAACTGATTTTTTCATCCAAGAATAGGATGTTACTAAATTCACCAGTCATAATATAAGACACATGTATGTTTTGTTGAAGGTCCATAATTTGTCTCCAAAGCTGGAACCTATACATTGTGGTAAAGAGTGAAGAGATTTGCATCATTGGGAATGACTTGGAATGAAAGCATCTAAGAAGAAGACTGTACCAGATGTACTTTATCGATGTTTCCACTATGCCTTGACGTATGAAGGGGTAGCGCCCCTCTAAAGATTATTCTAGACATACTGATTATTTAAACTGTACGCTAAGTCTACAAACATGGACATTTAGTGTAAAAAATTGTACCATTATAAATGTAACAAAAGATAGCTACACATGGTTATAATTCAGAGTAATTGAGATTCAAATATTTTCAACGTTCCAGACTATATGAATTGAATGTCAAATGCGCATATGAATTCAAAAAAAAAATCCAATTAAAATTGATGACAATGAGGTGAACAAAAAGTCTAACTATAATCTATAAAATGTGAGAATATCGACCATGAAAGTTATAAACACAATAAAAAAGAAGTCACTGATGAAATTGTCTTGCTTTAGACTACATCAAATACTTTATTAGTCCCTCAAATTGCTCATAACCCTCCCCGAAAGTACAATCTAGTAAAATTATTATACCAGCTTCTATTTAATTATAAGTTATTTTAAACTTTTTTCACATATTTTGAGAAAAAGTTTAAAAAGATTAGTTTATTCTTATCTTTCAGTAGCACATATTAGTTTGTTCGTTGCTGTTAAAATTTCGATCTGTTATGTCATTTTGAGAGTAAATTGTATGTGCATTAATTTTAGATCTTGGTGTGTGATTTTACATACAGTTGGAATGACTAATTTCATCAGCCCCAAGAGTGTAAAGACAGATCCGTGAGCCTGGTGTGTTCAATGGCGCTCTCTCCTCTCTCCAAAAAACTCTGTCCCTTAACTCCCCATCCCCCTCATTGCCCAACCACCATGCCACCTCCACCTCTAACCCTCCTCTCCGACGCCACTTCCACCCATAACCGCCATAAACCCCACCACAAAAACCCAACCTAAACTCCAAATCTCCAAAAAACCTCAAACAAAGCCCTCCGACTTCCCCCCTTCCCCTCCTCACCACCCACAAGCACCTCTTCATTCCTCAAGCCTAAACCCAGCTTCCACGAAAGATAAACCCGACTAATAACTGATGGCCATGGGAAAGGAAAGACTAAGGTGGCATGACCGGCCGTAACCCTTCAAACCCCTCAGACCGTTATGAAGGCAGAAAGTCCGGCAACAAACCCCGATGGAAGGAAAAACCCAAAAGGTATACCGCAGACGAGAAGGGGATTTCAAATGGAGCACACACTCCCACAAAGTCACTTGTGATGCTCCCCACAGCCAATCTTACAAACAGCAGTGGCCAAACAGTAAGGATACGGAAAAGAAAGGACACAACCGAGGTAGGAGCTTTTCAAAACTACAATCTTTATCGACAATATTAACAGGGAAGTTTTGGAGTATCAACTGGAGATGATATTGAAGAAATCTACCCATTGGAGTATGATAACTGGTGAAATAGTGCTATCTCAAGGTCTTTATTCACCGTCATTTTATTCGGAGCATGACTTATTTTACCACTTTATGGAGAACTTTTGTGATTATTAGTGATCTAATACTTTTGACATATTCAAATAGGTAAATAATCATGTCAGTACATTTTGAAAGCTTAATTTGAGGATGCATCAATGTTCATGCACTTCGGAAAGGATGCCAAGCCAACGGGAAGCATCGGGAGAATTCCGGCACAAAAGAAGAACTTTCTGGTCTCGACCGACCTTGGGAAGGTCGGTTCGCCCTTGTCCAAACCTTCTGCAACACACGGGAGTCGATCAACCTTGGGACCGACCTTGGCAAGGTCGGTCGAGCTAAAAAATTGTCACGTGCCTCCACCAGAGAGTCCGACTGACCCTGAGACCGACCTTGACAAGGTCAGTCGGATGGAAAATCTGCCCAGATTGATGTTTTAAAATGCTGAATTTTGGAGCTTCCTTCCTAATTCTTCAACACCCACATTTCCAGCTAGAAAGAAGAGAGAGATAGAGTGGCAAAATAAGGGAGAAAAGAAGAGGAGAAAGAAGAGAAGAAGAGGAGGAAGAAGACATTGAAGATTTTACCTCCATTGAAGCTTGGAAGCTCCTCTAATGGCTATTTCTCCCTCTTTCCTTCTCTTTCCTCTATTAATGGCTGAGTAGACTTATTTGTATCCTAGGATGGGGTTGACCTTATTTTTGCTCATTGAATGCTAGAAACCTAACTCATTTAATACTCTTGTTTTATTCCCTTCAATATCAATTAATGCCTTAAATTGATCTCTTATTGCATTTATGGTGGTTTCATTCAATAGTTGAGCTTGAGTTTGGAACTAGACCAAAAGGGGGATAAACCCCAACTTTTTCTCTCTTGATTTTGGGAGTAAACTCTTATGGCTATTATTTAAGAGTTTTTTTATTGATGCTACTTAGTGACTTAAACCTCCTTTGACTAAGGGGTTTGACTAATTAGGTAAGAATTAGGTTTCCCATCATTTGGGGATTCATGAATTGAACTCTAATAGGCAAAGAGATAATGAGTTGTGGTTTTAAGTTTCTTTGGGTGATTTAGATGATTCCCCACTATCCTAGGGTACTCTTCCACCCATTCTATTAAACAAACATTTTACTGTTTATTGCTTTTCCATTGACAAACAACCAAGCTTGTCTCTAGCTAAACCCCCATTTACTGTTTTTATTGGCGTTTTACTAAAATACCGATGCTTGGGATTTAGAAACCAATTTTATTGTGGATACAACACTTGTTATATTGCAACGAATTGGGTACACTTGCCCGTTTAGCTTGGTTTAATTACTATGTTTTTAATTTTCCCTACAAGTTTATGGCACCGTTGCCGGGAAAATTGATAGTTTCTATCATATCCCCAGTTTCAGTATTTTAGTTTTTGTGTATTTAGTACTTTTATCTTGTTTATTTTCTTTTTTTATTTGTGTGTTTAGTTGTTTGTCTATATTTTTACCTTTCCTACTACTTAAAAGCATTTGGTGTTGGTGTGCTTTAGGTACCTTCTGTTTCCTCGGTGTATGCCAAACACCCGAGCCAAGGGATCTTCGCTTGTTAGTGCGAGACCCGAACTCGAGCGTTCTTTGTTGTGAGCCATCCGGAGTTTAAAAAATCCAATCATGGCTGATCAAGAACCAGGGATAGAATAATGGGAACCCATAACAAATGGCTCTCAAAGACTACAACCAGCGGACACCGAAGGGAGACCTTCGGCCATAGTCCTACTGGAGTTGACACTTCAAGAGGCCGGACAATGGGTATTCAAGACCCACTACATCACTGCTGTCCGGGACTTAGGAAATTCAGCGGAGCAAATCCCGATGAAACTCCTAATCACCTAAGTCTCTTCCTTGACTTTTACAACTCATTTGGTAAATCTGGAAGAGTTAATGAGAGGATACGCTAGCAGCTCTTCCCTCACTCGCTGCCAGACGCTGCATCAAAATGGTATAGGAGCTTACCGTCAAAGTCAATCCACACTTGGGCACAAATGGCTCAAAAATTTCTTGCCAAGTATTACCCCACGAGTAGAACTAGGCAATTAATTGGAGAAATTAATACTTTTTGCCAAGAGTCGGGAGATACGTTATACGATCCATGGGATAGATTCAAAGACATGTTGATGAATTGTTCCCACCACGGCTTGGATGACCAAGCATTATGTCTATCATTTTTCAACGGTCTCAATGATTCGAATAGGCTGCTTGTGAACTCCTCACTGGAGGGAGCTTCATGACTAAGTCACCTCAGGGGGGATGGAACTCCTATAGATGATGACTAGTAACACAAGGCAATGGTCTAAGCCTAAGGGAAGAACTCCTAGAGTAGCGGGTCTCCTACATGTTGAGCCCACGTTCATCTCTCCGCTCAACTATCTTCACTTACCAAGATGGTGGAGAAGCTAGCCATAGCTCAAAAGGAAACAACAATGTCTATAGCTTCTTCATCATCATTATCTGCATCTACATATACTTCAACCCAAGAGGGGTGTGCAATTTGTGCAGGTCCTCACGAGACCCATTTTTTTCGAAGGCAAAGCTTACGCCGACCCACATGAGGATGTAAACTTTGTAGGAAAACTGCCCCTGTTACAATTACAACCAACAGAACACCCCATAGAGGAACCATCCAAACTTCTAATGGAGAAGTAATGACCAAACCCAAGGGGGATCAAGCAATGCTTCCAATAATCCCACGGGATACCAGTCACAAATGTCTAACCCAAATGGGTTACCAACCACAAGGAGCACCTCCGGGCTTTCAGCAACAACATCAACAACCTCTTCCCTCTTCCACGGATGCCAATGCTGAGCTAAGATACATGATGAATAATCTTGACTCGGTTGTGCACACTAAGACGGCTAATTTGGATGCTTTTAAAGCAAGTCAGGAAGCCACCAACAAAAGGGTTAAAGCGCAACTTAAAAGCTCCGAATAACTTGCTCAAAGACTACCGGGTATTCTTCCAAGTCAAACCAAGCCCAACCCAAGAGAGCAAACAAAAGCGGTGACATTAAGGAGTGGGAGACTACTTGATCCATCATGCTCACAAGAGGACATGGAGTCCCAAGAAGATGGATCACAAGAAGAGCAAGAGATTGTTGAGGAGCCCCCATCTCCACCTAAGGAAGTTTCCAAGGATAAGGGTTCTTATGAACCCTCTACATCTACTACTTTTGCAAAACATCTTCCCCCTCTTCATTTTCCCAATAGACTCAAAAAGAAAAATTTGGATGAACAATTTGGGAAGTTTCTAAGCATTTTCAGGAAATTAACAATTAACATTCCTTTTCTGATGTTTGAAACAGATGTCGATTTATGCCAAATTCATGAAGGACATCATCGCAAACAAGAGATCGCTGGAGGAAGCGGAAACAGTTCACTTCACCAATGAAGTTTCAGCGGTTCTACAAAGAAGTCTACCTCCAAAGCTTGAAGATCTCGGTTTGTCTATCATTCCTTGCTTTATTGGTGAAATTGATTGTGGTAGCGGGCTATGTGATTTAGGTGCTAGTGTAAATCTTATGCCTCTCTCAACTTTTAATAAGCTTGGAATTGGTAAATGCACCCCCACTCCCATCGATTGCAATTAGCGGATAGATCTTTAGTAATCCCAAAGGGAAAGTGTTGGGACATCAGAGTGTTGCAGAGATAGCCAATCACCTTGACAGAGTCAATCATCCTCAGACAAACACAAAGAGCGAGCCACTTTAATGGAGTCCATGCAACTAAGGAGACTTCACAGACTCTCCCGTGCTGTTGCGAATAATAAGGAGCTAACTCGGGAATGCTTCAACACCACAACGGTCATAAAGTCCTCCCATCGCACCCGAAGTTCGCGGCCCAAGTCAGAAGACCACTCAAGCACGTTGGACGTGGCTCATCAAGTTAGTTCCGATATTTACGGAACTAACTCCCTCGACCTACTGGTTGTAATGCTAGTATAAATAGTTTGTGTAATAGTTAGTTTGAGTGTGCTTTCATAGACAAATATTTCATAGTTTAGAGAGAGAGAAAGAAACTGCTTTGTAAGCCAGAGAGAGAAAATATGTACCAAGTTAGTTAGTGCATCTAGATAGACTCTGCCTAGGAAGATCCTAGTTTTGCTACGCTTACCATTGATCTAATCAGAGAGTGTATTGGGTGAGTGAGTGAAAAACCGCTAAGTAGATCCCTTCTACTTAGTGGGCATTTGTAAGTTGTTTTATTTGACCAGGAAATGAATAGCTTATTTGTGTATCTTGCTGAGTTTCGCAGAGTCCTTCTATCTTTTAGCATTACATCGTTTCAGTTATTTCAAAAGTCTTCCGCACCCTTAGTTTCAATTCGATTGAGTACCTCTACATCACAGAGTGCTCTTACTTTCAAAGACTATTGAGTCAAACCAACTCTTAGACTCACACCTTTGATTGGTTTGAGTTAGCCACCCGATCCTACACGTGGTATCAGAGCCTTGCTTAGGCTAACGGTCAATCAACGAAGCAATGGCAGACCTCTTCGCCAATCAAAACAACAAAATGCACTTTGAGCACCCCAACTCACCTCCACCAACTACGACCATTGGAAAAATGAGATCGAGCAACACATTGAAAGTCAACTCTGAGCTTTGGGAGATAGTCACTAGGAGATCTTGCAGTCAATCCAGATCGATCCACATGGACTGCTGCAGATCGCAAAAGGTACTAGCTGAATCGACAAGCATCACGTGCAATATACACTTGCCTGTCCATCCCAGAACAAAGGAGAGTCAATCACTGTAAGTCCGCAAATGAGATATGGACATCCTTCAAGCTACCCACGAAGGAGTCACTGAACTCAAGAAATGCAAAGCTCAAGAACTTCGAATGGACTATGAAAATTTTCTGCAAAAACCCGGTGAGTCTCTGGAAGAAGTGCTCGATCGTTTCTATTTACTAACTACTACTATGCAGGAAGTTAACATCTTACCGGATAGAGAGAGTGTCTTGCACAAGCTGCTGGATAGTCTCAAAGAAGAATGGGCAGAGACAGTAATCTCCACCAAAGCATGCAAGGACTTATCCAAATGGAGCTGCCAAGACTTAGGTTCCTATCTACAATCTGTAGATAAGTACAAGAAGAACGTTCGAAAGAAGTGTGGTGATACATCTTCTTCTTCCTCTAGCAAGATTACTACTTTGAATGACCAAGCCTTGCAGGTTAATTCTACTCAATACACTCAAGAAGGAGCCTATGTAGCTGATACTCAAATCAGACAAGCTAAGGCTGAGCTGGTAGATATTATCGTTGAAGAAAGTGAGGCTGAGACCATGGAATACTTTGTCTTTATAGTAAAGAACTTCCAAAAATTCATGCGTAACCAGCCAAACCGACAGAGTCGGTCGTTCTCAAATACATCCAAACAAGTCTTCAACTCTGTCACCTATTTCAACTGCAATAAACCTGGTCACTTCAATAAGGACTACCCCTTACTCAAAAACCAGTATGGAAAATCCCAAGGCAGGTCGCTGATGGCAGCTGTTGGATGGGGTGATTCAGACTCCGACGATCAAGACACAGAGTCTAGCGGCCTGCATGTCTCATGGCACATGATACGACGGAATCCATGATCCCCGATAATAAGGTAACTCGTTCTCATCTTGAAACAGACCTTTACCGTATTACTCCTATGGGATTTATGACCTTAATTGCAAAAATTGTCTCTGAGACTAACTCGCTCAAGGCAAGTCTTACCAGCAAAATAACCGAGTTATCTGAGGAACTCGAAATCTCAAGGGGTCTTATGTATGCCCTAAGAGATGAAGTTGAGGAACACAAGACCATCTCCTGTTTTCTTAGACTAGATCTACAAGAATCAAGACGACATGTTGATTCTCTCCAAAAGGAACTCCATGATACCGTAGAGCAAAATCAATCCAGCCAGAGCGACCAGAAAGAGTCTCTCACTCCGATTGACTCTCTTAAGTAGGACCTCACTATCTTTACTGATAAGTGCTGCTCTCTTCAAAATGATCTAAATGCTTCTGAATCCAAAAACATGTCCTTAAACACCACTATCAAAAACCTTACTCAAAAACTGAAAGAAAAGGAGCACGCTCTCTCTCTCTCAAGCCAGTCAAATTTATCAAACAAGTCACTTCCTCCGAGCTACCTGAGTGGGCTAACTCCAAGATCAAGGAAGTCAGCCAAGATCGAGATGATCTTCGCTCTAAAGTTGAACAACTCTCTCAAGAGATTGTGAATTTACAATCCGGAGTTCAATCCACTCAGTCCAAGCCCAAGTGGCACAAGGGTAAGTTCGATATCCCAAAAACTATGTCCAAGTCCGACAACAGAGCCAAACGATATCAAGAGAAGGAGAAGTTTAACTCCTGGTGGAAATGACAACAGAAATACGTCAATCTTCCTCCAACTAAAATTTGTGGCTACTGCGGGAGTCTTGGACATAGGGACAGTGCATGTGATAAATTGAATAAAGATCTTTCATTTAATGTCAAACGAGTTAAATTGATACTTGAAGCACGAGAAGAATTGAAAAGATCTGGCTCGAAAAGGGAACCCAAGTACATCTGGGTTCCCAAATCTAACAAATGATCTTTTATTTTGTAGGTGAAGGCGAATGGAGACAGCTGGTACTTGGACAGTGGATGCTCCCGTCACATGACTGGAGATCCAAATCAATTCAATTCGCTTTCATCCTACCAAGGAGGTAAGGTTACTTTTGGAAACAACAACCACGGTGAAATCGTGGGAGTTGGCTCTGTAGGTAACCCCTCAAAATTTAAAATTGATGGAGTCCATCTGGTCACTGGACTTCAACATAGTTTATTAAGTATTTCTCAAATTTGTGATAGATTCAATTTGGTACTTTTCTCCTCTTCGGATTGTAAGGTTTATGATGAGCGTACAGGTTCCTTAAAAGCTGTGGGACGCAGATAAGGAAATATCTACAAAATGTGCTTAAACTCCATTAATCCAGATGATCAAGTCTGTCAAAATGTGCATTCCAAAAACTCATTGTTGTGGCACTCCAGACTTGGTCACGCAAATCACAGGCTGTTGAATAAACTGAAAAGCAAAGACTTGGTGATTGGGTTACCCTACACAAACTTTGACACAGACTCTGTCTATGAAGCATGCATAAAAGGTAAACACACCCGGTCTTCCTTCAAGAGTAAATCAACTCTCTCTACTAACTCTCCGTTGGAATTGCTCCACATGGATCTTGTTGGCCCCATGCTTACACAAAGCAAAAGTGGTAAAAGGTATATTCTGGTCATAGTCGATGACTATTCTAGGTAGACTTGGGTCATTTTTCTATCTACTAAAGATGAAACTTTCGTGGAGTTCGTCAAACTCCATAAAATGCTTATCAACAAATTTTTGTTTACATTGAAAACCCTGAGAACGGACCAAGGTACTGAATTTTGCAACAAGTCGTTTGATGAGTTTTGCAGGGACAACGGAGTTGATCACCAAATCTCATCCGCACGCACTCCGGAACAAAACGGAGTGGTTAAACGAAAGAATAGAACCTTGGTTGAAATGGCACGTACCGTGCTCATTGGCAGTCAACTCACTCCATCATACTGGGCAGAAGTTGTTAACACAGCATGCTATGTGTTAAATCGTGCGCTGATTCATCCATTCCTTCATAAGACACCCTACGAACTACTCTGTCAACGAAAACCAAGTCTCATCCATCTCAGGCGTTTCGGATGTAAGTGCTTTATCCACAATAATGGTAAGGAAAACTTGGGTAAGTTCTCTCCTAAAAGTGATGAAGGTATATTTCTTGGCTACTCCTCTAAAAGCAAAGCTTATCGTGTTATCAATCTGAGAACTCAATGTTTAGAAGAGAGTCCCCACGTCAAGTTCGATGAGTCCCACAATGTGGGCTCATCTTCTGATCAACTTGACTTTGCTCCAGACGATTTCCTCACTGATCCACACTTCATCACTGTTCCCATAGGAAGACTCCAAGATTACCAATCCATCACACCTAATGACTCTCCAGAAAACAAAAGCAATGCATCAGACTCTACAGAGTCAGACAATAACCCTGAGACACCCTTACCACAAAACTTGAACTGTGACACATCTGACAAAGACACACCCCCTCCTGCTTCACGTCGACAATTCCAACAAAAATCAGCTCACCCTCCTGACAACATATTATCTGACCCAAACTCAGGTGTTCAAACACGTTTCCAAGCTATGCAAAACCTCTGTGCCTTTGGTGTTTTTCTCTCCAGTACTGAACCAAGAAATGTAAAAGAACTCCTTGATAGTGATTGGGTCACTGCAATGTAGGAGGAACTAAACTCTCTCCAAAGACATGCTGTCTAGGAGTTAGTTCCTCGACCCACACATCAACAAACCATCGGTACTCGTTGGGTCTTTCGTAATAAACTTGATGATGCAGGACAAGTCTTCAGGAACAAAGCTAGATTGGTCGTTCAGGGCTACAATCTAGAAGAAGGGATTGACTATGATGAAACCTTCGCACCTGTAGCTCGTCTTGAAGCAATTCGCATGTTAATTGTGTTTGCTGCATTCAAAGGTTTCACATTATATCAAATGGATGTCAAGACAGACTTCCTCCATGGCTATATTGATAGAGAAGTCTATGTCGAGCAACCCCCAAGGTTCATAGACTTCGTCCATCCCGACTACGTCTACAAACTGTGTAAGGCCCTTTACGGACTGAAACAGGCTCCGCGTGCGTGGTATGAAAGACTGTCTACATATCTGTTGCAAAATGGTTTTTCTCGAGGTCACGTAGATAAGACACTATTCATTCTTCACTCATCACGTGACTTACTTCTAGTACAGATTTATGTTGATGATATCATTTATGGCTCTACAAGTAACACCCTCTGTGATCATTTTGCTAAC
This sequence comes from Limonium bicolor, assembly GCA_023374045.1. Lineage (NCBI taxonomy): Eukaryota > Viridiplantae > Streptophyta > Magnoliopsida > Caryophyllales > Plumbaginaceae > Limonium > Limonium bicolor. The sequence goes on from CM041780.1 coordinate 71,729,158, forward strand.
CTTATGAAACAAGAGGTTTCCATGAATGAGTTAGGTGAGCTCAAGTTCTTCTTAGGATTACAAATTCAACAGGAAAATGAAGGGATTAAGATCCATCAACAAAAGTACATCAAGGAACTCCTTAACAAGTACAATCTCAAAAACGTCAAGAGCATGTCTACACCAAGCTGTACATCTGCTAAACTACATCTTGATGATGACGGAGTCAGTGTCAATGCCACAGAATATAGAGGAATGATAGGGTCCCTCTTGTACCTGACTGTCAGTCGCCCCGACATTCTTCACGCAGTCTGTCTTTGCGCCCGCTTTCAAGCAGCACCAAAGCAGTCTCACCTAAAAGCAGTCAAACGTATCTTTCGATATCTTAAAGGTACAAGTACACTCTATCTATGGTATCCTCGATCTCCTACCTTTACTTTATCTGGATATAGTGACTCTGATTGGGCTGGTTCCCTCCAAGATCGAAAGAGTACTTCTGGTAATGCACAGTTCTTGGGTATTTGTTTCATGGTCCTCCAAAAAACAAAACTCCTTAGCACTCTCTACAGCGGAGGCAGAGTATGTCTCTGCAGCAGCCTGTTGCTCTCAACTCCTTTGAATGAAACAACAACTTCATGATTATCATGTCACCCAAGAGCATATCCTAATATTTTGTGACAACAAAAGCACAATTAAAATATCCGAAAACCCAGTCCAACATTCAAGAACCAAACATATTGAAATCCGTTTTCACTTCTTGAAAGACTGTGTCGAGAAAAAGCTTATCCAACTTGACTTTGTGCCAACAGAAGATCAACTTGCATATATCTTTACTAAACCCTTGTCTACAGCACGATTTGAAGCACTTCGATCAGCAATAGGGTTGACTCCGTCTACCTAGACGGTCGCATCTCCTTGCCCCTACCGCAATCGTCAGCAGGTACTCCCTTATGTCTCACTAAGTCTGTCTTTGTTTGCACTTAAATCTGTGAAACATGTTTTATTGCTTAGAACATCTCTATAATTCTGGCACTATGCATCCACGTCATCTATCCACACCCGCTCCACCTTAATCCACGCCCTTAATCTCGCGCCTACCGATTTTTTCGCGCCTGACACACGAGATCCCTGTAACTTCCGCAGTCCTATCAGCCTTTATATCCCTCATCCGTCTACTTCATCTCTCTCACCTACATCCACTTTACACCCAAGCATACTACAATCCCAAATGGCAGGCATTAACCTCAACGGTATCAACATTTCGGCCGAAATTTTCCAAGATCCAATCCGCCTTCAGGCGTACCTCCAATCTATGGCTAACCCTAACCCATCTCCACCTACCACCACCACCACTCACTCCCCCACCAAAACCACTGCTACTTCTTCCCCCACACACTCTGCCACACCACCACCAACCACCCGTGATACATCACCCCATCAAACACCACCCTCTGCCGCCAAGACCGACATTCTTGACACGAATGTCGACGATGTCACACCACTTCAAACCCTGCCACCATCTCCACCACCTCAAGACCCAAACCCTACTACTGAAACCCAAGCCACTGATCAACAGCAAGCCTCACCCAAACGATCTCCAATACCAACCCCACAAGCATCCCCAGAAAAATCTGCAACCCCAACACCTCCAAAATCTCCTAAACCCAAACCCCGAAAAAGAAAAGCGCAAACCACCACTCGACCCACGGCCAAAACAGTTCTCCATTCTTCTGTCAAGGCCCAACCAGTCTCCTCTGGTTCTGGCGACTCTTCACCAGTACAGGAATTACCCACCAACAGTCATGACACATCTACTGGCGCCACCTCTACCAGGGTCCAGAAACCTCCCAAGCCACAACGCCGATGTGCGAAGATAGACCCCTTCACCCAGCGCTACATGCTCGGTGACCTTGCTGCAGAACAAAACATTGTCCGGGGTAAGTTCCTCGATTTCTCATGGGCTCTATCTTCAAATTTGGGAGAGTTAGTGAGTATGCTAGAGATTCAAGGGTGGAAACACCTTTTCTGAGAGATACCAGAGTGGTACCCCCAAGAGTCTGTCAATTTTTATCAAAATCTCGTTATCCGAAATGGTACAGCCCAATCTTTTGTCAATTCCACTCCCATTTTCTTTAATCTTGAAAAGTTGTCTCAAGTTCTTGGAGTCCCTCATACCGGTCTGTCTTTTTATGAAAAAGGAGTCCTTCCAAAAATCCCCGGGGTCCCACAAAATAAGATCTACCGCTTTTTCTCTTCAAAGAAAAAAGTGGGATCCCCAATACCCCGAGGCGATCTTTCAATCCTCCACCAACTCCTGCACATCCTTGTTATAAAAAACATTGTCCCCCAAAAAGAAGGTAATCTCGTGGTCAATTGCTTGGACCTCACTATAATGTACTGCATAATCAACCGTCATTCCGTCAATCTGGCCCACATTATTCTCCATCACTTAGCCCAGTCTGTCGACGCCCTGAAACACTCCCTGGGTATGTGTTCTGGCTGCCTCGAATTCTCAAATTCTTTCAGGTACCCTTGGCGACATCCACGCCGGAGTCCATCGACGAGGCAGACACCATCAACCTTCGCTATCTGAATCGGCTGACTTCTATCGACAAATTCAAGCTACTGCCCCCTCCATCAACTCCAACGACGGCGGGTACCTCCACTTCTCAAGAGGCAGTCCCTCAAGATGCTCTCCTACCACTCCTGGAGAAAGTGGAGCGACTCCTCGCATAGACAACAGAGCTGATTTAGGGCCAATCGCAGATGATGGACAGACTCACTGGGATCGAGACGACTGTGACGGCCTTGCAAGAACAACTCGTTGATATCCAAGCCTCCTTTACCCCCAACCCTTAGACATGACGTGCGTGTGTGTAGTGTTAGGACTTAGGCTGTTTTTAAGTTCTGAACTCTTTTTGCTGGTTTGTGTGTGAATTTTTGGACTAACTCTTTCGTGACTATGGGATTCCCTCTGATGAAAGCAAAAGGGGGAAGCGGTGAATCCCGTCTGGTGTACGGGTGACTCTGTTGTTGCTTTAAACTGCTTTCAGATTATAGCTGCTGGACTGTGTGGTCTAGTACTTTAACTGCTTTATATACTATGCCCTATCCTGCCTGTTACACTGCCTATTCAATATTTGCTTGCCTGGAGTCCCTCAACGATTAAGGGGGAACCTAAATGGAGTCTTTGAACTCAACTACTACTGCTGCTATTAAGGGGGGACTTTGACAGGGTCGATTCCCCTAGTTCTTTGTGTTTTAGTTTTTTAATTTCAGGAATGACTCCATCCGGATTCACGGAGGTTTGCTATCATCAGCAACAAGGGGGAAACTGTTGGGACATCCGAGTGTTGTAGAGATAGCCAATCACCTCGACAGAGTCAATCATCCTCAGACAAACACAAAGAGCGAGCCACTTTAATGGAGTCCATGCAACTAAGGAGACTTCACAGACTCTCCCGTGTAGTTGCGAATAATAAGGAGCTAACTCGGGAATGCTTCAACACCACAACGGTCATAAAGTCCTCCCATCACACCCGAAGTTCGCGGCCCAAGTCAGAAGACCACTCAAGCACGTTGGACGTGGCTCACCAAGTTAGTTCCGGTATTTACGGAACTAACTCCCTCAACCTACTGGTTGGAATGCTAGTATAAATAGTTTGTGTAATAGTTAGTTTTGAGTGTGCTTTCATAGAGAAATATTTCATAGTTTAGAGAGAGAGAAAGAAACTGGTTTGTAAGCCAGAGAGAGAAAATATGTACCAAGTTAGTTAGTGCATCTAGATAGACTCTGCCTAGGAAGATCCTAGTTTCGCTACGCTTACCATTGATCTGATTAGAGAGTGTATTGGGTGAGTGAGTGAAAAACCGCTAAGTAGATCCCTTCTACTTAGTGGGCATTTGTAAGTTGTTTTATCTAACTAGGAAATGAAATAGCTTATTTGTGTATCTTGCTGAGTTTCGTAGAGTCCTTCTATCTTTTTAGCATTACATCGTTTCATTTATTTCAAAAGTCTTCCGCACCCTTAGTTTCATCAATTCGATTGAGTACCTCTACATCACAGAGTGTCTCTTACTTTCAAAGACTGATTGAGTCAAACCAACTCTTAGACTCACACCTTTGATTGGTTTGAGTTAGCCACCCGATCCTACAGAAAGGTAGAGGACTTAGTAGTGACTATTGGAACATTTGTCTTTTCAGCTGATTTCATTATTATAGACATGGAAGAGGACCAGAGAGTGCCACTAATTTTGGGTAGACCTTTCATGAGAACTGCTAGGGCCCTTATAGATGTTGAGAAAGGCAAAATAATTCTGCAACTTCATGATGAAAATTTGGAATTTGACATGTCTAAAGTAGTGAAGAGACCCTCACAGGCTGAGGCTATTTTTGCAATATATGTCGTAGATTCAATTGTGCAGGTTCATTCTCTCTCTCATGTCAAATATGATGCTCTTAAATTGGCTTTATTTGAGGCTTATGTTGAACAAAAATTTCATCCAAAAATGACCGAAGTGGTGGCTGAATTAAACAGCAGATTTTCTGGCTATAGACCACGCTATCCACCACCCGAACCATTGGAACGCGTTGCTCAGAAGCCGTTACCTTCGGTTGAGAAGCCTCCCACTGGAGATGAAACCTCTTCCCTCTCATCTCAATATGCTTATTTGACTGACCCGTGTGTTCTACCTGTTATTATTTCTTCTTCTTTGATAGGTGCACAAGAGGAAAGTCTGATGAGGGTGCTTCAAAGCCATAAACGGGCTATCGGTGGACTATAGCCAACATCAAGGGAATCAGCCCTCATTTCTGCACGCACCGGATATTTATGGAAGATGACTACAAGCCGTTGGTCCAACTTCAAAGAAGATTAAATCCGAACATGAAGGAGGTTGTCAAGAAAGAAGTTCTCAAACTCTTGGATGCAGGGACTATCTATGCCCTCTCTGACAGCAAGTGGGTGAGTCCCGTGCAAGTGGTCCCGAAGAAATGAGGTGTTACAGTCGTCCCCAATGAAAAGGGTGAGCTGGTGTCTCAGAGGACTACCAATGGCTGGAGAGTCTCCATCGACTACTGAAAGTTGAACACCGCCACCAGAAAGGACCATTTCCCTCTCCTATTCATTGATCAAATGCTCGAGAGGTTCGGGGCAAGACTACTATTGCTTTTTGGATGGATACTCGGGATATCTCCAAATCCTCATAGCTCCTGAGGAGCAGGAGAAGATGACATTTACATGCCCTTATGGGACGTTTGCCTACACCCGAATGCCTTTCAGGCTTTGCAACGCCCCAGCCATATTTCAAAGATGCATGATGTCAATCTTCTGCGACTTCCTAGAGAAGAGCATTGAGGTCTTCATGGACGACTTCTCTGTCTTCGGCCCTCCTTTGAGACTTGCTTGGACAACATTGAGGCTATCTTGATCCGGTGCGAAGAGACAAAGCTTGTGCTAAATTGGGAGAAGTGTCATTTTATGGTAAGAGAAGGAATTTTTTTGAGGCACAAGATCTCTTCAAAGGGTATTGAGGTTGACAAGGCTAAAATTAAGTGATTGAAAAGCTACCTCCCCCAACATCAGTGAAAGATATTCAAAGTTTTCTGGGTCATGCCGCGTTTTGCAGAAGGTTCATCAAAGACTTCTCCAAAATCTTAAAGCCTCTCTGACCTCTTGGCCAAGGATGTGAAATTTGAATTCACTGAGGAGTGTCTTAATGCCTTCAAAACCCTCAAGCAGTGCCTTATCTCTGCACCCACTGTGGTATCCTCTGATTGGAGTCTACCGTTCGAGATCATGTGCGACGCCAGCGACTATACGGTGGGGGTGGTTCTTTGTCAAAAGAAGGAAAAAATATTGAGGAGTATCTACTGTGCTAGTAGAACTCTCAATGATGCCCAAAAGAATTATGCCACCACTGAGAAGGAGCTGCTAGTAGTGGTTTTCGCCCTCGACAAATTCTGATCCTACCTCTTTGGCAGCAAGGTTATAGTGCACACCGACCATTCAGCGCTTAAGTATTGCTCAACAAGGGTGATGCAAAGCGTAGACTTCTCCGATGGATTCTTCTCCTTCAAGAATTCAAGATAGAGATCCGGGACAAACCGGGTGTGCAAAATGTCATAGCGGATCATCTCTCTCGAATAGAGGCTCCTGATGATGGTGTGTCAATCAATGAATTCTTCCCCGACGAGAGCATCTTCATGATTATAGAGACCAGTGACCCTTGGTATGCGGACTTTGTAAATTATGTGGCAAGGGGGGTGATCCCACCAGAGATGACTTATCAGCAGAGAAAAACTTTTCTCGAACATCAAGAGGTATTTCTGGGAGGACCCTCTCCTTTTTAAAATTTGCTGATGTGGTGATCCGAAGATGTGTGCCCATGAGTGAAGTGCAGGAAATTTTAACTCATTGTCACTCGGGTGAAGCCGGTGGTCACCATGGTCCGGCACAAACATCGGCCAAAGTTTTCAAGCCGGTTTTTCTAGAAAACCCTTCATAAGGATTACCACTCATTCGTTGCCTCATGTGATCAATGTCAGAGGCTCGAGAACACTTTACGCAAGCATGAAATGCCTCTCAACATAATGATCGAGGTTGAGCCGTTTGATTTGTAGGGCATTGACTTCATGGGCCCCTTCCCATCTTCTTGCTCCAACTTGTTTATTCTTGTGGCGATTGACTATGTGACCAAGTGGGTTAAAGCAATTGCAGTCCCGACTAATGATGCCAAGGTAGTAATCAAGTTCTTAAAGAAAAACATTTTCACACGGTTCGGGGTGCCGAGAGCTATATTAAGTGATGGAGGGTCTCACTTTTGCAACAAGCAATTTGACACTCTAATGAACAAGTATGGATGAGACACAAGGTTGCCCTTCCATATCACCCACAATGTAACGGCCAAGCTGAGGTCACCAACCGCGAGCTCAAATGGATCCTTCAAAATACGGTCAACTCTTCAAGAAAATAGGTCTATGAAGCTCGACGACGCGTTGTGGGCATATCGGACTGCCTACAAAACTCTTATCGGCATGTCCTCGTTCTGACTCATCTATGGGAAGGCTTGTCATTTGCCAGTTGAATTAGCCCATAAATCATATTGGGCGGTGAAGGCTCTCAATTATGATCTCAAGAGCGCGGTGATAAAAGACGGTTCCAATTGATCGAGTTAGAGGAGATCCGGGAGGAAGCCTACGAAAACAACCGCTTCTACAAGAAAAGGCCAAGAAATGGCATGATAAGATGATTGTGAAGCGGGAGTTTCATGAAGTGACCGGGTTCTCATATATAACTTGAGGCTAAAGTTGTTCCCCGGGAAGTTGAAGTCTCATTGCACTGGCCCTTTCACTATCACAAAGGTCACCCCTTATGGAGCTTTTGAGTTGAAAAACGTCAAAGGGGAAAATTTTATGGACAACGGTTCCCGTCTGAAGCACTACCAGGGAGGAGACATTCAAAAGGTTAAAGCTCGGGCTCTTTACTTAAGAGGCCCTCCAGGTTCTTTTAACCTTCACTATGGTCTAGCCAAAGACCTTAAAAAGAAGGGCAGCTTTCCGGGAGGCAACCCGGACTACTTCTCTCTTTACCTTGCATTATTACCGTAGTTTAGTTTAGTTCATTAGTTTGCTTGTTTCGTACCCTCGTACTGCGTGTTTTTGGCTGTTTTGTTTGGGTTCTGCTTCTGGATGTGAACAAGTGTTTTGGGCAACAAAACTTTAATTTGGGGGAGATTCTGGTTTGGACCGACCATAGGACCGACCTTTGTAAGGTCGGTAGAGTAGAAATCTCCAATTCCACAACCTACTGACTTCGACCAACCTTAAGACCAAACTTGGCAAGGTCGGACGAGTCAAAATTTTTAAATCGGTAAGCTACTGACTTCGACCGACCTTGCGACTGATCTTGTCAAGGTCGGTCGGGTCGAGTTTTTCGAATTAGTAACCTACTGACTTCAACCGACCTTGCGACCGATCATGGTAGGGTCGGCCGGGTCAAAAATTTCAGAAATTCTGCCTACTGACTTGGACCGACCTTGCAACCAGCCTTGGCAAGGTCGGTCGGGTCAAAAATTTTGAAAAAAAAAGACTGAAACGCACCGTTTCAATAAAACCCCCTTTTTCTATCCTCTTCCCCCTTCCTTCCTCGACCCCAACCTGCAATTTCCCCCAGTAAACCTCCATTTCTCCCCCCTGCGCGACTGCTCAAGCCCGCCCCACCACACCACCAGCGCCGACCTGCTCCGTCCCGACCAACCGCCACGCTCCGACGACGCCGCCAACCGCCGAGAAGTGCGCGCGCCACCGCCACCACCACCTTCTCTCTAAATCCCTAGTTTTCCCCCAAATTCCCTAAACTCGAATTTTCCAATTTCTACACTATTTTTCTTAAATTTTGGCCCCAAATCATCTAGACAAATTCAAGGTACTTGTTCCTAGCCCTAATTTGTAGATTTTTAAAAATTTTGCACAAGATCAATTTTAGTCAAAATTAGTTCCGAACCAAACGGGGCTTTATTCCCAAAAATTGTTCATGTTGTGAAATCAGTTCATTGAAGTGTTCTTAGATATTGATTTGAGGGTTTGTGTGAAATTGTGGATGACAAGAGTGGGAATTTGGTGAATTTTAGCATCATTTGTGAATTTTTAAGCTTATTGGCCTAAATCGAATTATCCCTTGTTTGGTATCTTTCTAATGTTGCTTATATAATGCTTTGGTTGTCAAATGTTGATCTTGGAATTCCCGATGCAACTCACTTATGAGGTTACATGTGTGGGAGCATAAATTGTGAAGTTTGGTGAATTGTGGTGAGCTTAAGAACATTTTAGGTTGCATTATTTGTTAGTATGCTTGGTGAGCTAAAATGGTATTATTTTGCGTGTGAATGTGGAGGTTCTTAGAACCGGGAAAGGATAGAAAAACAGGGAGATTCTGTCCAAATTTTTCTAGACATGTTTCGTTTCTTTTGATCTCCAATATGCTTTATGCTTAATCTTTTGCCCAATTGCTTCTTGTCATTCTATTTATGCTCTAACGTTTCACTTTTTGCTATTTTTCCTTTCTTTTGTTTTACGTTTCTTTTTCTTTCTCGGTTTTGCAGAACAATGGCACACCGACAACGTCGTGCCAGGAGGAACACTACTGCCCCCAACAAAGAGCTAGGCCACCCCAACGGCCTCATTGATGGCATCTTCGTCAGCGAAGATGCATGGAGCTGGATCAACTCTCCCCGACGCAGGGAGATTGTTAGGGAGCGGACAGTGGATCCACCGCTCGTTGAAGACCTACAGCTCCGGCCATACCTCGACACCATCGGGTAGAGCTGCCTGCTCACCATGGGCGGGCAATACTATCCCCGTCTCATCAAGGAGTTCTATGCCAATGCTTCGGCAGATAGGAGGAGGGGAGCGGTCACTTCCGTTGTTAGTGGTGAGCCGTCATCATTCGATGGGTGGACGTTCATGCATTCTTCCACCTGGCCCGAGACGAGCTTCAGCATTCAAACTTCTTCCATCCCGGTGACCTCAATGACCACCAATGCCACTATCTTAGCACTCTCCCAGTCCAGAGATGTAGTAAGAACCATGAAGGGACCATATCAGGGTCACCATGACCCTGAACATGGTGGGAGATCCGGTGAAGCGGATCATGCTTGCTCTAATCCGACATAATCTTCTTCCCAAAGATAGCAAAGATCTAAACGCCACCGACTGTTACTTGATGGATTACATGGTGGCGCTGTATCCGGATAAACCTCTCTCCCTCTCAGATCTTATTATCAGCTACCTCTGCCACATCATTGAGAAGAAGGATACCCAACACTTGGGTTTTCCTTACTTTCTGTAGAGGCAATTTGCTCACTTCAGAGTTCAGCCCAGAGAGGGTAAGGTGGCCAGCCTACCCATGGACCCTATCACCGCCACCTCTCTACGCAAGATGGGCTTTACCCGTACTGACATTGGGTGGCAGAATAACGACACTGCACAGAGCCAGAGCAGTAGTGCACCCTCCTCTTCCAGTCCCTCTACTTCCAGTGTTGTGCCCGGCCCATTCCTCACCCTGCCTCATCCACCGCCGACCGACGCAGTGACCCCGGAGCAGCTCGAGGCATTTCAGCACCAGATGGCTAAGCACCAGCGACTCATGATGGAGCACCAGCGATAGATGGACGCCCGCATGTAGTTTCTTCGTGAGCAGATGGCGCGTGGTGGTCCCCCTCCTCAGTAGCTATCCCCTAATCACCAGACCGGCACACCATTGTTTTTCTGCTTTTTCATCTATCCTTTGACTCTCTTTTAGACTTATTTATTCAGTTTGGATATTTGTTATGTTTTTCCTTTAAACTTCATTTGCTTTCGCATCGTCGTACTTACATTCTACACTACGGTGTTTCTAGCACCTTTTTGACTACTTTGCTATGGGACTCAATCATGAGTCCCCTTTTGGTTATCTAACTATGGCATTTTTGTGAATTCTTCAGAATCCATTTTGCGCCTAGTTTCTTTTTGGCTTTGCATTGTAGATATTTATCAACTGAACTTAAGAACACCCCATAGTTGAGTTATGAGAAATTCAAGAGAAACTCTTACAAAATTTTCCTAGGGCCTTCGACTCTTCCAGGTGGAGCTAGCGCTTCAATGACCCCGGACACTAGCAAGTGTGGGGGAACCCCGCCAACAACTCATCCTTATCAGGGGAGTACTAGTTCTATAACCTTTTAACATTTATACAATGCATAACACTTTTTGCCTACTCCATGCTTAGTGCTTCAAAAAGGTATGAGTTTGTTTTTCCTTGAGCTTTGCTTTGAACAATGTATCCCATTCAAGTGGGGGAAATGACCTTTTCTTTTAGGTGCACTGCTCAATTGCCTTATGTATGTCTATAGCTTCCATGTAGGAGTCACATTTATAGTAAGCAAGTTTTTCCATGAATTCTTCGAATTTTTCCACCGATTTGTTTTTTCAAAAGTTCTCTTTTGAGGAGAATTTATGTGTGGTGCAATCATAAATCCATATCTTGGTGAATTTTTATTGCTTAGGGGTTCTTTCTATCTTCTCATCTAGAGATTGCTAAGGGGTGCTTCCTTGTGAAATTTTTTTTAAAAGGAACTTGAGATACACCATAGTTAACCAACAAATGAGAGTTGAGTGTTCATTAAAGCAAGGAAAAATGCCAAATTATCTCTCCTCATCTCTTGTTGCAAAAGTGAATCAAATGAAAATCTCTATTTTTCCTTTTGTTTTTTCCTCAATGCCCATTATTGAGAGAAGTTGGCCATGGTAAAAGTTCTCCAAGTTCCATAATCTATATGAACTTGGAAGCACTCTAGATCATACCGCAAAACTCTATATTTTTATTTGCCCTAAGCACACCCATGTCACCATGAGAAGGTTGGTTGCACTCCTCTTGAGGTGTTTCACAAATTTTGCTCACTTGAATTCAAGAATTCATCTAAACACTTGCTTGCTTTAAATGTTCCTACTTTTTGTGGGTCCTTAGCTAATTTTGCTTGAAGACAAGCAAATAGATAAGTGTGGGAGAGTTGATAAGTGATGAAGTAGTGCTATCTTAAGGTCTTTATTCACCATTATTTTATTCGGTGCATGACTTATTTCACCACTTTATGGAGTACTTTTGTGATTATTAGTCATCTTATACTTTTGACATATTCGAATAGGTAAATAATCATGTGAGTACATTTTGAAAGCTTAATTTGAGGATGCATCAATGTTCGAGCACTTCGGGAAGGATGTCAAGCCAACGGGAAGCATCAGGAGAATTCAGGCACAAAAGAAGAACTTTCTGGTCTCGACCGACCTTAGGACCGACCTTGTCCAAACCTTCCGCAACACACCAGAGTCGACGGACCTTGGGACCGACCTTGGCAAGGTCTGTCGAGCTAAAAAATTGTCACGTGCCTCCCTCACCAGAGAGTTCGACAGACCCACGAGACCGACCTTGACAAGGTCAGTCGGACGGAAAATCTGTCCAGATTGATGTTTTAAAATGCTGAATTTTGGGGCTTCCTTCCTAATTCTTCAACACCCACGTTTCCAGCTAGAAAGAAGAGAGAGTGGCGAAAATAAGGGAGAAAAGAAGAGGAGAAAAGAAGAGAACAAGAGGAGGAAGAAGACATTGAAGATTCTACCTCCATTGAAGCTTGGAAGGTCCTCTAATGGCTATTTCTCCCTCTTTCCTTCTCTTTCCTCTCTTAATGGCTGAGTAGACTCATTTGTATCCTAGGATGGGGCTTGACCCTATTTGTTCTCATTGAATGCTAGAAACCTAACTCATTTAATACTCTTGTTTTATTCCCTTCAATATCAATTAATGCCTTAAATTGATCTCTTATTGCATTTATGGTGGTTTCATTCAATAGTTGAGCTTGAGTTTGGAACTAGACCAAAAGGGGGATAAACCCTAACTTTTACTCTCTTGATTTTGGGAGTAAACTCTTAGGGCTGTTATTTAAGAGTTTTTTTCTTAATGCTACTTAGTGACTAAAACCTCCTTTGATTAAGGGGTTTGACTAATTAGGTAAGAATTGGGTTTCCCATGATTTGGGATTCATGAATTGAACTCTAATAGGCAATGAGATAATGAGTTGTAGTTTTGAGCTTTTTTGGGTGATTTAGGTGATTCCCCACTATCCTAGGGTACTCTTTCACCCATTCCATCAAACAAACATTTTACTGTTTTATTGCTTTCCCATTGACAAACAACCAAGCTTGCCTCCGGCTAAACCCTCGTTTACTATTTTTATTGGTGTTTTACTAAAATACCAAAGCTTGGGATTCAGAAACCAATTTCCTTGTGGATACGACTGTAACACCCCTACTAATAATACGGTCATTAACGTCCAATCTCCTTACTCATCAGATACACGCAGCGGATACATACTTACATACCTTGGGTGATACAACGCCGTTAGCACCCACGTGACTAACAAGGCTACTACTACTACATACAGCATCGGTCTGATGGACCGGAATATCCGAGTACTACACACTTATCATACCTACTCCAATTACCGATCAAATACTGCAACATCCCATTCATTACAATACTCCAAATACAATACAATATAATCTACATACCGAGTTTACTAGGATCCTTATACAAGTACAATACCTCTTCCAAGTTCCTACATACTTCAGCGTGGTACTGGTGGTTTTTGGGTAATCCTATGTCGATCACGGTACTGTTTCCACTCGTATGTGTTAGTCGTATTGACTGTTTCCTTGATTCTTATTGATCTATAATTGGTATACTCGATCCCTTAGGTAGTTTCTCGGCGGTCTAGACCTGGCTGTTAAGATCTGGGTACTTCTCCAATCCTTGGAGATTCCCACTTATTTGGTTTGTGTCGTTCCTTGTGGCTCGTTCCCACACATCTGTGGTTGTTACTGAGCCTTCCTTGTTTAGGCACTACTCTCGTAGTCCTATTGGATTGTAACTCATGGTTGTTCTTGTAGTTGTCTGAGCTGTATTGGCCAGGTATTGCAACCATAATGGCGTCGTAGTTTTGGAGTTAACCGCTTCCGATTATGTCCTTAGTCAGCTAGCATGCCGTTGGTGGTGCTGCTTGACTATTACTGTTGTCCCGCAGACTTGTGTCTCGGGTTATGTTATTACTCCTTTTTCCATTTCGTTGTACCGTTAGTGCTTCTTTCCTTGCTGCTGGTTGACTAGCCAGGTCTCGCGACTGCTAAGCACGTCGCCCCATGCTGTTGTAAGTTGCAGCCTCCTCGTGGTTGGAGTGCTCGTCCCACCGCTATGGAGTGCGGGTATTGTGGTTTAACCGGGATCCCTTCCGGGCTTCCAATCCTTGGAATCTACTATATGTCGGTTCTTGTTTACAGTGTGATTGCTTCACAACTGCCAGATCGGGTTTCCCCGAGTATGAGAGGACTTTCCTTCTCTCTGGCGTCCTTTCCCAAGTTATACAATGGGGGTTTGCGGCGGGCGGGACTGGTATTGTAGGTATCCGGTACTCACCGGTTGTTCCTAACTAGCATATCTCTAATGCTAACACTCAGCCCTTAGCCCTAAGCTTCTAATTCCTAACTCGGTATTCCTAAACTCGGTATTTCCAGTCATCAGAGCGATACTTCGCTCTGATACCACTTTTTGTAACACCCCTACTAATAATACGGTCATTAACGTCCAATCTCCTTACTCATCAGATACACGCAGCGGATACATACTTACATACCTTGGGTGATACAACGCCGTTAGCCACCCACGTGACTAACAAGGCTACTACTACTACATACAGCATCGGTCTGATGGACCGGAATATCCGAGTACTACACACTTATCATACCTACTCCAATTACCGAATCAAATACTGCAACATCCCATTCATTACAATACTCCAAATACAATACAATATAATCTACATACCGAGTTTACTAGGATCCTTATACAAGTACAATACCTCTTCCAAGTTCCTACATACTCACTAAGAGACTACTTACTACCCATTCCTCACTACTACCTTACTTTCTAATTACAAGGGCGTGCCTCCGGTCTCTTCCTTGACCATATTCGCTTCGGGTACCTGCACACTAAAAAATGTCCCCCGAAGGGGTCAGCTTTCGCCGAGCATGATAACCGCATACCCCGCGTACTAGTGAGGGTACGCCGACTACTTGGTCGAATACATGCGGTTCATTTTATTCATACATACATGCATACATGCTCTTATACACAATACAATAATACCTACACAAGCATTCATACATACACTTCATTTCGTACAAGGAATACAATGCAACCATCCAATACATACTTACCTTCTTCCGAAACACATACTCATTACATACACAAGGTACAGTTCTTGTTAGCTTCGTTGGTCCACCCGGGTTAATCGGGTGGAGATTACTCTTGTACTCGTTACTCCATACATACGCATACATACTCATACTCATACTCGTACTCATACTCATACTACTTGTTTACTTTCTCTTACTCATGTTAAGTCGTCGGGACCTCCGGCCCGGGGAACTACTCGGTCCCACCACCGGGATTTACTTGGTTCACTAATCCAGGATGCTACCCATTTAAGGGATTTGGGCCATGGACCAGCTTAAGAACCAGGAATCGGATCCAACCTCTTGTGTCACCTCATCCTCACGCGTGGCCGAAGCTATATCGGACTTGTACTCATTCCAATTTACTCACTTAAGTTAGGAGTTAGCTAGTTAGGAATTAGCACAAGTCAACATTCAAGCCACATTTACAAATACAAGGCCCAATACATTCATACGAAATATAATACAATACAGTACATACAAGATTCATTTACACCATATCATCCTCCATACATTTCATGTATTATACAAACTATTGTTCAAGAGAAATATACCAAGAACAATATAAACAAGCACAAGTAAGTGCAATATAATCCGGTTCGTGCATTTATCTTATTAGGTGGTCAAATAAGCACACAAATCGGGGTAACCAGATTAGGATACAGGGCATGAAGAAATCATACCTTTCACCGTTGTACTTGTATCCCAACGTTCCTCCGGTGTTCACAAATCAAATCCTAAGATGTACATACAATCGAGTGGTTAATCTAACTATCATTAACTTAACTTGATTACTCTTACGTTTCCCAACTCATACTTACTAAGTCTTTACATCTCTATACTTACATTTTATTTACTTACTTTTAATTACTTACATTGGTTTACTTACCTACGTATGCATGTACGTATGTATAGGTGGGTATACTACATATATATATATATATATATATATATATATATATACTAGGTACATTCATTTAGTTTTAGTTTTTTTTTTGTAAGTTATGGGTCGACCGACCCACCGACCGACCCAACCCTGGGTCGGTCCATTCCAGTAAGTTTCGTCCTCTGAAATTTCTCCCGACCGACCCAGAACTATTCCGACCGACCCATACACCTCTGGGTCGGTCTATTGCCGAAATTTTCGGATCTGTGTCCAAGCTCCGACCGACCCACCGACCGACCCACCTGGGTCGGTCGAAGTCGAACTTCGACAACAGAAAATTCGAGTCCGACCGACCCACGACCGACCACGGCTCCTGGGTCGGTCCATTCCCGAGGGTTTATTTTCGTTACCTAAGCTCCGACCGACCCACGGTCCGACCCGGCTCTGGGTCGGTCGGTAGCAGAAACTGCTACAGACTTTGTTTTTCAATTCTTTTCTTACCCATTCCTTCCCCAATCTTCCTACATGTAATCCCACATGATATAATGCCATTTAGGCTTCCTAAAATACCTTATTTCATCCACCAAATCCATTACTAAATCCATGAGACAATTTACACAATTTCCTCACTTCCTTTCAACACCTACAACAGTTTTTCATTCTCTAATGCTACAGATTTTTCTACAACTCCTACCATTCAATATTTCCTCCACCAATGTTACTCCTAGCCCCAAATACATTTCCAAGTCATTACATTACCTACACCCAAGTCCAACACTCTTCTTACCAATTCTTGCACACTAATCTTTCCTATCTTCTCCAATGCATGTTGATACATTTTGCTACAGATTTTGCACTTATTACTTCTCATACTACTACTACCATACCATGCATTAAACATCTCTACTATCCTCAATACATACTTGGTTTCCCATTCACCAAGTCATCAATACATATTCATATCCTATCAAATTTTGCCATAGTTCCTCTACTTTCTTACTTATCCATACACCATTCTCACCAATTCATACCTATTCTAGCCACACCCTTACAAGGGTCCTACCAGCAATCAATACAATATCATCACCAATACTCTTCAAATACAATACTAATACTCATACCAACATTTGGCTCCAAGGCCTACAATTCACTACTAATTTCACAAATACTCAAACTTACTCTCAAATACTCAAAACTTCATAAACTTCAATACTAATACATTAGTTTGGTTTCTTTTATTCGTTTACCCATTCCATTACTCTAATGCATCAAAATTAACATTAGTAAAGAGCTCTTACCTTGAGCTTTAATTCCTTCTTTCTTCTTCATTTCTCCTTCTTCTCTCTTTCTTGCCCAAATCGGCCATATGGGGAATGGAGTTGCCAAACTCCATTCCCACCACCCAAAGCACATAAACAAGTGCAATTAAACTACTAATCCTTAATTATGCTAATTCATTAAAGTGTTAAAACACAATTTCTAGGGTTTACCTTTTGAGCTTTTAGGAGGGGTTTTAGCCCTTGGTTCAAGGTGAATCCACCACCATTGCAGGTTGATATTAGCTCAAGAGAGAGAAAATGGATGTTACAATGGGGCAAAATCGGTTGTGAAGAAGAATGAAGAAACTTGTTTTTCATGTATTTACCTTGTTGGAAAGAGGAGACTCCAAGCTCCATAATGGTGTGCTTTTCTCTTCAAATGGGGAAAACCCATGGAGATGAAACTCATCCTTTTCGAATTTTGAAAAGAGGGAAATGTAGAGGAGATGAGGGGAGTTCAAATATGTAATTATTTTTGAGTTTGGAGCTTACATGGAGGTAGAGCATGAGGTTGAAGGAGGGAAGCCATTGAGCTTCTTGAGCTCTCAAAATCGCAGCCCCAAGGGAGAGAAGAGGGAGTACGGTGAGGAAGGAGGAAGGGAGAGAGAGAATAGAAAAGTGAGGTGAGAGAGTAAATAGTAATTTTTACTTTTTGTTTTCTTTGCTTTTGGCTCTCTTATTTAGTTAGCTAGTTACATGTGTGTGTGAGGGGTTATTTACTCTTTAAAAACCGGCCCCCTTCAGTATACTAGCTGGAGCGTTTTTCGTCTTTTACAGAAAACGCTCGTTATTTTACCCGGTTTGGTACTATTCACTAACCGGGCCCGTTTTCCGGAATTTTCTCGTTTAATTAATTTTATTGACTATTAAGCTCCCATAGATGCTTAATAATTATTATTTAATGATTTATAATTTTTACGGGTCTGTTTGACCACTTAAAGTCACGTTTTCGGGTTTTCTCGAAAACGTGCTCTAAAGTTCTATTAGCGTTTTAATACTTTATTTGGATCCGTTTTCTTCGGGAGTTGTTCCCATATATTATTTAGGTCTTATTAAACCTTTAGAATCCATACAATACGCTAACCGAGGTCTCATACCTCCTATGGTTATTTAACGCTTATTTAGCGTTTTTCTGCTTTTAAGCGTTTATTTATTTCTTTTGGATTTATTTTTCCTTACCAATATTACTTAGGTACCATTAGGCCCTTAATTACGTATTAGATTAATTTTAAATCCCTATATTTAAGTTCGGGGTATTTCAATCTACCCCCCTTAAGAACTTTGTCCTCAAAGTTGTTCGAGGTTATGGGATTACTATACTTACTCCTTTATACTTGTCTAGTACCAAAGTCATACATCCTTCCTCCTTACATTTCCAAATCCATCCTCAAGGTTCCTACCTACCGTACTATACCAATACAATAGTTACTCCAATCCGCATTCCTACCAATCATCCGGTTCCTCATTACACGGTTCATACATACATACAGTGCAAAGCTATCCCCAAAGCATGCAATACACTTACAATCCCTCAGGCACCAAGGTCGTCTGACACAGGACTCCTCTATGTCCCGCTGCCTTGGAATAATACAACATACTACCTTACTATTTCCTTCAATACACACTTCTAGTAGGTTCTCATTCTCCATACTAAGAAATTCTTTCACCACTACCAATTAAAATTTTCTAAAACATACAACTCCAAATTCCAATTTCTTCATTACTTCTATCCTAAGTGTGATTCTTGTGACCACTTAAGGGGAGCTTCAAGAATCATTCGACCCTGATGTGATCAGCATCAGTGTTGAACTATCTTTCCACCCCAATTTGTGTTCGGTTTCCCTGATCTGATCAGGATCAAGTTCGACTTCCCACGTCAGTTTCAACAAGCAATTAATTCAATTTTTCCATGTTTATCTTTAATTCTCCCTAGTCATTCATACATCTCCAAAGGATGGATTCGATCCATCAATCATCCTCACTCTATTTCCAAATGCTTTACTCCATGGTTCAATACCTAAGTGCTCATTTCATCAACCTTCACTACTTCCATCCATTACCCTCAATTGTTTCAATATTTTAATTAGGAATTATCATACTTGTAGAGTTTAATTGTTCTCAATTTACTTCCGATAATTTTACTTACGAATACACTACTCTTTAGAATTCATTCATCTACTATTCTCATTTACTTCACTACTTCTTCAAGGTTACAATACTTGTGGAGTTCCGTCCACTACTCATTACTCTTCTTTACTAATACCCTTACACTGGGTTACACGATGGGTATATTCGCCCTATGGTATTTGCATATCTAATGCTTATTTACCATAATTACAATATGACGAGTACTTATGTTATTTAACATAGTATCAATCATTAATTTGATTCTCATTTGTGCTATGCACATTATGGTTTATGTGTTTTATTCACAAAGCTTACATTAAGCGGTTTTCGCTCTACCCCCCTTAAAAGGGATTACGCCCACGTAATCTACCATATGTTATTATTATTAAACATTGGTTACTAATTCGGGCACTCTGAAGCGTTTTAGCTTCTTTACGGTTTATTACATATATACCTTGTCAAAGGGTCCTAATCGTAACATTGGTTTAGTCTTTACACCAAGGATTCCTATATGAGTTTATTAACTCATAATTAGTTCGGTTCTAGCCTAAGGCTTCAAGGCATTAATAGCCTTCTATATACTTACTAGGTACATTATCTCCTAGCTAGGGCCCACTAGCTTCTGCTGCGCGACCCTGATAACTTGGGTTATTCACCCTTCTTGTTATCCTTAATGTGCTATACATAACCTTTTATCCGTCTATTATGGGAATAAGGTTTACTAAACAAATTCGGTATTCTTTTACCGTGTTCGAACTCGATGAGTTTAGATTGTAACCAGCTCTCTGGTATCTATTATACATACTATCGTGCTCTCACGATTATTCTAAGTTCCTCCGACTTATTGTCGGGCGAGGTTAAGCCACTATTTAGTTGTAGTGCTTCCTCTGTTGTCAATAGATTCTGGATCATACCAGTTCTTCTGGTTCAGTACAAGTGTCTTTACTTGTATGACCTTGCATTTTCATGCGTCGGTCCTTGACTTTTAAGTCTCTTTCACCTTTTATTCCAATGGAATTCACACTTGTGATTGTTAGTGTGTTTACACTCTTCGTGCTTCTTTGGCCTTAGGCCGCACGGTTTGTTGCTAAGCTTGCTTAACTGGCTTATGCCATGTTGTGGTGAAAGGAAGGTTTACTACGGTTTACATTCTCCATATCCCTAACCATCCATTAGATCATTAGCTGACAAGTGCAATACCAAAACACTCAGTCATACAGAGTGCAGAGGCGTAAACGCTTGACAGTAAGTCACTTATGTGATAGAAAGAATATTTCTGCCTGTCTCTCATACTTATACTCCGTGTTATCTAACTACTTCCTCATAGCGGTCGCTTGTTGCGCACCGTATTCTTACTCATTGTACAACATTGCTTACTGTTTCTGTTATGTGATAGTTCTCTTTACTCATTGCCATTGTCATTGGCACCATTTCCTTATGGTGTAAGTACACTAGGAGTTTCCTGTTCATATGTATGATGATTGTTGTTGCTAGCATACCGTAATGGTATTATCTTCCCATTGTGGATGCCTTATCTCAACTCGGTTTCATGTGTAGGTTAGCTTACCTCACATTATTTCTCATTTGATACCATTTACCAAGTGTCTTGGTTGACAAAGGGTGAGATAATTCGGGTTACTCTCTTGAGCGTTGATCCTTCATGGTGTGCAATGTGTCACATTGATTGTTTTGACAATGACTGTCCTCTCTAAGCTGAGCATTGGTTAGGCTCTAGCTGTGTAGTTTTCTTGTATGTATACCGGACATCCCAAGAAACTTCCAGGGTTTTCTGGTCCCGTTCTCCAATTGGAGGGTATTTTATCACTGACAAGTGAAGGTTCTTTTGAGGGGTATGCTTCCGCTCATAAGTCTCGTGACGAGGTTTACCATGTTGGTGTTTATACGTGGTTCACACATGCTTGGGTGCATATGAGTATACTTACTCCTTAAGTCATGGTTTGGATCTCATTTCCTTATTCCATCATCCCTTGGCAATATCTATTGCGTAGGCTTTATTGTTATAGTAGATGGAAGCCTTTACTAAGGGTTCACATCACCACTGCATTGGTGGTCTTCAGTTAACGAGGGTACCTTCCCTTGGGTTTCTCGTAGTGTCCAAATGTGGTCTAGGCCAATGTTGGCATTATCCTGATTCTTATGCCTCTGTGTTATTAGCTACAGTAGGCATGAAGGGTAATTAAAAGCTTGTCAACTGTATACTAGGCTGGTGCTCTAGTGACAGTGACTCTGAGATGGCCATTACTCCAAGCCACTCAGGATGTTGGGTTTGAACTGATGGTCCAGTTGTTGATTTCTTGTCGTATGAGGTATATCTCTTGCAAGTCTTGTTACCAATGGTGTGGGTTATGCAACCGTTAGGTTTATATAACATGTTGGTTGATGGCTTTTAAGCCTTATTGCTGCGAGCTATGCTCTTTGCAAGCTGCTTATCTGTTTTCCACTCCTTGTATACCATCACAGGTTGGAGGTATTACTGGGCTCCATGGTAAGTCGTGCATCACGCTTCCGTTCATAGGAGGCCCTTCAGCATCCGGTGTGATCGTGCTTTTGTTTTAGGGTATTTCCTATTAAGTGAAATCCCTTCGGTGTCTTAACCGAGTGTTCATTCTAGCTTTCGTGCTCTTATCATGACGCTTCGTTCGATGTTGTTAACTCACACCCTTCAAGGATTGCTCCTGGGTGTTGGTGGTTATGCCGTTACATCCGGCTAATGTTTATAACATGAGTTTCCTCTGTACCGTCTTATGGTATTGTATTAGCTATTCCCTTTGGTTATAACGTCTCCCGTTCTTGGGTAGACTGTTTATACTTGCCCTAGCGCTTGGACTAGGTTTAATTTCCCTTCAATGATGGATTTCTTTATGGTAATCTTGTGAGTGCTCTTGGGAGTCTGTCCCGTTTGTTGAGCATTGTGGTGTTCACGTTAGGCAACTGCCTTACTGTGTTTAGGCTGGGTATGCTTCCAGCTATCACGTATTTGTTTGATGTCCTCGAGACATATCCAATGTCTATACTTGCTAGTTGTGCTTTGCACTTTCCAATCTTACTCCTTATCTTCAATGGTTCTCGAGTTCCTTATACTTGTTCCTTAACTGAGTTTCCTTCTCCTTGGTTGTCTGTGGTGTCCAGTTGTTCTGGTTAGAATTCACTCAAGGTCCGTAGAACGGAGTCGACTACTTCCCGTGTGTCGTACACTACATATACATACGTGGGGTACCATGTTGATACGTTACCACTTACCCAACTATATGTCAGGCCCGCAAGCTCCTTCGGAGTGCGTCGTCCCACATCCCGTAATTGGGTACACTCGTAGTGTTCGTCACACGCCTAGGTGAAGTATTCTATTGTCAACTCCTCTGTATCACTCTATGATACTCACCGAAATTCTGTTGGTTTGGTTTTAAAATCCAAGGTTTTAAAGAAAGTTATGGTTGAAGAAGGGTTTGGTTTTGAAAACAATGGTTCGGTGTTAAAAGAAATATCTCATGGCATAGCCATGTTTGAGGTCTTGACCAAGTCTAGCGTCCCGCTGACTGGTATGTTCTGAGTACAGTGGTCGGGTCATTAAGCCTTCCCAAGGTTTCATACGTCTGGTTGTTAGTGTGTGATCCTGTGGTTGTTTCGTTACGGTCACCGTACATTACTATGTACTTGTGACATATTATTGTTCCTTTACATATTCGTGTTGTTACTGCACTTGCCGTGGCAAGTGCGTGGTACTGGTGGTTTTTGGGTAAT
>CM041780.1:71752548-71798852 GCA_023374045.1 Limonium bicolor
GGAAGTGAAGGTGGAGGAAACAAGATTTTGAGGGGTGGAAAACGTAGCCCTCGCCGATACGAATCTAACGGTGGCAATTTTGTGGATTCGGTGTAGAAATGAGCAAGTGAGAGGAAGAGGAAGATGGGGGCTTGGTGCTGTTCGGTCTCGCGAGGAAGAAGAAGGAGTTTAGAGAGCTGGGCAGAACAATACGTGAAATGAAGAAGGAGGAGGTGAGAGGTAAGTAATTTAAGTTACTTTTACTTTATACTATTTGCTTTATTTACTTATTTGTCCTCTTATTACTTAATAGCTAGCAAGCTATTAATGGGTGCATCCTTATTAATTAAAACACCACCCATTAATTAATAGCCCGGGTCATTTTCGTCTTTTCGAATTAAACGCGTCTCGTCTCCCGGTTTCGTCACTATTCACTTACCGGGTCCGTTTTCCGGAATTTTCTCGTTTATTTAATTTTAATGGTTATTATACTCCCATTAATGTTTAATTATTGTTACATAATCAACTATTATTTTTACGGGGTCATTTAACTGTTTAAAATCACGTTTTCGGATTTTCTCGAAAAACGCGTTTTAGGACTCCGTTAGCGTTTTACGCATGGTTTGAATCCGTTTTCTTCCGGAATTTTCCCACATGTTATTAATGTGTAATTAAGGTATAAAAATACATTTATCACTCTAAGAAGGTTATGTACCTCCTAAAATAATTAAATACGCGGTTTCACGTTTTGTGACTTTTACGCATTTTCTTATTCTTTTTTGTTTTTATTTCTTCACCAATAATCTTAAGGACTTAATTAGCCTTAGAAAATTATAATTTCATAGTTAATTAACATATTAAGGTTTGGGGTATTTCAAGAATAATTAAATTCCTTGATTTAACATAAGTTTCTACTTAAATAAGTATATATACATATATGTGAATAATTTCACCTCTCTTAAAAGATACTACCCAAAACATCTATAAACATACTGTTATAAAATATTAATTTAGTTTCCCTTATTTTTCCCAGCTTAAAAAGTTTATTAACAAACCATACTTTAATTTTTGGTTACATTAAAAACCATATATTATAAGTTATTCTTATGAAAAACTCATAAACACAATTTTTAAACCCATTCACCATAGTCCAAAAATTCCCAAATTTAATATACAATAACTATAACATTTTATACATATTATAAAATTTTTATTTCATAAAAATATCTTTTAAAATTAACCAAATAATTCTAGAAAACCCGAAACTTGCAAAAATCATAACTTACGTTTAAAAACTCCAAAACCATATTAATTTACATCAAAATAAACTAGATTTAATAAGGAATCTATGGTTAAAATTTCAAGTCAAAATACATTAGGGAAGGTCATTAACTAAATTCAACAAGTTAGAGCTAAATTCAAAAATATTATAAACTTAAAACATTCTTTAATAAACACGATCTAATCTTGACCGTCCAGTCTTTTAAAACGCGATCGGACGGTCCCTGAACACCCAGTTCTTCAGCGAATTCCAAATCCGATTCGAGTACTAATTCACCAATTTCTTACAATCTACAGAACCAAATTGAGTGATTCTTGTTTCTGCGGTTTCGAAATTCAATTCCGGTTCTAATGATACTAATTTTGCTAGCTATAATGCAGGATTCATCAGTTTTCGAATTCGGTTTCGAAGTTAGGGTTTATTTTGGTTTCCGAATTCAAATCTACCAAATTCACTCAATCTAATGCGTAATTGAAGCAATTGAGACATGTTTTTGACCGACAATGTAATGTAGAATAGCAAGGTTGAAGGAATTTGAAGAAAACTTACCGGAATTGCTCGAATCGAAAGGATTCGAAATCGGTTCTGGAAAAACACCCCCTTTACAACCCGATTGGGTAGCCTACTTTGCAACGCTATAATTTACAGTACAGACCGAGTTAGAACTAGTTCTTGGGCTTAATCTAAAGAGGAAACTTAACTCTACACAATGATAGCAAGAACTCACCCTAACTTGCACTACACAGAAAGAAATCGAAGCTGGAAGTTGCGAGTTTACCTTGTGTTTTCTGGGAAGAAAACTATGATTTTATGTTGTGACGAATCCGAAACTTTAGACACCTCGTTCTTCCAAACGGTTGTGAATTGGCTTTGGTCATCAACATGAAAGTTTTAGACGGATTAGAGCTCTTCAAAACGAGCTAAAGAACATGGAATTTGGCTGAGAAACGAAGAAGTTATGGCAAGACGAAGTTACCTGAATCGAAGAAAAAACTGGAAACTGCATTTTCGGTTTTTGCAGGGTGGCTACTTTGGCTCAAATTTCCGGTTGATTTAAGACGAATTAGGGTCAGTGTGAGTTATGGTTGTTTAGAGGAAGTGTAGGAGAAGACAACAAAGAAGACGGCACTCAAAAATTCCAAAAGATGAGAAAGTTATGAAGGTCACAAGATAGGGCAAAGACTGGTTTCTGTTACCGGAAATATAGGAGATAAAACTAACTAAGTGCTGGGGCGTGTATCCCGAGGCGCGCGATGACTCAGCAGACCCTGGCAGGTCTGCTTTTTTTCAAAATTTTGGCTCTAAACTTTATTTGATCATAACTTTGGCTAGGATAATCCGTTTTTGATGTTCTTTTTATCGATCTTCATGGTTTTCCATAACCTATTTATTGGTATAGGTTTCATGGGCTGGTTTGACCATTCTCAAAAAGTCAACCCTAGCAAGGCTTAAAAGGCTTTAGGGTTTCTAGAATTTTATATTGATTTTTATGTTTCAAAACAATGTTCCAACTCTTCCTAAAATCTTTATAATATACTTGGAGTGTTTATAAATTTTTCCAAGATTTATTGACTTATAAGTCTTATTATTAAATTCATAATACTATATAATAATATATAATAATTAAATATTTTATTGTATTCTTTAGGGTTAAATAGGAGAAATCCCCTAAATAAATTTTCATAATTCCATATAATAATTTAATATTTAATAGTATTATTTAAGATTTAATAAAAGAAATCCCCTAAATTAATTTAGGGGTATTTCATCAAAGGAATACTTTTGTTATTTTCTGGATATTGAACCCGAGTAGTGCTTGTACACTCGAGGTCGTATATTTTGGTGAATGTAGGATTAGGTTGGTGATTTTTGTACATTAACACTCGGTATATTGCGATTCTTTTTGGATAGTAATTTTGAAGGTTGTAGTTATGCTCGGGATTCTTGTAATCAGACCGATACATTTGTATGTAACAGCCTTGTTAGCCATGTGGGTGGCTAACGGCGTGTAACACCGCCCTTTTTGGTTAATGTTTAAGTTGTGTTTTCCGCTGCGATTAT
Source organism: Limonium bicolor (assembly GCA_023374045.1). Taxonomy (NCBI): domain Eukaryota; kingdom Viridiplantae; phylum Streptophyta; class Magnoliopsida; order Caryophyllales; family Plumbaginaceae; genus Limonium; species Limonium bicolor. Next base: position 71,755,871 of record CM041780.1, read on the forward strand.
TGGTTAAGTGTGGAGATTACGGTTGGGGTGTTACAACAAGGGGGGAACTATTGGAGCATGAAGATGTCGCTGAGATAGTCAATCGCTTCGATGGAGTCACTCGTCCACGACAAAACACAAAGAAGGCGTCCGCTGCACAAACACAACAAAGTCTGCACAAAACTAAGAAGCATGACTTACTCTGTCACACCGTTGCAACATTTAAGGAACGAACGCGTCAACGTTCAAACGCTCTAACGACAATAAGGTGCTCCAGTCGACTCCGAAGTTTTCGCCCGAAGACTGGCGCGATAACTCTCAGCACGCGCCCACTAATTTAGTTCCGACATTCTAGGAACTAACTCTCTTAGCCGTTTAACTTGTAGACATTATAAATAGAGATGCATTTGTTAGTTCTAAGTGTGCTTTCTGATTAAGAAATTGTAAGAGATTAGAGAGAGCTACTTTCCGAGTTAGAGAGAGAATACGTACCAAATTCAGTTAGAGCTTCTAGATAGACTCTTTCTAGGAAGATCCTAGTTTCACTGTGCTTGTCATCGTGCTGATCTGAAATTGTATTCGGTGAGTGAGTGAAAACCACGAAGTATATTTTATCTACGAAGTGGACATTGTAAGTTGTTTTGTTTTTGACAGGAAATAAAATAGCTTATTTTGTGTATCTTGCTGAGTTCCACTAAGTCCTTCAATCTTTCAAGTGATATTTCAAATCAATTCTTCTGAGTTCGTTCTAAATTACAACTTCGAGTAAAACTGCTTCCACGCACTTAGTTCGACTAAGTGTATCCACACTATAAACACTTCCGCATACTTAGCACGATTGAGTCAAACCATCTCACAGACTAACACCTTGAGTTTGTTTGAGTCAGTCATCCGATCCTACAATTGTTTACATAATCAATGTGATTTAAAATAATTTAGTACTGTAGTGATTAGTAGTTTTGTACTACAAATAGCAACCCATTTAGTTACTGTAACAACTTTTATTCGTTATTAAAAGTTATGCGTTACTAAAATATGATTTTGTAACAGTTCTATCGTTACTGCACTCTCAATTCTTTTAAGTCTTTAAACTATCTTTGGTAACGAAATTGTTACCAGAAACTGTGTAACAAAAAATTGATTTTTACTAGTGGAAAGACAATATCGTAAATTTTTTTAAAATTATGCGACTGAGCGAGTTAAGTAAAAGAAAGACTAGCTATGGCATCTTGCATAAACCATATACTAAACAGTTTTACTATAGTTATTGATTATATTAGACCAAAGTTTCTTTAAAAGGAGCATCTAGATAAATTAGTTTTTGCCCCTAATGTACACTTTGGTAGAACATTGTGCAACTTAATGCAAAGGAAAAAATAGAAGATTTATTAACTCCAAACAACTCATAATCCTATCAACATCTTCTTTTTTTTTTTTGCAAATATACAAGATATAATAGCTAATTACCTACTGCAGCTAGGCAAAAACATTTCTTCAATATAAAGCTGCAAACAACATGATAACGAATAAAAAAAAGAAACCCAATTTTCTATTACATAAACTAAGGACACCTCACATTCCTACCAGGGCCTCCATAATAAATATAGTCACCCCATCCACTATTCCTACCCTGTCTTATACCATAACAGTTGGGATGATCAGCCAATAACTTAAGGTTAGATGGAGGAACTAAGTTATTGTCCCAATCCACAACCTGCAAGTTCCTAAAATAAGCCGCTTTGCCGAACCCTTCACTAGGAAATCTGCCACTTCCCATTTGGGTAGAAGTGTGGAAACCTCTAGATCGGCTGTTGACGATCTCTCCTCCAAATTGTACCATGCTTGCATGTTGCCCTAAGTGATTAAACAAGTGTGCTGGCCAATAGCCTACTAATAATCCGTTGCCAAATTGTAGCCACCAGTGACCTTGCTTAGGGTCCTGCATACGTGGGGAGGCGTAAACAAAAAATTAGTTCTTACAATCATTTATTTTTTCCTGATTCACCGTAACATTAAAGGGGAAGAAAAAAAACTGAGACCCACTTTCTGAGATAACAGTTACTATATTTTTTTTTTAAAGGGCATATAGGAGTCCTATTCTTAAAATAAAAAATTAAATCTCGCAGCATTTAATTCAGGATGCAAGGTTTGGTTATGAGTTGTCAAAACATAGGTCTGCTCGTATTATAGACATCATTTTCCTAGGATAAAAAGTCGGCAGCTCTTAAAAAATGTTCACATAAAAGGTTATATCCTGTATTATTAATTTGATAAACTGGTGTAGACTAATAGTAATAATTAAGTTGGATTAGGTAGACATAATTAATTACCTTCCAAACCATGACACTGATATCAAATTGCCTTCCTCTATAAGATGATCTCGGAGAAATAGCAGCTCCTATAGCTATTCTCCTATTAGTCTGAACAAACCCTGAACACAGTAGATTATAGCATCCTGTAGCTTGATACGCGTCTGTCTGCAAAACCAAAAAAAAGTACATACATCATGCGACTTCAGTAGTGACTTTAATTAGAAGTAAAGAAAAACAGGTGTGGTTAAAGTAGTAATTTTTACTCACCGTCCAGTAGGTGAAGAATCTGGGATAATTGTCTCCAAAAATGCGGGACTAATCTGAAGAAACAAATTGAATTCTAATATAAGCTGAGATTCGAGCATGGGTAATAAAGATGCAATGGGTATTAGTTAGTTAGTTAGTGACTTGCCTGCCATCCAGCTTCCACTGTGTTAAGATCATGGCCGAATGAACCAGAGATGACCCATAACTGTGATAAGCTGAATTCAAACCCATCCGTCACACTAGGTGCCCACACATTAATGCTTGCTTTTGCGCCATAAAACTGCTGACCATTTGCGAAAGCAACTGCATGCTGCGGTGATATCAGGATAATGATGAAGATAGATAAAAAGTCTGTACAAGTAAAAGACTATAAACCAGAATGAATGAGTGAATGAATACCTCATGACCAGAGCCAGTGGAATCTCTACGAACAACCCTTCTAGGCTTCCTCCCAAATCGTCTAAGTGAACTAGCTCTTAAGATATCTTCTTCCTTTGTTTTTCTGATGGGAATAGTTCCTTCTGGGCATGATTCGCCTGAATGCATCCAAAGTTGGAAGCTCTCTTCTTCCACTTCTGCATCGGAGAAGTTGTTGACCCCTTTTGGGAAATCTGGTGGATCCTGTTATCACATTCCTACTACATTAGTTAAAGGGTACTACTCTGTATTTTATTATTTGGTTGGTTGAGGTTTTTCGTCCGTACCAGTGGCTTTTGGCCTTTGAGTGCTGGATGATCAAAAGCAGGCTGAATATGGGTTGGTACACATTCAATGACATCTCCATCTGGGCTCTGTACAATACACAAAAACAAACATTATCACCATGATACAATACAATACATTACTGGGGCGATTGAGAAAAGGAAGAACTTTAATTGCCTGAATGGTTTTAACTGAGGGCTTGTTAATCCGGCTAAGGTATGCTCTGATTCTTCTAAGCTTGTTTAGCTCTTTCTGTGTGTGAAGAGTTTGGGTTTGGTTGTCGTGTGAAGAAGCTGAGCTGATGGTGATAGAAAGGACAAATAGCAAAAGAACACATTTGAAAACGATTGAAGAAGAAGAAGAAGAATCCCCTGTTGGAGAAGAACCCATATCTGTTTCTGTGTTGTCTTCTTGGATGATAACCAAAAAACACTTGTAACAGAAACTCTTCTCTTCTATTCCTAACCTTTGTCCTCTTGGGGAAGACAGGGTATATTTAATTTTGCAGCCGAAAGTCTTCTTTGGCACAAAAGAGAATCCTCTTCTTCTTTATTTTTTTTTCAAAAAGAAAAGAAAAGACATTGAAACAAATAAAGAAAAGAGCAGCAGTAGCTCAGCTAAGGATCTCAGTGAGTGTCTTACCATTTAATAACAAACTTTGCAAAAGGATACACTTCTTTTTTTTCTCTCTGGCTGTCATTCTTTTCTTTTGAGCATCTTTCTTTTACCTCTGATTCCGTAAATTTAGATTAGTGGGTACTGTTTTGGCTTCTTGTGGTGATCTGACAAACATAGTATTAAAGATAGACAGACCGGATGGATAGTGACTCTTTTCATACCACATGCTTATTAATTAGTGTTTTATTTATTTTTTGTGGTTTGCCCATTACGGTATCTGTTCTCTGTTCAATTCCCAACAAAACAAACGCCAGTATGATGATACCATGCCAAAGGTTTGGGTAATTTTTAATAAATGGGATGCTTTGTATACTCACTACCCATTCTTTTGCACCGGGTTTATTTGATCAGCTAGTTTATTGTCTCTGTATGTCACATACATCAATTGTCATATCAACTATTTTTCTCCTCTACTTTTTCTACCTTTCAGCTGACAGCTGACATCAACTAGATTATCAGTCATCCAAAAGAATGGGGTCCGCATGGAAAGAAGAAGCCGGGGTTTGTGCATTCAAAAATAGTTACATCGATCAAATGTTACCGGTGTAATGGATCATATCAAGATGTAGTGACTTGATTTTCAAGCAAAATATAGGGTTAAAGAATATGAGAATAAAATGTTAAAAGGACTGACTGGATGGTTCAACATATCGACCGACGTGTGAACTCAATTGTCAAAACGGACTGACTTGACTGTCAAAAATGTCAAACGGGATTAAGTTAGATATTTAAGTTCGGACGCTTGGTAAAGGTTTGTAGGGTTCAAATACTTTGATTACCCATCAAAACCTCTTTTACTTTACAAGTGTTAATTCCTCTTTAAGCTTTTGTTTGCCACGTCTCTTAGTTTTGTGTGAGAGTTTGCAAATCACGTAGGGCAGATTAGAGTTGTGTGCAAAAGAAAGTCATTTGTGTTTTGAAAGAAGGAATAACAAAAGAAAAAGATATAAGAAGAAAACAATAAATAAATACAAAAGAGTCGCCCTATCTTCTTCCACTAAGAAGGATAATCTAGGTTGTGCTTGATTTACATAGATATGCCTTATAGTTTTATACCACAAGCTAGATCTTTGAATCGAATCTCTATCATCACTAATGGGTTAGAACTATTCCCACTCAAAGAGGAGCATAATTACATCTGAAGAATTTAATTACCAAGAAAAACAGAGCATTGACAATGATTAAAGGGAACGAGTGGTGGGATTTTAATTGTACAATACCATGAATGAGTGCTCAACAGACATGATCAGAGGAAGCACTAAATGTGTGGGTGGTGGTACTACGTACCATGTGCTGGGTTGTAATTCCTACCCCAGATAATGTTTTTGAGACTGTGTTGACACAGACAGACCCCTTTTACTGAAAAAGGTGTACCCTTCCTTCCTAGCAGTTTAATTTCTTTTTTTTCTGTACTCTCTAGTTGAGGACCAGCTGGATGACAGGATCGTAGGAGGAGAGTATGTATCACTGAGCTTAGTGTATGATCACTGGATTGTAATGACTATAGCTGTTGTTGAGTTAGCAAGCACCACTTTCATATAGACTTAGGTACAACCAAGATAACTTAGGACATAAGTTAAACACTGAGACAGAATTCAAGATCACTAACAATGCAATCTAACAGCATATAGATAGGGTACTTCTGTCTATATCAATCCTGTGCTATGAAAAAGCATAGCTTAAAATACAAGAAAAGGAAAAATGATAAAAAGGAGCAGAAAGTTAGCGTGGGTTCACCGTTCAACCCACTTTAAATTGTCCCCTTTTTATTAGAGGTTGAAACGCACTTGGCACATATTCTCTTACACGCTTCTATCTATCTCATCATCCTCATTATGATCACTTCCACTACTTCAATTTGTTATCATTGCTTTTTTTTTAAAAAAAAAAAACAACATTATAATTCCAAAACACGTTCCTACCACTAACAAAGGATACCCACAAAAATCTGATATATCATTCATTTAAAAACAGATTGACTCTAATAAGTAGGGTTATACCAATCTATGAATCTTCAATTCAAGATCGATTAAGACTCAACAACAAAATGAGTTAATTTACAGATGAAATGGACCTATCATCTCAGCAAACTCTTATCTGTCAAGCATATAGGAAGATTTGACTACCCAGTTAGTTGGTTGTTATTTGTACAAGTGAATAAAAAAAAAGCAACCATGAATTGTTCTTTGAGGCCCCCACCACAACGACCAGCTATATATAAGTAGTGGTCCAAAACCAAAAAACAGTGTACTAATAAAGAGATACCGGCATGCCCCTTGTCCGGCCTTGTTTTAAAAAGCTGACTTTGAAATGCGGTTCAGATTCTGTCTCTCATTTCATTGTTATTGAGGTACTCTAATTTTATAGAATTGATTTTTCTTAAAATGTGTGATGATTTGAATGGGCTCAGTCATAGCGCGCGGTTTCAGAGATGTGTGGAATGGATGGCTTATGGGCTTCGGTTATTATTATATAGCAGTGGATTGCGTTCTATGGAGACAAGGAATTTCTTGGAATCAAGACATTTAGTTCAAGCTGTATTACTTAATTATACGACTACAAATGAGCAACGGTAAAAATTTAGCCAGTGTTGGGGAAAATCTTAGCTTAGCTAGAAAGATGTATGAAAGAATCCATAATATATTCTATTGGCAATTATATAAAGTATCATATACTCCATATCATATCATCACTTTTCTTTTGTTACAATCCGATGCCCATTGTTTTTTTTTTCAAAAAGTAATTGCATTATATATTACATAAACGTGAAATATTTGGAGGTATATCATCAAATCAAACACATTCATCCCAATTTTGTCTTTCTAAACCTGGAAACATATGGGTTCAAACATTATCATTTCTAGGAACAAAATCAAAGTTAGGTATCAAAAGTCCTAAACTATCCAAAATAATCCTTATATATATATCTTCTACCCCCAATCAATTCAGATAATCTACATTACATTTACAGTCAAAAAACAAAAATACATTGAAGACAAACACTCCTAGCACATTGCAAACCAAACTCTAGCGCTCTAGCCTCTAGCAACGCGGGCGATCCCCCACCGCTCCACCCTTTCAACCCTGCACCACGCACCATCCGGTTCTCCCCGTTGCATACTACCCCCAAGCCATGCAACCCACTAGAAAAAAAAAAAACTTCCATCAACGTAAACTTGTACACAATCCCGTGGTGCCCGTTCTTAGCTTGTAAAATTTTAGCCAGTGTTGGGGAAAATCTTAGCTTGACTAGAAAGACGTATGAAAGCATCCATAATATATAAAGTATCATTTCGGAGAAGCTGAAGCTAGCTCCATCTTCTAACGTGGTTTCAGTGTCAAGTGTCAGTAATCTACTAGCTCAATTAAAAGTAAGAGAAGAAGAGGAGTTAATATCGTCGTCTTTCCCCTGAATGCAAAAGTAATAAAATAAAGATGAAAAAAATAATGCAAATATGCATGCGGGTGTGAATGTGTGAATTAGCTTTTTCTTCTGGGTGTGAATGTGATCTTTATTATTTGAACAGAGAACAAAAACAATTTCAAAATGTTATAGCTTACAAAATATGAGTGCAAAAAAAGGTACACCATTGTTTATCATAATTCATGCTCTTCAAAACTAGATGTATCATAAAACTATTTTGGTTAACTTAAAATTTTATATTTTTGTAATAAGTGTATATTACGTATTTTAAAAGTGAATTTTCATCATTTGAAAAATGAATCTTGTTTAATTAATAATAATTTGAAAATAATTATTATTTGCAGTCATAAATTTACTTATACCTCGAAGGAACTTCCGGTCTGTGGTTTAGGGATCAGGAAAAATTGTCGAGTCATTGACGACAATAAAGTATAAAATGACTTCAAAAAATAGTAACCTACACCACACACCCTAAAACCCACCCTATGAAAGCTAAAAAACGCCAAAGACATTTTTAGGGCTTGTAGACCCTAAAGCTTAAACCACAAACCCTAAAAAATTGTCGAGTCAGTGACGACAATATAATAAAGTATAGGACAACTTCAAAAAAATTACCATACACCATCCAACCTAAAAACCACCATAGGAAATCTAAAAAGATGTCGAATGAAATACCCCAAACATTAATCACCTTAATTAATGAGAGATTAATTAAATAAAAGGTAATGGTTAATCATTAAAGGAAAGGCTAATTAGCCAAATTCACTAAGGTATTTTATAACCTCTAAACATACATATATAAATAAATATGTATAGTCAAAAAATGAGCACTAAGTCTCACATAAAATAATTGACTAAATAGGGAACATTAATAAGGAGAAATCAAGTCCTAAAGCTAATGAAACATGTAACACATCATTACATGAATTAAGAACACCAATATCAACAGTGAGTCAAAGAATATACTTTTACTAGTCACAATTAATAGTAAAGTATACCAATCACTCAAAAATATAAATTAACACACTTTAGGACAAATAAATCATGTTGGACACAAACTAACACATGATACAAGTCCAAGTGTATAATATATAAGTCTAGAACAACATAAGACACCTAAATACACTAAAGCACAAAGTTTGAAACCAAACACCCCCTAAACTAACTGGGGTTGGAAAACTCCTCCCAAGCCATGCCTCCTTACAAATTTTGTAATAAAATATATTTTAAGAAGGCTTAGTCATCATATACTAGTCATGACCCATCCCTTTCTCATTAAACCAAAGTGAAGTCAACTTTCTCTCTCTCCCTCTCATCCTCCCATTGCCGAGAGCAAGCTCCCTATTCTCCCTTTGATTTTCTTCATCTTCTCTTGAACGCTTGAAGAACACCAAGAACATGTCCATGGTAATCTAGACCCACTCTTTTTTTTCTCTTTAAATCTATTCCTTTCTTTCACCACACCAAGAGGACATCATCACCTCTTCTCCTTATCCAGAGGTCAAACAACCCATGGAGAAAGGGAAGGTCTAAACTATATTAAGGTACAAAAACAAGCTCTAAGATTCCAGCTTTCCTCTCTACTAATTGTGACAGAAAATCCCCACCTTCATTACACTATTTTCCCATCTTTTAACATGGGAAATTAAGCTTCAACTAGCTCCTCTTGTTGACCTAAAGTCCACCAAGAAATAAACTTCAAAGTGACTTAAAGGGTAAGTAATAATCAAGCCTTTTGAACTCTTAAGCTACCTTTTATCCATGGATCTACCCTAGACAATATTCTCATCTATTTTCCATATTGTGTAGCTGAGATTTGGTGAAGGAATTTCTCTTAGAACATCAAAGGTAAACTCTTCTCCTTAAAACAATTTTGATGCTTTAAGCTTCCTTACCTTATTTAGCTTCATAAAAGACCCTAACTTGATTCCTTGTTGCTTGTCTCAACCGTGGCCGAATGGTGTTAAAAAACCCATAAGATGACTGAGACTTAAAGGAGAAAAAAAGAGGAAAAATCAAGCTTTGGAAGGGTAAGTGGTTAATCTAAATCTTAGAACTCCTTAATCATCATTTGGGCTTATGATTTATGCCAAATATAACCTAACTCTATTATGTGAATAGAGCCAAGAAGAGGAGTGGAGAAAAGCTTAATTTGGAGCATCAAACTTTCAAGTTATGCTTAAAACACATATTTATGCGTTAATGCAAGTCTATTTGTGTAACAAAATAAGGCTGAGAACATAATAGGGGGAATGATCTATTGTGACCAGAAAATGCACATTAATTTATGGGGACACATTTGGCTAAGTTACCTAAGTATTTAATGACTTAAAATGTCAAACTTAAGTTAAAAGGGGTTAAAATGAAATTACCAAAAGTTATGGGAAAGAAGATAATATGGCCGAGAGTTTATATGTTCTTATGAGTATTTTATGTTCATTTAAAGTTGTGTTTGAGCTTTGTAATAATGCAATGTATTTAGGCCACTTTATAAGTTATTTAGTGCTTTTAAAGATTTAAAAGTTAGGTATATGTTAGGTATTAAGTTTGGTGATAAAATCTGGTATTAAGGGGTATTTGGTGTATTAAAACCACCTAAAAATGTTTGGGTAAAAATACCTACGAATAAGGTATTGTTTAGTTGGAGTTTAATGTCAAAAATAGGTTTTAAAGTGATTAAGAACTTAAAGGAATTCTAGTGAACAAATGGGCATAATATGAGTGGTTGAGTGAAATAAATAAAATTTAGAGTGTCAAAGGATAATATAGCTGAAAGTTAGGCTTTATTTGGGTTTAAGATGCAAAATATAAGTTTTAGTAAAATTAAGGACTTAAATGAAAACCTTAGGAAATATTAGGGGTAAATTCATAATTTTAGAAAAATATCGGTCAAGGCAGTGTGTGGTGGTCAACCTTGACTAGACTTAGGTTGTTGACTAAATTAGAGAAAGAAATAATTAAATTATGAATTTAATAAAGTTTAGGAGTTAAATGTAAGTTTGGAAAACTTATATGGGGTCAAAAGTGTAAATTCTAGAAATTTGGGGGCGAAATGGAAATGAAACAGGCCTGGGGGTCTGTTCATAAATTCATGAAGTTTTGGGGTGAGTTTTGGAATTAAATTGGTAGGAATGTATAATATATGATTCAAGGATGAAATAATTATTAAAAGTAAGGTGGGCTAATTCGTAAATAAGGAATTCCTGTCATGGTCCTTCTTTTCATTAACTAGCTATCACTAGTGCGTATCTCTAGCAACTGTTACTCACACTTAGCTATGCCTCCCTCCTCCTCCTCCTCCAGCCGACACACATCACACCTGTAAGTCACCACAACCATGACACCGCACCACCAACCTAAGTCACTGCCGCCACGCCGCCGCCGATCACCAATTTCCCTCCCCAGCCTCCTTTCTACCCTGATAAACACATACTCTCCCTCCAAATGTCTCACCAAATCCTCTTTCCAAACTCTCCCCATTCGACACACCAAAAACCACCAGTACCTGGTGTGACCGTCTTTATAGATAATATCAGTCCAGAACATAAGAGTGGGTGCCATCTTGACAGCTTTCCACATATTCGGCCAGATAATCGGAGTACGTATACCCAAGACTCCTCGAATCAGAACCAAGACGAGATACGGCTTCGTCGAATACAAAACTAAGCAAGAAGCAGATCAAGACATCCTGGAAACCAATGGTTTACTGGTAGATGGTTACAGAATCCAAACTCAAACAGCAATCTACCTTAGACCTCCCTCAAATGTTCCATCACCAGATTTGAGATGGACCCCGAGATCCCAACCACACCCACAAGCAGAACCAAGGCCAAGCTATACACCACCCAGGTATCAAAGCCCACCCGCTCCACCACACATAAGGTGTACTCCCCAGAACCAGGCAACCCAAGGTGGCATAAGCCTCGATAGCTCTGTGACAATGAAAACCAAGCTAGACAGGGGAGTGGTGATTGTTATCCCGTTGCCCACTAGCCCACTAAGTTTTCAACAACAACTGTCACCCTGGAGAAAGCACATAGAAGGAATCACCTGTTTGGCCCCTTCCAAATATACCGTTATTTTCAGCTCCTATGAAGCTGCGAATGACTTCAAAGAATCTTCTCTGAAAGAAGAATACGGCTGGGAAATTAGAAAATGGAGAACCACAGACCATCTAATCAATAGGCCAACTACCATCGCAATACGGGGCATCCCGCTTCATGCCTGGTCGGAACTTTCAGTTAGAATGATAACAAAGCACCTGGGGGAGATCACCACTATCGTTTCAGATATGGAGAAAATTCCAAAGCATTTGGAAGCGCAGGCAGAGATAATCACCAATAAAATGTCCATCATAAATGAGGAAGTTCAAGTGGAAGTGGATGGGGATTTTTACAATGTCGGAATCATTGAGTATTGGTCTGAAGACTTATCACAACATCAACAAGAGAATAATCAAGAAGATACTCAACCAGAACCGTCGCAAGAAACGCTGGAAATGGTGCTGAGGAGATAGCAGAGCCGCAAAAATGCCAGCCCAAACGGTGTCGTCTGTGAACACAATGACAATTTCCAAAATGGATTCATTTCAAACCAATGAAACCGAATACATATCTGAAATACCTGAATCTCCAAAGGTCATATTAATTGCTGGAAAGAGGAATAATTTCAGTGGATTAAATATTCTGGTTGCTGGAAAGTCGATACACTTTCCCCAAGATACCTCCTCACACATCACCGCTTTCTTTGCATCGGAAATTGCTACTGATCATTTGTATTCCCTCGTGAAAAGAAGACAGCCAAGAACGGTCCCCTTGGATCTGGCACCTGCTGCCATTCCAGCCACGTCAACTCGAGGAACCACACACACCGCTGACGCCTAACAGTCCCTTCCCCTTCTACTCACCGAAGAAAAGTGGTAACCAACATTTCTCTAATCCACTTTTCGACTGTCCATCTCATGCGTCCAAACTCTCACTTTTTCCTCCACTCTTACCCACGTATAGTCACACTTCCCAAAATCCTTCCTCCTCCCCCCCTCACAGCCCGCCTCTTTTTGCCTCTAACTCCTCAAAAACCCCCACAACCAGTCTGAACTCCTGACACCACCTGTTACTCTCCCAATGCACCCACCTGCCTCTCCCACTTGCCATTCGGCCCCACAAATTCTAAACGTCCCAAGCTCACAACTCCTGGCATTCAATTAACCGTCGACTTTTCCTCTTATACAATCACCAGTCCTGTACAGGCCCAAAGTCAGCCCACGAAACCACCCTCTCCCAAATTGCACTCTGATCTACATGAAGCCCTAAAACGACTCGAATATGGACGTAAACTGAAATGTCACTACCCCAACCCAGAAACATCTTTAGAATGTTTTACAAAGATGATCAGACGTAGCAAACGTGTAGAAGATCACCTCTGCAAGCAACATGACAAATCTCCTATGTTTCCAGAACATCAAGGGTATAAACAGGCGGGAGAAATGGGCAATCCTCAAAAAGGAAGTTCAAAATTCCGGCACAAGTATCATCGGCATACTAGAAACCCATCGAGCAAGACCAATTGATGGACAGATCTACTTATGGGGACCTGGGCAAACAAAATATGAAGAAATCCCTGCAATTGGTCACTCCGGTGGCCTGATAGTCATGTGGAAATCTGACACAATCAATGTTATTTCCTCTCACAAGAGCTCTAGATGGATCAGCCTTGAACTGCAATGGCCACAACTTTCCTTCTCAGGCCATGTCGTCTTTCTATATGCACCAACGTTACCTGCAGCCAGAAAGGAGGTCTATGAGGAACTTCTACATTTCAACTTTAGCAAACCAATTCTTATCCTGGGAGACATGAATGAAGTTCTGAAGGGGGATGAAAGGAAGAGGGGCAATCCCCTCGTACAGACAAGAAGCATGTTAGATTTTAAGGAATGGATAGACTCGATGCAGTTCATTGAGATAAATCTTCAAGGAACCAAATATACGTGGCAGAATAAGCGCTCGAGGAGCAGAATTGACCGCGCATTTGCTCAGCCGGATTGGTTTATGAATTTTCCAAGCATTACTCTAATCGGTAACCCCTGGTATCTTTCTGATCACAAATACATGACGGTTACCCTACAGAATGTAAATTGGGGACCAAAACCATTCCGAGCGTTAAATGGTTGGCTGTCACATAAGGATTTCAAGAGCTTCTTTAAAGCTGAATGGAGCAAGTTAGGAAACAAGCCAATCACTGCTAAAATCAAGGAGATTAAGATACCCCTACGACTCTGGAACAGAGAAATCTTTGGTTTCATAGACAAAAACCTGGAGCAGGCTATGGCCAAATTACAATAGCTAGACTGTGATGAAGAAAATAACCTCCCTAATCCATTCTTTGACTCAGATCGCCAGACAGCTCTCAACCGTGTATGGCAAGCGATTCGAGAAAAGGAACGATACTGGCGAGAGCTCTCCAGAGAAAGATACATCCAGGACAGTGATAGAAATACTGTATATTTCCATCGAAAAGCTTCCATGAATAGGAAAAGGAACTCCATCTCATCTCTACACATCCACGGAAGACTATCAGATGACCCAGTGGCAATTAAAAGGGAAATTCAAAATTTCTATATGCGTCTATTTACTGGCAACAGTGAGACAGGTTCCAGCCCCCTATCGTGTCGTCCACGGTTGTCAGAATCTGAAGCAAGCTCCCTGACCGCACGCCCATCTCATATGGAAATCAGACAAACAGTGTGGTCGATAGATGGAAACAAATGCCCTGGCTACGACGGCTTTAATTTCAATCTAATCAGAGGAGTCTGGAGCATAATTGGAACAAATTTTGTGTTGATAGTATTGAGTTTTTTCGACACAGGCAAGCTCCCCCAAGGGAGTAACATGACATGGATCGCATTAATCCCCAAAGTACCGGGAGCAAATAAAGTCGACGATTTCAGACCCATTAGCATGGTGGGGGCAATTACAAAGTAATTGCAAAAATTCTCTCGGTAAGGCTAAGCAGAGTGCTGGGCAAACTTATTTCTGGCAGCCAGACAACTTTTATAAAGGGCCGCCACATCATCGAAGGCCCATTGATCACCAATGAGGCACTTTCCTTGTTAAAATCACGTCGACTACTGGGCATACTGTTGAAAATTGATTTTAGTAAAGCCTTTGATTGCTTGTCCCGGAGCTTCATAAATACGATGCTGAGATATTTTGGTTTCAACTCTGCATGGAGAGACTGGATTCATGAATGCATCTCCGCCACATAGTCTTCATCCTCATCAATGGAGTTCCCTCACCTCCCATTAAACCTTCTAGGGGAGTCAGACAAGGCCACCTCCTCTCTCCGTTACTCTTTGTTCTAAGTGTTGAAGGCCTGAGCTGGATTCTTGAGGAAGCTATCACCATAGGAGATCGGCAAGGTTTGCGAGTGGGATACAATCAAACTCAACTCTCCCATTTGCAGTTCGCTGACGACACACTAATTTTTAGTGGAACCAGCACTGCTGAAATCGAATCAGTGAAATTATGCATAGATATTTTCTCGGAAATGTTGGGTTTGGAAGTAAATTGGGCGAAATCTGCTGCAATAATCATCAATCTCCATACTGACTATGAAGATAGAATTAGAGGCATCCTGGGATGTAACATAATGGTACCCCCTTTTACTTATTTGGGACTGCGCATTGGAGATAATCCAAACTGCCTCTCTGCTTGGCAACCGGTAATCCATAGAGTCGAAAGTAAATTAGCAGGATGGAAATCAAGCTCTCTATCGCGGGCAGGGAGATTGGTACTCATCAAGTCAGTCTTGAACTCCCTCCCAAACTACTATCTCATCGTCTCTTCAGAATCTCGAAAGTTGTCTCCCATAAGATCAAGCGACTACAGCGGAACTTCCTATGGTCTGGTAACAACAATCGAGGGCTGCCACTGATGTCATGGTCTAAACTCTCCCTGCCAAAAGAGAAAGGCGGGCTGGGAATAACAGACATTGAAACGAATAATGCCGCTCTCCTTCTTAAATGGTGGTGGAAATTTTACCAAGATGATGGTAGGCTGTGGAAAAATGTTATTTGCTCAATATATAACCAAGACCTATCCTTGCCCATCACCGACCCAAAATGGAAATCATCTAGAAGGAAAGGAGTTTTGAAATCAATTCTGTCTATTTCCACCTGGCATTCAAACTATAGCAAGCTAATTGAAGACAACCTACGATGGTCGCTAAACAATGGTCAGAAGATTCGCTTCTGGTTGGACCACTGGGTCGACAGGCAGCATCTCAAATTCATATTTCCTCGACTCATTCTTATCAGTGACCAAAAATCTGCAACCGTTTCAGACATGGGGTGGTGGAATGGTGGGGATTTGCTTTGGAATTTTAATTGGCGTAGAAGACTATTCTTGTATGAGGTAACCCAAGTGGAACAGCTCCTTGCTTTGCTAAATAACACTGCCCCTTCTGATGCGGACAACCCGGACTCCCTATCCTGGATAACAAATGGCGATGGCTCCTTCTCTTCAAAGTCCTTCTGCACAGCTACGTCAGGCCTTGAGGCAGGACAACCCCTCTCATGGTATCGTGCTTTCTGGCATTAGTTTGCACCCCCACGCATTGAGTTAACGACATGGTTCCTGCTCCACGATAGGCTGCAAACTAGAGTAAACCTGTTCGCAAAAGACCTAATCCCTCTTGCTCAAATATACTGCCCGTTTTGCAAGAGTGTTCCTGAATCTGCAACACACCACCTTTTTCTTTATTGTTCAGACGTGAGATTTCTCTGGTCTATGCTCCAAAGATGGTGGGGTATTTATATTGTTTTTTCGCAGACTCTTACTGCACTTTTCTCTGTCTGGCTCAGCTACTCTCACCCCAAAACAAAGCAGTTGTGGATGGCCAGTCTTCTTCATGCTTTCTGGCTGATTTGGAACGCACGCAATCAACTCATTTTCGAGGACCTTCCGGTGAACTGGACTGCGGTGGTAGATTCTATCAAAAGACTCGCTCTTGAGTGGAGTCATTCATCTCTACATTGTTGTATCACGTGTCTCCCACTGGCCTCAGTGGACAACCCGTTTTCTCTTCTCACCTCCTAAAGCTTACTGTGATTCTCTCTTTACTGTTTCTGTTCTCTATGTTTTTTTATGGCGAGAAAGGCACAATGCCTCAGTATCACAACCTGTAACTAGAATTCCAGTCTTCTATAAAAAAAGGAATTCTTTATGTAGGATCGACGGCTGACTCAAACCAACTCAAGGTGTTAGTCTGTGAGATGGTTTGACTCAATCGTGCTAAGTATATGGAAGCACTGATGACGTGGAAACACTTAGTCGAACTAGTGCACGTAAGCAGTTATTCAAACTCAAACGACTCAGAGGAAGTAATTGAGAGAATACTCGGAAGATGAAATGACTCAGTGGAACTCAACAAGATACACAAAATAAGCTACTTTATTTTCGGTCAAAACAAAACAACTTACAATGCCTACCCCATAGATAAAATCTATCACGACATCAGCGTCTCTCTTTACTCACGCCGGAAACCCTAACTGAGGTAGAGGAACATCACCATCTCCAACACCATCTTCAACCTTCCTCTTTGCAAATTACAGATCCGGATAGTAGAGTAGATTCAAGAGTTTTCTGTTTTCACCAATTGAACTCTCTCTCTCTCTCTCTCTCTCTCTTTCTCTCTCTCAGTATGTTAGGCTAAAATGATATAACTTTGGGAGATAGTTATCTAATTGAGATGAATTTATGATTTTTGTAACTAGTTTGGTTTGAGAAATTTATGGATTGTTACAGATTAACCTATTCTTTGCACTTTCAATAAATCCCGCAAGTTTGTTGGATTTCTTTACGAAAATATTTTGATTAGATCCGTAATGAATAGATAGGTCAATTAATCTGTAAACTCTTTGGAAATTAAATCAAATAGACTAGGTTTTTCCCTGAGGTGCAAAACGTGCTTATCCATCTATTCATGTTGTGCTTGATCTGAATTAGATCTAGTACGTTCGTTAGATGACTGTTTAAGACTAGGATTTAGTCTATAAGAGAGTTTAAGCATTTTGGCAATTCATATCTCAAATCAACTAGTAGAAATTGCATAATCTATCAATCAGAAAAGAAACTGAACCCGGAGTTCAGTTTCATCCACACTCTTCACTCACTTTATTTTGCTCGTTTATTTACTTGCTTTCCTTTTATTTTTGATTCACAAAACAACCAGCGATAACCCCTAAATTTCTTCCTAGTCTAGAGTACTTTCCAAAGTCCATAGTTCAACACTCGGTAACTTGCTTTAATCGCTTTATTATTACGACTAGGTTTATTGGTAACTTGTAGGCATTTAATTCACTAATATCTAGATTAATTTTCTAGATTTTAGTAGGTCAAAATTTCTAGTTTGGATCGGGCTAGAAATTAAACATGATCTATAATCAATTTTTGGATCTTGTAAATTAAATGGATTTTTTGCTTTCAATGGGCCTATACCTAAATGGGTCAAATTGGATGATTAGACTTAGGAATTTTTAGGCCGAAATAGATATCACCTAGATCTGAAGCTTTTGAGTTGAAACCCAAATGAAGGGTTCACCTAGACTAAAAAGGGCCTTTGGGTCGAATGACTAATCCAATAACATTAGGCATACAGGAGTATAACACATAGGAAATCACATAGAGGTTAGTAGGCATGTCCTCACTAAACGGGTCCACCAATCAGGAATGGGTCGTTCCGAAGAGGAGTTTAGGGCTTGGGCCCAAGTTACACAAAGGGATAAGATTTGAGCGCTACCCTCTGTGGAGTGTGATTTTTTCGATAGAGGGGGTCTATGTCTATCTAAATATGGTCTGACTGAAAGCCTAGATCCTAGAAATTGTCATTCTATGAGGGGTGAAAAACCCGTTATTCTGGCATCCCTAAATACCTACTTTATCGTTCATCTTTCCTAGAAAGCTAAGCGGAATGCTAGTGAGCACTACACCAGCTCTCAATAGGCTCAGCACGGACTTATGCCCAAGGGCAAAAATTGACTAGAGTCACCACCTAGTTGACCTAAGATAAACTAGGAAGGAAAATGAGTTCTAAGAACTGTTAATTGACTCGGAGATTTGTTGTCTATGGATAGGACTTATCTTATCATACCAGGGATTTTTTGTGAGTTTTACTGGGTTACACTCTTAGAAGTGGCAATGACCATGACTTCGGATGATGCCCGAGGAAACCTCGGTCTCCAATTGTCGGGATTACCCTATTTCAAAATCTTTGTTAAAGAGATTCATTTTAAAAGGCCATAAGGATAGGATAGAAATAGAGATAAGAGTGGATGAGGCGAGCTTTTCCTGCCAAGCTAGCGCCAAATGAGAGAATTAGTGGGTTAAATCGGAAAAATCTGGTGGTTTGGAGAGAGTTGAGGATATTTGGGGTTTTTTATTGGCACGGGGTCGCACCCTGGGTGGGTTACCTACGTACTCAACTCCCTGTTGAGATCAGACCTTACGTAGTTCACGGTTTTTGGGGTTTTGAAAGTTTTGATGTTTATGGAGCTTGAAAGATTTAGGAGGATATCCTCATTTGGAGAAGTCCAAGTTTTTGGAATGTAGAAGTTTATAGAGCTCGAAGATATTTGAGTGTTGTTCGAGATTTGAGAGTTTTTAAAGGATGCTTGAATTCTCATGAAATATAAGATGTGCAGGAGGCTAGAGTCCGTGAGGCGTTCGGGTCTGTGAGACATCAGAATGTTCAAATGGTGGGAGGAATGAGGTATCAAAGTCTGTGAGACTTTCGAGTCTATGAGACATTTGAAATCTTGAGATGACGAAGTCTGTGAGACGCTCGGGTCTGTGAGAAATTCAAAACCTTGGGATGACGAAGTCTATGAGACGCTCGGGTCTGTGAGACATTCAGAGTGTGGGGGAAATTGGAATTTTGGAGATGATTTGAATCCATGTGATAATTAGAGTTTGGGGTATTTGAGATTATGAGGAGTTTGAAGTTTTCAAGGAGGAAGTTTTAGAGAATTTGATATTTATGAAGTTTGAAATTATTTGGGGTTGAAATGATTATTTTTTATTAGTGAATTGGGATTTGAAATGAATTCATATTGAATTGGGATTGAATTAAAGTTGAAATTAGATTGGAACTTGAAATAGATTTTCAAATTGAATTGGGATTGAATTGAAGTTGAATTGGAACTTGAAATGGAGTTTTGAATTGAATTGGGATTGAATTGAAGTTGAAATTAGATTGGATTGGAATTAGATTGAAAATGGATTGAAATTGAGTTGAGATTGATTTGATTTTGGATTGAAATTGAATTGATTTTGGATTGAAATTAAATTAGAATTGAATCGAATTTGAAGTGGAATTGGGTTGAAATTGAATTGATTTTTACACTGATTTTAAAGTGGAATTGGGCCGGATTTTTGGGCTAGTGAGCCGAATTTGGGCTAGTGGGCCAGATTTGAGTTAATGGGCCAGATTTGAGCTAATGGGCCAGATTTGAGCCTTAGAAACGAGCCATGTTTTTGGGCCTCAAGTTTGGGTCTCATTTTTTGGGCTGATTTTGGGCCTCAGGTTTGGGCCTTAAAATGTGGGTCGGGTTTGGGCCTTGAAATGTGAGCCGGATTTGGGCCTTGAAATGTGGGCCAAATTTGGGCCTTGAAATGTGGGCCGAATTTTGGCCTTGAAATTGGTTTTAGGTTTGGGCCTTGGGTAATGGGTTGTGTTTGGGTTTTGGGCCAAGCTTGGTTAATGGGTGAGTTTGGGAAACAGGTCGGGCTTGGATTTGGGCCTTTGAATGGGCTAGATTTTGGCCATAGAAATGGGCCTTGTTTTGACTGATATTAAAGTAGGAATTGTCTTTTTGGATTGTGAATTGGATAATTGATTGTGAATTATAATTTGAAAATTATATGTGGTTTGAAAAGTTTTTTTTAGAAAGGATGTCTCTCACAAACAGGTACTACGACCCACGGGTACTACGACCTTAATGTGAGCAACATCTATAAATAATTCTAAATTATCTAAAGAGGATCAGAGAAGGTTGTGGGCTTGAACTGATAAATCAGTCCTCAAAACGAGTGGGTAACCTATGGGCTTCTCGGTCACCTGTTTCAGCCCGTAAGGCTAACAATGGGTCAAACACGAAGTAAATTTTAATTTGGGTCCAAGATTAGTAGTACCCAAACGGCCCGATCCATCAATCAATAATAATGATAACAATGAAGGTATTAGATAGATAATTCACATATGCTGAAACAATACGTACGAGGAAACAAATATTCATGATTACAAATGCGGTCACCAAAGAAAGAAAACCTCTTCCTTATTAATCTCGATGGAATTCATATATCACTTAAACCGAATAGTTGATTCGTTAATTAACCAAATCTGTTTCACACCTAGGACTTCTAAATCTAAGACTAACACATGCTTTAGAAAGCTTAAAAAAACATTGAACTAAAGCAGAACGTCATTTCCTTGAGTTTCATTTTCTCTTCTCTATTTTTTTCTCCAAACTCAACATCTGGCTAATTTAATCTAGAAGGCAGCAACTGAACCAAAATTTATCATCATGAAAATGAGACATAGCCGAACAATGAAAGAAGGAAAGAAAAAGAACTTGTGAATTGCCATCTTATCCAGTTATTATTCATTTTAAAACCAGTTGAACAAACATGCCAAAACAATGCCTATGGTGTTTACTTTTATTTTCAATTTGAAGTTTGATAGCTCTAACTCTGCTAGACCTGGCAATTTTGACCCAACCCGAAACCTAACCTGAACCCAACCCGTATTTTTGCGGGTTAGGGTCTTGATTATTGACCCATCTATTTTTTAGGTTGGGTTGGGTAATAAGCTAATTTTGTGGATTGGATTAGGGTAGTGATCATAACCCATGACCCAACTCGAAACCTATAAATATATTTGTTAATTAATTCACAAATATATATATATATATATATATTTTCAGATGAAACTATACCTTAGCATTAAGCCCAAGTACAGTTGGACTATCCCACCTTTAATATCACATAATCTTAGCTAAACAAATGCCCTAAACAGCTGCATATCAAACAAAGGGCCCAACCAGACCTTAACATAATGTTGAAAACCCAAATACTCTCGTCTTTTAGACTCACATCCATTTTTCTTCTCTACGTTGTTGTTCATGTCTTTGTCGCTCTTCATCTCTGCCCAAGGTTTGTTTTTCTTATTCTCACTGCCATAGTTGTTCTTGAGAACATATGTATGTTTAGATTTTCTTGAATGGTGATCAAAAGTAGGTGATATGTATTTTTTGTAAATAGGATCTTGATTATAGACCTCTTAGTGAAATATGAAGCCAACAATACGGATAGCATGTTGCATAAAAGTTCATCAACTATTGGTAACGATTAAGTGATTGTGATTGTACTTTCTCAGGCATGAGCACTCAATTTAAACAGGTGTAATTATTTTAAAACTATCAATCATAGTTTGAGGCTTTGAGCTCTCAGTTTATAAATTCTAACTTTAGAAGATTTGTCCTTAGTATATTTCTTTAATGTATAATGAAGATTTTCATTTTCGTTCCCCTTTTTATTAAGGGCACTAGGATCATGTGCATATCTAGATAGGATTCATCCCCAACAGTGGTAGAGTTTTAGGCTCAGATTGATAGATATAAACTTATGGAAAAAGTACGTGTTATTCTATTCATGGGAAATTGGTGTAGTACTTTTACATTCTTTGCATAACATGAAATTTGTTTAAAGTTGGGTCGATCAAGGAAGATTACTTCTCTTCCTTTTGTTTCATCCTAATTAGTTAGCACTGGATGTTTTAAGATTTTTTTATTAATTTTTACTCCTAATCCATCTAAATTATTGTATGCTTAAAAAATGAGTTAGGTGGGTTGGGTTAGGGTTGAAGTATTTTAAACGGGTTGGGTTAGGGTCATGATTTTCTGACCCATCTATTTTTGGGTTGGGTCGATGATATTTTAAATGAATTAGGTTAAGGTTGATATCAATCCGACCCAGCAACCCAAATTGCCAGGACTACCCTACTGCTATTGCCAGAAACAAAGATCCCAAAATATACTGCTAAACAAAATAGACCCACCTCTCTCTTAGATCCCTGTTGCAATTTCCTTTCTGTTTGTTTCTTTTTATGTTAATGAACTATTCGTTAAACCAAAACCAAGCAGGAGAGACCTGCTCCAATGAAGCGTATAACATAAAAACTGGCAGAAATTATCCATTTCATCTGAATTAAAGTGTTAACTGAGTCAAAATGAGAACTACCGTCCTCTAGCCATGGAAAGCCACGTACAGCAGATTAAATGGATTATGCTGATCTGGCCATGAACAGATACATGATAAACATGATATAACAGAACCGTTGAACAGCAAACATGTGTGGTGGTAAGCAACAAGTATTTCTCAGGTACAAATCCACATCAAAATTTACAATTAGGAAGGCTAATATGATTAGAAATGAATACCGTCAGAAGTGAGAGTAACGACGGTTTCCTGCTAATCAACTCACAACACCAAAGAAATCGCCAAGTTAGGAAAGAATGATGAGCATAATACATTAGAACAACAAGAAGAAACAGCAGACAACATTAATAAAAAGGGAAACATAACCTGTTCATAACCTATTCACCACTCTGGTTGGAAGTTGAATTCCGACCCTAATAAAAAGGGAAACATAACCTGTTCATACTTGGGTATGCCACTGTTTGGGTGCGGTAGAGACTAAGATTTTAAACCATTACCGGCGGGTCTAACGCAAACATATCAAACATGAAGGCAGTCAATACCAGCAAGGAAGAATAGGGTATCACTAATATAGAGGTAGAGTCCCTGAAGTATCGGGCCAAACTGACAGAAACAGGAGAGAAACAGACAACAATACAGACTGTTATTGAGGTGGAGTCCCTAAAGTTGAGCACCGGGAGCCATCTTAACATGACAAGAATATGAAAGGAAACTGGACATATTCAAAACTGGGGGCTGAGCAATCCGGAACCCAACAACCCATACTGGGTCTAGCATTTACCGGAGCTCATCTGTGTAGTAGAGAAATAGGAGCTCTCGCTCGAAATAAACAAAAGAAGGCAGACGAAATAAGAAAGAAATAGAGATACCAGCGCAAACACGTGGAATCACTCCGATAGGCTGGTTCCCTCATTTATCAATCCTCACCAGGTTCATTCGGGCAAACCAGTAAAGCAAAACGATCTTACCATTTCTTTTACGAAGACGAGAAACCGAAAAAAAAGGATGAGACTAGAATCATAAAAGAAATAGAAGCAACAGAAGGTACGAAAAGAAGTTATAAGATTAAAGAGCAATGTGAAGGAGAAATCGACACAAACATCATTAGCGAGTAAGAACAGGATTATCAAGGAATCCAAAATTGAGGTTTTAACATTCTCTCATATTTCTCTTTCTTTCACCGCATTTTAAGAACCATATCTAATTTTTAACAATATTAGAGAACTCATATATTAATTTTAATCTGTTTCTCTTTCATATATGTGGAGCATTATGATTGGAATAGTAATCATTGTGGGGCCCATATTTCGGTTCTTAAGAGTTCTGGTCGAAGAACCCTCTCTCATGGGTTATTAATCTCTCTCCTCTTTTTTATTTACACCTCATATTTTTACTTTATTTTTTTAACTAAGAACCCTTAAGAACCACCAATAATCATGCTCTAAGAGAACACATATAGAGGGAGAGGCTATGTTACCGAAACTTCTAGGAGGTTGCCCTCCCCGTCTCTGAAACTCGGAAACTTCGAAACACTTTTGAAACTTTATCAGAGTATTTTTGACATTATATATTTGATACACTGCTATATATTACTTCATAGGCTAAAATAAGTGTGTAAACTAGTCAATTAGTACTTATTTTAACCAATGTAATACAAAATTAACTTAATTAGTATGTTATTTCACATTATTATATATTATTTTCATTACAATCTATATAATATTATAATTTTTTTATAATTTGGTGTTTCTGTTTTTGGGTATTTTTGAAAGTTACCGTTTCCCCGTCCCAGAAACGTCCCTTCTACAAACTTAGAAACGTTTCAGTGCAACATAGGGGAGAGGGCAAAAGGACACTACTTGCTTTGTTTCGAAAATGGTGGTGGAGGAGGCGACGAGCAGAGGATTTTTTTTTAAATGGTGTGATGCTAACGGTGTTTTTAGTGGAGAGAATTTTGGTGTCTGTCTATGTTCTTCACTACTAAGGTTTTTGAAGTATGAACAAAAGGATAATGAGTTGTAGAAGGTTGTAACAGATAGAGAATAAATGTGATTTTAAAGAAGATTAGAAGATCCTGAAAACATGAGAGGGAAAACTAGTGGTCGGCCTCCTCTTTTCAAATAAGACAATAGGGTTTATTTTCTTTTAAAATAGGGAGTGTGGATTAGTAGACATGTGGCAAACAAGGTTTTTTACATGGCCAGACATTTAGAGTTGCCTCGAGCTGGGCCATGTTTGGAGCAATCCTGAATTGGGCCTTTCTGCATTGATCGGAATAAAACAATAGTAGAGGAAAAACTGGGTGGTCGGCCGCCTCTTTTCTAATGAGACGGTAGGGTTTCTCTTCTTTTAACATAGGGAGTGGGGATTAGTAGACATGTGGCGAACTAGGTTTTTTTTCATGCGCATACATTTAGAGTTGCCTTGAGTTGGGGCCATGTTTGGAGCAATCCCGGATTGGGCCTTTATGCACTGAGCACTGATCAGAACTCATCATATGAATGCGAGAGGTAATAACTAAACTCTAATACGAGCTGAAGATAAAAAACAAACGCTCGAGTGCTGGTGAAATACCCCTAAATTAATTTAAATTAATTTAGGGGATTTCTTTTATTAAACCATAAATAATACAATTAATTAGTAAATTATGGTATGGAATTATGAATAATAAATTATTTTATTATTATATGGACTTATGGGAATCAAATTAGGGGATTTCTTCTATTTAACTCTAAAGAATACTAATAAATATTAGATTACTATATATTATATAGTATTATGAAATTAATAATAAGATTTATAAGTCAATAAATCTTGGAAAAATTTTTAAACACTCCAAGTATATTATAAAGATTTTAGAAAGAGTTGGAACATTAATTTAAATCATAAAAGTCAATATAAAATCATGGAAACCATAAAGCTTGCTAGGGTTGACGTTTTGAGAATGGTCAAACCAGCCCATGAAACCTATACCAATAAAAAGGTTATGGAAAACCAAGAATATTGATAAAAAGAACGTCAAAAACGGATCATCCTAGCCAAAGTTATGATAGAATGAAGTTTAGAGTCAAAAATTTGAAAACTGTCACGTGTCAAGCTCACACAGCTCGCCGGTACTTAGCATAAAATGTAACACCCCAACTCAATCCAATGTGGTCTCACAACTTAACAGCATATATATATACATGTCACAGCGGAATTCTTTGCACCCCCGGACCTTGCCACGGTCTGACTACAGAATATACCGAACATTAGTACATAACAACCTTAACCAAATACATATTCTTCTTACAATCCTCTCACATCCTATACATCTTACTAACTCAATTGCCATACGAGTGTACATGCACAACTCGTAGGCCACACTTAATCCTTAACACTTGTATCCTCCTTACTCTCGCGACGGCCGCCTCCTGATGTACACCTGTGTAGTAAAAACAGCCCCCAAAGGGGGTCAGCACGAATGCTGGTACGATCCCCTCATGGCCCCCAAGCTAACGTGGCTACGACGACTAATTGTCGATAGCATGGAGGTTGATTAAATGCACAACATAATAGAAAGTGCAGTAAACAACAACTCAGATATGAACAATCAAAGTTCACACACAATGAACGACTTAAATGCGTTCCCTTAATTAAGAGTTAGTTATTTAACTCCTTAAGTAATGTTCCCTCTTAATCTTAGTCCATCCTTATCTCACCTCAATCTTAGTCTTATCTTAATCTGAAAAACAACCATCCTTTAATAAGGAGTGGATGTCGCTTATCTTAATCTTAATTATACAAACCATCCTTTAAAGAGGAATGGTTGCAATTCATCTTAACCTTACCTTAATCTTAAACTTAACAATACAAACCATCCTTTAATAAGGAATGGTTGCAACTTATCTTAACCTTACCTTAGCCTTAATCTTAACTTAATCTCAATATACAAACCGTTCCTGGAAGGGAATGGTTGTAGCTTAATTCGAACCTGGGATTTAGGTGATCCCACCGCACCATCTTAATGCCACCTACTCTGGACGGGAGTCCAGCGCAGCTGAGCCGGCAACCGGCCCTAGGCTACAAGTCCGAAGACAAGTCCTTAATCGGAGGTCGAATCTGCTATAGATAACGACCCCCTTTCCTTAGCATGCATGACCGGAGATCGGTCCCGGGTTTCCTCACTCAAGTTCCAGTTAGTAGTAATCTCAAGACCCTGTTTGTTGGTTAACCTCTTTCGGTTCATATCGTCCCTTATTAGGGGCGTTCCTCAGTCTCACTCAATTCCTTACTAAACATTGGTTAGTAAGTTCTCACGGTATGTTGTGTTAGTTTTCAAACATCACACAACAATACAATAAATATAATATATTCCGGTTGCATGCTTTATCTTGTTTAGTGAGCACACAAAAACAAATAGCACACAAGCCGAGGGACACCTCGTTAGCAAGCAGGTCACAAGAGAACTGTACCGTTCACCGTTGGTCGTTCGGTTGCTTACTCTCTTCCGGAGTCCAAATTCCCAGTCCTAAAACATTCATTCAGTTTTAGGTTGTTAATCACTTAACTCAATTCAACTTACTAATCTTACTTAACTTAATTAACTTACTTAACTTGCTTAACTTACTCACCCCTCAATGATTCCCACCTAACACCTCTTAAGTCTTACAACTTAATCTCACAACTTAACCTTAAACTTTTAAGTTTATACTTAACTTAACTTAATCCCTTAAGTTCTTAGGGTCCTAATCTTTACCACCCTACCAAGGGTATACCTTATTACCTATTACCATCCTTAGAATTCAAAATTTCTTTTTTTTTTTTTAGGCCCGACGAACTTCCGACCGACCTTACCTAAGGTCGGTCCATTCCAGAACATATTACCGCTTGAAAATTCTACCCCGACTGACCTTGCAAGTCCGGTCCCAAGGTCGGTCCATTCCCGAGAGTTTCCCCCGTGGGAAATTTAAGCTCGACCGAACTTGCCAAGTCCGGTCCCATGTTCGGTCGATTCCAGAGACTCAATTCCTTCACAAATTACAAGCCCGACCGAACTTGCAAGTCCGGTCCCCAAGTTCGGTCGGTTCCAGAAACTTTCTCCGGCAGTGTAGACTGAGCTCGACCGACCTTGCAGGTCCGGTCCCAAGGTCAGTCGGCTCCAGAACCTTGTTTCTAAATTCCCATTTGACTCCAAACTTCTCCACAAGTTCCCCCATGTGTCCTAATACCATTTAGGCACTTAAACTCACCTTAGAACTTCCACCAAACTCTCCAAAACAACTTCCAAAGATCTTCTCAAACATTTACTAAATTCTTACAAACACTCCTAACACTTGTCATATGATTCCTTACATTTCCAACTTGTAACCTTGCCAAAACTTCAACCAACCCAAGTGTTCCCTCCTTAACAGTTTGAGCACTTCATAAACATCATCTTCCATCTTCCATTCATTTACCAAGACTTCCTCAAGTCACCTTGCACATATTCCTCTCCTTTCCCTTGGTTACTCACCACTCTTAAACTCTTCAGCTTACCTTACCCATGCAACACCCTCCTTAGGCTTTTCCACCTCTTTTGTTCAACTTACTCACCATTCTCATGATCATACACTCTTATAACTCCCTAGCCATTTCCTTTGACGACTTACAACCTTTTCCTACAGTTTTACTTCTATAGTTCACACCCAAATCATCTTAAAGCATTATACACCATTCCCTCTAGATTTTTGCTCATGTCTTAACATTCCTCATACCATGTCTTTGGTGTGTTCAATACACCCACCAATCCTCTAATTCTTCCTAGACAACTCTAGGGCATTCTAAACCTCAAGAACTCCTTCATTAACTCATTTCCACCCAAATTCTTTTTAATGACTCCTAATAAACCCTTGGTCATATTAATTCACCACCATCACTAAACACTTATTCTCTACTCAAATTTCGCCATAGCTTCTCTAGCATCTTATCATGCCCAAATGCATTGTTTTCCTCATTCATCCATCTCACACACATCAAGTTCTTTCTCATCAGATCTCACCACCAAACCAACTCATTCACAACAACTCATTATATTGCAATAATCTTAAATTGCATAGCACCAAGGCTCTTAAATGACATGGCTCTTAGGCCCTTAAATAACTTAAACTTAAACACTGAATTTCCACATATAAAAGCTTTCAACCTGCAAATACACCCATCAATCTCATAGTAGTTATAATGTTCTTAAAACTCATCTTAAACTTATATTACTAACTCATTTCCTTTGGCTCCTTAGTCACAAGTTCTCAAGCTTATTTAAGTTCTTTTTCTTAGGTTATACAACCCATTACCTAATGTAAGCTTTAAGCTACATTAGTACTCATCTAAAACTCATTCCTTAAACTTAAACCACCATTAGGTAAGCATTTTACCTTGTTTTCTCAAGCTTATCTTAATCTCCTCCTTAGACCTTCTTCTTGCATAGATCTCGGCCACCACTTAAATTCCCCTTGCCAATGTTCTAATCAATATTCCATGACTCATATGAGTACTAAACAATATACTAACCTCAAGGAATGAAAACCTAGGTTAGAAATGTGTTCTAAAGCATAAAAGTGGATGATTACCTTTGAAGTCTCAAAGTAGACTTGGGCATTGAATGAAATAGGACCTCCACTAGTCCTTGGTGAATAAAACAAGCTAGAACAAGGCATAAAAACAAAGCCCCATGAGTAGTAAATTTTGGCCATGGTGAGGAAGTGATGGAAACATGATTTTTCTTACATTTTCTTTACCTTAAGAGAATGGAGAAGCTAATGAGCTCTTCAAACTTGATTTTCCTCCATCAATGGAGATTTCCCATGGCTCCAAAATGAAGCTTTTCCAATTTTGTAAAGATGGAAAGCTAGAGCTTGAGCTAACTAAGAATAATCTATGCTCACTTTTTGATTTGGAGCTAAAATGAGTAACTTATGGACATTTGAAGATGGAACAAGTATGGAGCTGGTTGGGCACGGTTGGAACAGGAGAACAAGAAGAAAACCGTGGAAGAAGAAGGGGAAATGAAGAAGAGAGGAGAGAGGTAGGCTAATAAGGATATTTGCTTTATAAAAGCAAATAGTAACTTTCTTTACTTATCTCTTCTTTTTCCCTTATTTGATGAAGTCCATTGTGACTCATCCTTAGAAAACCGGCCCCCTATCTTAAATAAGGCTAGTCATGGTCTTTGTTGACCAACTAATTAGCTTATATTGATTAAAACTTAAACTAGTCACTATTTGGCACTATTCACTAATCAGTGCACATATTTCTGAAATTTTTGATTTCCCATTGATTTAGGCTACCTAATGTGATACTAATTAGTACACATGTTGATTAAAGAGTAATGATGGACATTTAGCCACTCAAAACTCAATTCTAAGACAATTTCTCAAAAATGTGCTTTAAGACTTCTTAAAGCACATTTTGTGTTTTAACTTGTTTTCAAGCTTGGTTTTCTTTGCTAATTGATTTAAAATGTCCATTAGCATATTATAAAGTCTTATAATGGTATTTGGGTGCTAATCAAAGTCACTCCAAGCTTAGAGCACGTTTTTGCCCTGATTGCCCTTAAGGCACTTTCTTGTGTTTTCCTTGGTTTAAATTGTCTACCAATCTTTATAAGGCATATCCTAGCCTTACTACATCATAATTTGATGTTTACTTAGCATACTTAGGTTTGGGGTATTTCAATCTACCCCCCTTAAAAGAACTTTGTCCCCAAAGTTCCCATGCATCTTTTCTTATTAGAATACATGTCTTACCTCATTCCTTAGATCATATAGATCATACTTATGTATACTTAATCTCATTGGATCATTGGATCCACCATATTCTTATACTTAAATATCACACAACATGCCTAAGCATGTGTAGCACTCAAAATTCCTTTTGTTCCTTTTTGATGATTAAAATATTCACATAACTTCCAACGTATTCTCCCATGTCACCGGTCCGTAGACAATGGCTCATTCGTCCTCGTCACCATGGGCCAGAATACAAAACACCCTGCTCCCCATGTCACCGGTCCGAAGACAAAGGCTCGTGCGTCCTCGACTTCATGGGCGAGACTCAGTAAAAAGGTAATCCTTTTTACGAGGTCATGTGAGGAATAATTCCTCTAATTAAAAATATAATCAACTCCAATTCCATTTTATCCTAAGGCCTCTATCCTTAGTGTGATTAAATTGTGACCACTGGTAGGGAGTTTCAGGAATCATCCTACCCTGATGTGATCAGCATCAGTGTAGAATCATCCTTCCACTCCAATTTGTGTTCGGTTTCCCTTGATCCCTAGAAAATCAAGTTCCACCTCCCACGTCATTTTCAAACATCCAAATAATTCACTCATGTCCAATTTTCTATCTTTTTAGTTCTTCTAATCATAATCAATACATCTCCAAAGTGTGGACTCAGTCCATCAAACATTCCCAATTCATCTCTTAGTACTTACCTCAGGGCTTAACTTCCTACTAAGTTCTATTACAGTCTCATACCATTTCTCACCATCTTATGTCTCATAGCATTACCATTTCCTTCTTCATACTCATATCAAATGATATCTCATATGTTATTTTATTCTTATCTCACACCTAGTCTCATATCGACTCATACCTCATATATTCCTTATTTCTTAAGTCTCCTTAATCCTTTTCCTTAATTCTCTTAACTTGTACTCACACCGGAGTTAACAAGACAGGTACTTAATATGTATGGCATTCACATCTTCTGTGTGCAATAACCATGATTTATCTCAAAATGTTTGTGTAAAACATATTCTCATATTCTTTTGTGTGCTATGCACACCGTAGTTTATGTACTAAGTACTCAAACATACGATAAGCGGTTTTCGCTCTACCCCCCTTAAAATGGATTACGCCCACGTAATCAACACCATCACATTCTTGAACATAAGTTCAAGATGTCTAATTCTTACCAAGCATTCTAGCTTCCACGTCATCTATCTTACTTATAATTTGATCAGAAGTGACTTAGTCTCTGTATCGAGGATTCTTAACGGTACTTATACCATTTCCTTAACTTAGTTTGGTCTAATCTCAAAGGTAGTGGTCTGCTAGCTTCCGCTGCGCGACTCTGATAGTTTTAGGTTTATTTGCCTCTCTTATCCTTTTACAGTATCGGATATCTTTCTCTTGCGTGCTTATGGTTTAGCACTAAAGGTCCCTCAATGGTCACGTGTTATCTTTATATATACACGGCCTTGATGAGTTGTAGCTCGTCTATCCAGTCTCCCTGGAGATCTAATGTTCATACTCTTAGTGTCTTCTCGAATGTCTAAATCGTTCCTTCCAAATGACCTTTGGTCTGAGGATGATTCCTAATATGAAACTACTGTTTAGTGCGCATTGCGCTTTACAGTCTTAATCCCTTACATCTTAAGACATGTCCAATGTCTATACTTAACAATCCGTGCTCTTTGCACTTCATAGTCCTTAATTATCTGTTCTCTGGTTCCTCTATGTTACTGGTTCAACTGAATTCTTCTCTCGACTGTTTGTGGTAGTAGCTGTTCTTGTCTGATCTTGCGTCGTTGTCCGTGGTAGGAGTCGACTACCTCCCGTGTTCCTTACACCACTCGTTCACATGCATGGGGTACCTTACTGGTACATTACTACTTACCCAACTAACTCATAAATGAGCGTGTCAGGCCTGCAAGCCCCTGTGGGGTGCAATCGTCCCACGTCTCGTTTTAGTAAACTCATAGTGTCCGTCACACGTTTAGCTATTGCTAATTATGAAGTATTCTGTTGTCGATCTCCTCTTTCATCGTTCCATACTAACATTTACTGTTCTTCTTGAAGTTAATCAAGGGAAGTCCATTTACTGTGTTCTTGGGTATTGTATGCTCTAGCTCTTTCTGTATCCCGTACTGATTCGGTCACTTAACAATTGAGGTCTCTTTCCGTAGAGCCTCTTATCTTGTTTCTCATATTTATGCTACTAGGAATGCACTTCCAGTTCCTTAAGGAATGGGTAGTGTGCTTCCTGCAAAATCTTACCTAACCAGGTCCAGACTACTGGCATCAACGCTCAGTTCGTCTACCATCTTATTTTCTTACTTATATTGGTCTTAACTCATAAATCTCATTGCCTCTGTGTCAATATTTGACGGCTCATACCTAACGGTCGCTTTACCGCGTACCATGACTTAATCCACTTATCTAACTATTGTACTCACGACCACTACTATCATGGTAGTTGGCCCTTACCATGTTGCCCATTAGTGGTGCAACCTCTTATTCACTTGTTTTAATGCCTTACCTTATACTCAATCCCCTCTTGGTGTAAACACACTGGGAGTTCTCTCATTCCGGTGTATGGCGGTTGTCATACCGTGCTGTAAAATAGTTAACTCTTAATATGAAGATGTTCTGCTCCAATCTCAGTTTCGTAAGCAGGCTAATTTCTCTCGCTTTCTTTCATCCTTAGTGATGTTATCTACCATGTAATTTAACTGGTTACTGAAGAAGTCATCCACTGAATCACAAGCTCTTCTGAGCATTGGTCACTTGGCGTGTCATAATGTGCAATCTCAATGTTTATCTCTGACCATTACTAATTCTTACATCCTGGGTGTTGGATATGGGGTCTATCTGTGCAACCCTCCTTATTACTCAAGTGTATCTGGTATGTTCTAAGGTAATCTCAAGGTTCATAGTTCCCATTTTCTAAATAAAGTGTATTTTATCTCTAATATGTGAAAGCCCTTTTGAGGGGTTCATTCCCACTCATGGCCTCACAACAAGGAGAGGTATCCCCACCCTAAAAGGCATGGTTTGTTCTCCGCTCCTGTCCTTAGCATTATCTCATTGGTACCCTTTCTTGGTAATGTTCTTCCCAATCTAAGTTATAGGTTTGGTAACCGTTCATATCTACAAATTGTAGTCCCTTCGTGGCTTAAACAAGCTCTCTTATAACTTACCGCGCCTCGGGCTCTGATGTGGTTAACATCCTTGGCTCGTAGTCTCTTAATGCTTAATGTCTCAGTTCATTATTTGTACTCTTACTCATCTGCAGGTCATCCCTATAAGATTCTGGTTCTTTGAGCACTATCCACCGTTAGGTTATATACTAAATGTAGTATCGGATTTCATGATAAGTTGTTGCATCCTGCTTCTTGCTAGGGAAGTTGTTCAGGTGATCTGAGGTTACTTAATGTCTTTGACAATGCTGTCATTTTCTAGACTTATGTCTTTAAATAGTCAAGGTTAGGTTCGTATTAGGCGTTCGCCTTAAGGTGTCCAAGTTGGATATAATCCTGTTATCTTATACTCCCATCTCAATGCTTCGTTCAACTTCCGTTGACTATGCCACCCGTTGATGATCAATCATACTTGGGTGTTAATGAGTAAAACAAACAGGGTTAACTGTTATTCATCAGTTTGCTCGGCTCGACTATGCCTGCTCTGTGGGGGTAGTCCTCCGGCTTTCCTTTTCCAGGGTTGTACGACTTTAATCCTTGGTAGGTTATAGCTTACGTTTATTTCTTTTATCCTTGTTTACTGGGTCGTCCAACATCTTCATTGAAGAATGTTGTTATAGTATGTTTGATGGTCACTCTGGGAGTCTTATCCCGTCCTTGTTGGAAGTCGTTCAGTCGACTGCCTTTATTGTATCTCTTGACACATTCCATGTATGTTGTTACTTACGTAGTGCTTTTGCTCGAATTATTGAGCAATCACTGAGGTTCCTCCTCGAGATTCGGGTATGGTGTTTTTACCACACTGTCGGTTATTGTTGTAGTAGGTTATACCGTTGCTCATATTTATATTGTTTAGTATTCTGTCCAAGTTCAGCTCCATGCTGACTGGTGTGTCACCTCATCTTATCATGGTTAGGCCGTCGGCCTTCCAAGGGTCTTTTGTTTCTGTTCTTATGGATCTACAGTGCAGTATTAATATGTGTTACAACTGTAGCGTTCTCCTATCTTGCCATGATGGCTTTCCGTGTAGCTAAATCGTGGTAGCACTTGCTATGGCAAGTGCGCCATGTAGGATGGGCTATTGGTACAAGGTACATTGGTAATGATACCTCCTTCTAACTTCCACGTAATTGGTAGTCCTCAGGACTCCTTCGATAATCTCCTATTTTGGATAACTGACCATCCGGCAGTTTCCTTGTTGTTTGACAGTACTGTCATCTACCAGGGCGTTCCTCTTTCTGAGGGAACCCCTTAATATTTTCTTATGTCTTAATCCTCGCTCCTGTCTCCACACATTCTGTTGTGGTTATTAAGTAATAGTTCTCCTATAGGCACTACATTGTAGTCCTATTTCGGTATACAATTTGTATGTGTTTCCACTGTTGTTCGCATTGTGTCGGCCAGGTTTGTAACCGTTTTCATTGTATGGGGTTTGGAGTTCCCGTTTCTAACCGGACTTTCCAGTAATCTCAATCCTCATGCTTTGTATTATCCCACTGTTATGCTCCTTCGGACCACTGTCCGGTACTCATGTCACTTCCCTTTTCCTTTCTATTGCACCCGTAGTGCTTTCCTTATCATTGCTATTGCGGGTTATTTCGACTGCGTAGCATGTCGACCCATGTTGCCGGTAATTACCGTTCCCTTATTGATAGAATTCCATAGGTAGCGCCTGTTTTTCTGTTGCGCTCCGTTAAAAACCTCCAAGTTCTCCATAACTGTTGTACAACAAGTTGTTTCTCGTATTGCTTACTGTTAGCTAACTGCCAGATCGGGTTCCCCCGAGTAAGAGAAGGCTTTCTTCTCTCTGGCATTTGTTCCACATATTCAGGGTTAGGGATGTGGAGGGCGGGTCTAGGTACTATGGATATCCGGTAAACACCGGGAAGTCCTGGCTAACGCACCTCTCACTCTATCTCTTAACCCTCAACCCATAACTCAACCTCAACCTCAGTATTCTCCTAAGTTCGGTAATTCTTGTCTTCAGAGCGTAACTACGCTCTGATACCACTTTTTGTAACACCCCAACTCAATCCAATGTGGTCTCACAACTTAACAGCATATATATATACATGTCACAGCGGAATTCTTTGCACCCCAGGACCTTGCCACGGTCTGACTACAGAATATACCGAACATTAGTACATAACAACCTTAACCAAATACATATTCTTCTTACAATCCTCTCACATCCTATACATCTTACTAACTCAATTTCCATACGAGTGTACATGCACAACTCGTAGGCCACACTTAATCCTTAACACTTGTATCCTCTTCTTACTCTCGCGACGGCCGCCTCCTGATGTACACCTGTGTAGTAAAAACAGCCCCCAAAGGGGGTCAGCACGAATGCTGGTACGATCCCCTCATGGCCCCCAAGCTAACGTGGCTACGACGACTAATTGTCGATAGCATGGAGGTTGATTAAATGCACAACATAATAGAAAGTGCAGTAAACAACAACTCAGATATGAACAATCAAAGTTCACACACAATGAACGACTTAAATGCGTTCCCTTAATTAGAGAGTTAGTTATTCAACTCCTTAAGTAATGTTCCCTCTTAATCTTAGTCCATCCTTATCTCACCTCAATCTTAGTCTTATCTTAATCTGAAAACAACCATCCTTTAATAAGGAGTGGATGTCGCTTATCTTAATCTTAATTATACAAACCATCCTTTAAAGAGGAATGGTTGCAATTCATCTTAACCTTACCTTAATCTTAAACTTAACAATACAAACCATCCTTTAATAAGGAATGGTTGCGACTTATCTTAACCTTACCTTAGCCTTAATCTTAACTTAATCTCAATATACAAACCGTTCCTGGAAGGGAATGGTTGTAGCTTAATTCGAACCTGGGATTTAGGTGATCCCACCGCACCATCTTAATGCCACCTACTCTGGACGGGAGTCCAGCGCAGCTGAGCCGGCAACCGGCCCTAGGCTACAAGTCCGAAGACAAGTCCTTAATCGGAGGTCGAATCTGCTATAGATAACGACCCCATTTCCTTAGCATGCATGACCGGAGATCGGTCCCGGGTTTCCTCACTCAAGTTCCAGTTAGTAGTAATCTCAAGACCCTGTTTGTTGGTTAACCTCTTTCGGTTCATATCGTCCCTTATTAGGGGCGTTCCTCAGTCTCGCTCAATTCCTTACTAAACATTGGTTAGTAAGTTCTCACGGTATGTTGTGTTAGTTTTCAAACATCACACAACAATACAATAAATATAATATATTCCGGTTGCATGCTTTATCTTGTTTAGTGAGCACACAAAAACAAATAGCACACAAGCCGAGGGACACCTCGCTAGGAAGCAGGTCACAAGAGAACTGTACCGTTCACCGTTGGTCGTTCGGTTGCTTACTCTCTTCCGGAGTCCAAATTCCCAGTCCTAAAACATTCATTCAGTTTTAGGTTGTTAATCACTTAACTCAATTCAACTTACTAATCTTACTTAACTTAATTAACTTACTTAACTTGCTTAACTTACTTACCCCTCAATGATTCCCACCTAACACCTCTTAAGTCTTACAACTTAATCTCACAACTTAACCTTAAACTTTTAAGTTTATACTTAACTTAACTTAATCCCTTAAGTTCTTAGGGTCCTAATCTTTACCACCCTACCAAGGGTATACCTTATTACCTATTACCATCCTTAGAATTCAAAATTTCTTTTTTTTATTTTTTTAGGCCCGACCGAACTTCCGACCGACCTTACCTAAGGTCGGTCCATTCCAGAACATATTACCGCTTGAAAATTCTACCCCGACCGACCTTGCAAGTCCGGTCCCAAGGTCGGTCCATTCCCGAGAGTTTCCCCCGTGGGAAATTTAAGCTCGACCGAACTTGCCAAGTCCGGTCTCATGTTCGGTCGATTCCAGAGACTCAATTCCTTCACAAATTACAAGCCCGACCAAACTTGCAAGTCCGGTCCCCAAGTTCGGTCGGTTCCAGAAACTTTCTCCGGCAGTGTAGACTGAGCTCGACCGACCTTGCGGGTCCGGTCCCAAGGTCGGTCGGCTCCAGAACCTTGTTTCTAAATTCCCATTTGACTCCAAACTTCTCCACAAGTTCCCCCATGTGTCCTAATACCATTTAGGCACTTAAACTCACCTTAGAACTTCCACCAAACTCTCCAAAACACTTCCAAAGATCTTCTCAAACATTTACTAAATTCTTACAAACACTCCTAACACTTGTCATATGATTCCTTACATTTCCAACTTGTAACCTTGCCAAAACTTCAACCAACCCAAGTGTTCCCTCCTTAACAGTTTGAGCACTTCATAAACATCATCTTCCATCTTCCATTCATTTACCAAGACTTCCTCAAGTCACCTTGCACATATTCCTCTCCTTTCCCTTGGTTACTCACCACTCTTAAACTCTTCAGCTTACCTTACCCATGCAACACCCTCCTTAGGCTTTTCCACCTCTTTTGTTCAACTTACTCACCATTCTCATGATCATACACTCTTATAACTCCCTAGCCATTTCCTTTGACGACTTACAACCTTTTCCTACAGTTTTACTTCTATAGTTCACACCCAAATCATCTTAAAGCATTATACACCATTCCCTCTAGATTTTTGCTCATGTCTTAACATTCCTCATACCATGTCTTTGGTGTGTTCAATACACCCACCAATCCTCTAATTCTTCCTAGACAACTCTAGGGCATTCTAAACCTCAAGAACTCCTTCATTAACTCATTTCCACCCAAATTCTTTTTTAATGACTCCTAATAAACCCTTGGTCATATTAATTCACCACCATCACCTAAACACTTATTCTCTACTCAAATTTCGCCATAGCTTCTCTAGCATCTTATCATGCCCAAATGCATTGTTTTCCTCATTCATCCATCTCACACACATCAAGTTCTTTCTCATCACATCTCACCACCAACCCAACTCATTCACAACAACTCATTATATTGCAATAATCTTAAATTGCATAGCACCAAGGCTCTTAAATGACATGGCTCTTAGGCCCTTAAATAACTTAAACTTAAACACTGAATTTCCACATATAAAAGCTTTCAACCTGCAAATACACCCATCAATCTCATAGTAGTTATAATGTTCTTAAAACTCATCTTAAACTTATATTACTAACTCATTTCCTTTGGCTCCTTAGTCACAAGTTCTCAAGCTTATTTAAGTTCTTTTTCTTAGGTTATACAACCCATTACCTAATGTAAGCTTTAAGCTACATTAGTACTCATCTAAAACTCATTCCTTAAACTTAAACCACCATTAGGTAAGCATTTTACCTTGTTTTCTCAAGCTTATCTTAATCTCCTCCTTAGACCTTCTTCTTGCATAGATCTCGGCCACCACTTAAATTCCCCTTGCCAATGTTCTAATCAATATTCCATGACTCATATGAGTACTAAACAATATACTAACCTCAAGGAATGAAAACCTAGGTTAGAAATGTGTTCTAAAGCATAAAAGTGGATGATTACCTTTGAAGTCTCAAAGTAGACTTGGGCATTGAATGAAATAGGACCTCCACTAGTCCTTGGTGAATAAAACAAGCTAGAACAAGGCATAAAAACAAAGCCCCATGAGTAGTAAATTTTCGGCCATGGTGAGGAAGTGATGGAAACATGATTTTCTTACATTTTCTTTACCTTAAGAGAATGGAGAAGCTAATGAGCTCTTCAAACTTGATTTTCCTCCATAAATGGAGATTTCCCATGGCTCCAAAATGAAGCTTTTCCAATTTTGTAAAGATGGAAAGCTAGAGCTTGAGCTAACTAAGAATAATCTATGCTCACTTTTTGATTTGGAGCTAAAATGAGTAACTTATGGACATTTGAAGATGGAACAAGTATGGAGCTGGTTGGGCATGGTTTGGAACAGAGAGAACAAGAAGAAAACCGTGGAAGAAGAAGGGGAAATGAAGAAGAGAGGAGAGAGGTAGGCTAATAAGGATATTTGCTTTATAAAAGCAAATAGTAACTTTCTTTACTTATCTCTTCTTTTTCCCTTATTTGATGAAGTCCATTGTGACTCATCCTTAGAAAACCGGCCCCCTATCTTAAATAAGGCTAGTCATGGTCTTTGTTGACCAACTAATTAGCTTATATTGATTAAAACTTAAACTAGTCACTATTTGGCACTATTCACTAATCAGTGCACATATTTCTGAAATTTTTGATTTCCCATTGATTTAGGCTTCCTAATGTGATACTAATTAGTACACATGTTGATTAAAGAGTAATGATGGACATTTAGCCACTCAAAACTCAATTCTAAGACAATTTCTCAAAAATGTGCTTTAAGACTTCTTAAAGCACATTTTGTGTTTTAACTTGTTTTCAAGCTTGGTTTTTTTGATAATTGATTTAAAATGTCCATTAGCATTACTAAAGTCTTATAATGGTATTTGGGTGCTAATCAAAGTCACTCCAAGCTTAGAGCACGTTTTTGCCCTGATTGCCCTTAAGGCACTTTCTTGTGTTTTCCTTGGTTTAAATTGTCTACCAATCTTTCTAAGGCATATCCTAGCCTTACTACATCATAATTTGATGTTTACTTAGCATACTTAGGTTTGGGGTATTTCATAAAATTTGCCGAGTATTCTAACCTCCACCAGTATTTTAGACCTAACTTGTGACGGCTGTATCTCACTCATCCTTTCGAATTTTTCAGTGTCGTATTCTTCTTTCTCTTCTCCTTAATCTCCTCTTTACAACCATAGCTCACACATAACCTAACCCTTCCTACATCCACCGGAAAGATGATCCAAAGTTGCCTCCTTGCAAAGCTGTAACCCAGATTCGCAGAAAAACGTTATCGGTAAGGCACTTTCGTTCGATCATAACTTCTTCGTCTCTCATCCAAAATTTGATTTCTTTAGCTCGTTGTGTAGATCTCTAACCCGTCTACAATTCTTATGTTTACAACTAAGGCTAAATCCCAACCATTTGGAAGAACGAGGCGTCTAAAGTTACTGCCTTTTCACGTACACAAAATCATACAGAAACTGCAGGTAATAAACTCATAACTTTCGGGTTGAATTTCTTTCCGTATAATGCAAGTTAGATTGAGTTCTTGCTATAAATTTGTTGATCTAAATGTCCTCTTTTGATTAAGCCCACATACGTATTCTAATTCGATCTAGAACTTAACTTATAGATCCGCAAAGTGAGCTCCTCGAAACAGTCAAGTTCGAACATTTTCCAGAAAACCGAAATCGAATTCCTTCGATTTGTGCAATTCCGGTGAGTTTTCTTCCAATTCTTTCGATGTTGCTAACCAGTTTTTCATCGTCGACCAAACCCACGTTTCAATTTCATCTATTACGTGTTATCTTAGGCGAATTTGCCAAATCGAGTTTCGAATTGAATTGGAAACCCTAACCTCGAACCAGAATCGAAAAAAACCTGAATTCCGTATGTTAGCTAGCGAATTTGGTATCATTAGAACCGGAATTGAATTTCGAATCCATAGAAACAAAAATCATCGAATTTGGTTCTGTAGATTTTGAGGAAATGGTGATTTAGTACTCAGGTAATCGCTGGAGGTTGGGGATGAACTCGAGATTCAGTGGCCGTCCGATCGTAGGGTTTAGAAACGGACGGCCGAGATTAAAACGTGGATAGATTTAGTAGTTTTCAGTTTTAATATTTCCAGAATTAAATCCTAACTTGTTGAATTAATTTAAATACCTTCCCGAATGTATTTTGACTTGAAATTTTAACCATAGATTCCTTATAAAATCTAGTTTGTTTTGATGTAAATTAATATGGTTTTAGAGTTTTTAAACGTAAGTTATGATTTTTCCAAGTTACGGGTATTATGGAATTATTTGGTTAAATAAAAAAGATATTTTTATGAAATAAAAATTTTATAATATGTCTAAAATGTTATAGCTACTATATACTTAATTTGGGAATTTTTGGACAATGGTAAATGGGTTTAAAAATTGTGTTATGAATTTTTCATAAGAATAACTTATAATATATGGTTTTTAATGTAACAAAAATTAAAGTATAGCTTATTAATAAACATTTTAGGTTGGGAAATAATGAAAAAAAATTAAAATAACATTTAGTAGCAGTATGTTTATAAATATTTTGGGAATTTACTTTAAGTGAAGTAAAAACTATATATATATATAATTATATATACTTATATGAGAGAAATAAAAATAGAAACTGATGTTAAATCAAGGAACTAAAACTAATCTACATTTAATTATTATGTAATATGGGAGTCAACATTCTTAATTAAAACTAAGGAAATATATATATATATACATATATAAAAGGGAATTAAATAGTAACTTGGGTTAAAACGAAGGGCTAATAAATCAACACTTATATTAACTAAATACTATAGAGGCTAATATTCTAAAATGTACAAAGAAATACTTTATAAAGCATACATGGAATGCAGATAAATGTTGAGGTTAATAAAGATAATTTAAATTCAATAAGCTACATAAAGGATGACTTAAATAAATTCTAATACATGTATATGCATATAAGTATTAAATAAATAAGGGAAAATACTTTATTTAATAAACCATATATCGGTTGGGGATATGCCTAAAAGTTATTGAACATAATTAAATACAATAAAATTTCTTAAAAATGTTATGGATAAATCTTAATACATAAAGATATATATATATATGTATATAAATACATTAAAATAGATGAAGTAAATAACATTCCTTGTGGAATATATAATAAGAAGAATATGGATATTAAACTTTAGGATTTTAATCATTGTGTGGTAAAATAGTCAACGATAACTTAAGGGTTTAACTAAACAACGCAAACGTAACACGGTCTTGGGCTAACCTACTGAGCCCAAGTTTATGAACTCCAAAAGCCCACTTAAACAATTCAAAGAGAGTTTGGGCCACTCTCACGGATAAATCCTAAATCATTCCAAATTAAA
Source organism: Limonium bicolor (assembly GCA_023374045.1). Lineage (NCBI taxonomy): Eukaryota > Viridiplantae > Streptophyta > Magnoliopsida > Caryophyllales > Plumbaginaceae > Limonium > Limonium bicolor. The sequence continues at coordinate 71,798,379 of CM041780.1, forward strand.
CGAAATGGGCCTAACAAAAGATTTAATTGACAAAATCAAGCCCAAACCTTTGTGAGAGAATAATACTAAACCCGGAACTATAAATCAGTAGGAATAGAGGACGATTAGTTTATAAGTCCCTTAACTAATCGACACTTGGAACACCTTAATTATAGGTTACTATTGGGGGATCACTCATTCAAGTTAATTATTGTTCTTCACTTACCAGGTACGATTTCTCGTACTCTTATGCTTTGCTAACAAGACTTAAGGGATGTTTTTCACAAACACTAACTAAGCTAACATGGATTTCTAAAAGGAAATGGTTGTGTGACTAACTCAGCTTGTGTGACTAACTGAGCCTTGAATGTATAACTTCCTTGGTTGTTGGTTCCTCCTATCTAGTTGTTTCACTAGATATTAACTGCTTAAGATTTACGCTTCTGCACTCTGTAGGACTGAGTGTTTTGGTATTGCTCTGGTACAGTTAATGAT
>CM041780.1:71799352-72060563 GCA_023374045.1 Limonium bicolor
TGTACCAATGTTCATCTAAATTCAAGCTCTTCAAAATAAGACCAAACATGAATATGTTTTGACAAGTTTAAAAATTTATATTAGTTAAATGTATATGTTTGCACATATCAGCAAGATTTATGATTCACCGTATAAAGCTTAAAATATACCACACAACAATAATAATACACCATAAGAAAATAATGATTCATTATTTGTTTCTGAATTGGTACATCAAAAAAATATATGATTCATCATAAAGGCTTAAATTGCAACATACAAATAAAAATAATACACCATAAAATAATTATAGTACATCATAAAACGATAATAATATAACATAAAACAATAATGATTCACCACTTGTTAGTTAATAAATCATAATATCAATTTTAATGAATCATGATATCAAAATTAATGAATCATATCTTCATTTTACTGTATCATCGCAAATATATAAAAATAAAAAATTAAACAATAATGCAACACAAAACAATATTTGGTATGTAAAAATACATGAATCGCCATAAAAGATTGAAAATACTACATACAACAATAATAATACACTACAAAATAATAATAATTTTTTATTAGTGCTAAAGTAATTCATCACTTATTAATTAGTGAATCATAATATCAATTTTAATGATTCATAATCTCAAATTTAATGAATCATATCATCATTTTATTGTATCAACGTAAACATATAAAAAAATTAAACAATAATATAACACAAAATAATATTTGTTATGTATGAAAAATACATGATTCACCATATGAGGTTTAAATTACACCATACAACAATAATAATATACTACAAAACAATAATAATTTTTTATCGGTTCCGAAATTTGTAATCTAATTCACCATTTATTAGTTAATGAATGATAATATCAATTTTAATGAATTATAATATCAAAATTAATGAATCATATTATCATTTTAGTGTATCATCATACACATGTAAAAATAATTTTTTTTAAAGTTGTCAAAATGTATTCATTACTGGTCTTGTTGTGAAGAGCTTGAATTTAGGTTAACAGTGATATAATTTTTTTCATTTTAGACTTATATATTAAAAGTTACAACCATTTTAAGTGAATATAATAAAAAGACAGTCCAATCAGCAAAACAACTCAGTCAGCAGCTGAATGAACTGCCAAATGGATAGACTGTTCCATATAACCTGCGAGTTGTCTACTTCCTCGAATTTACCTCTTCTACAATTAATGAATAATCTTTTGAAAAGATAATTTCTATCAGAGTGTTATTTTAAAAATTAGTTTCAAATAGAGATTAATACAAAAATATTTTTACAAATTATTTTAGACTTTTTTTTTTGCACTCCTACCACCAAATCTGGATTAGAACTTTTATAATAAAAGGTCCTATCATTTCGATAGAATAAAAGTTTCAATAGCTACGTTAGTATAATTTTTATTACATTTATTTTAATTTAAAAAGACCGAAAACAATAAGAGGGAGTTTTTTTTTATTAGGCTTTTAAAAAAATCTCAATTATAATTCTACTCTTAATGATTTTCAAAATCTTTATAATTCTATATTTTCAAAATCTGGATTAGAACTTTTATAATTAAAGGTCCTATCATTTCGATAGAATAAAAGTTTCAATAGCTACGTTAGTATAATTTTTATTACATTTATTTTAATTTTAAAAGACCGAAAATAATAACAGGGACTTTTTTTAGATTAGGCTTTAAAAAAAGCTCAATTGAAATACCCCGAACTTAAATATGGTGATTATATTATTCTAATATAGTATTTAAGGGCCTAATAGCGCCTAAGTAATTTTGGTAAGGAAAATAAATCCAAAAGAAATGAGAAGAACGCTTAGAAAGCGGAAAACGCTAAAATAAGCGTCAAATAACCATAGGAGGTACGAGACCTCGGTTATAGTATCGTAAGGATTCCTAAGGCTTATTTATGCCTAATTAGTATATGGGAATAATTCCCGAAGAAAACGGATCCAAGAAATGTATTAAAACGCTAAAAGAGCTTTAGCGCACGTTTTTCGAGGAAACCCGAAAACGTGACTTTAAGTGGTCAAACTGACCCGTAAAAATTACAAATCATTAAATAATAATTATTAAGCACTTATGGAAGCTTAATAATCAGTAAAAATAGGAAACGAGAAAATTCCGGAAAACGGGCCCAGTTAGTGAATAGTATCAAACCGGGTAAAAACTAGCGTTTCTGTAAAAGACGAAAAACGCTCCAGCTAGTGTAACAGTGGGGGCCGGTTTTACTAATGAAAAAGCTCTCTCACACTCACACACAAGTAACAAATAAGTAAATAAAAAAAACAAAAGGGTAAAAGTACAAAAAGTAAAAATCACCTCTCTCACCTCTCATTCCTCACTTTTCCTTCTCTCCCCCATTCTCTTTCTCTTCCTCTCACCGTCTCCCTCCTCCCTTCTCTGATTTGGGCGATTTTGAGAGCTCTCCCATGGCTTCCATGGCTCTCCTTCCTTCTTCCTCAAGCTCTAGCTCCATTTGAGCTCCAAATGTAAAACAAAACACATATTTGAACTCCCCTCATCCTCCTCCATTTCTATCTTTTCAAAATTCGAAAAGGATGAGTTTCATCTCCATGGGTTTTCCCCATTTGAAGAGAAAAACACACATTGTGAAGCTTGGAGTCTCCTCTTTCAAACAAGGTAAAAATCTCCATGAAAAACCTCACCTTTCTCCATCTCCTTGGTAGGGCCGATTTTTGCCTCTCTCTCTTACCTTGTTTTTCCTCTTGTTTTGGAGTTTTGCTTCAACCCTCCAATGGTGGTGAGAACACCTTCTTGAACCAAGGGCTAAAACCCCTCCTAAAGCACTCCAAAGGTAAACCCTAGAATTTGTATTTTAAACACTCCAATGAATTAGTGTTATTATGAGGGTTAGTGGGTTAATTATGCTTGTCTTTGTGTGCTTGGGTAATGGGAATGGAGTTTGGCAACTCCATTCCCCACAAAATCGATTTGGACAAGAAAGAGAGGAAGAGGAGAAATGGAGAAGAAAAGAAGGAATCAAAAGCTCAAGGTAAGAGCTCCTTCCTAATATAAATTCTATTGCATTAGAGTAATGGGAATGGGTAAAATATTTAAAGAACCCAAAACCTTGTACTAGTATTGAGGATTGTGAAATTTGAGTATTTAAGAGCAAGTATTTGAATTGAAGGCTTTGGAGCCAAGTGTAATGTATGTATTGGTATTGTGATTGATGGGTATTGATGTATTAAGATTGCTTAGTATGTGTGCTGGTAGAACCCTTGTGGTTTGGATAGAATAGGAATGAATTTGATGGAAAAGTATGTGTGTGGAGAAGCTAGAATAGTAGGTGAACTATGGCAAAATTTTAGTAGGAATTGTGCATTAGTGGATGACTTGGTGAATGGGAGAACCAAGGTATGTATTGGGATTAGTAGAGATGTTTAGTAGCTATGGGATGGTAATTGTAGTATGAGGATAAAGCATATAAAAATCTGTAGCAGGAAGTGATAAAAATGTATTGGAGAAGCTAGGAGAAATTGGTGTGCTGGATTTTGTAAGATGAGTGTTGGAACTTGGGTGTAGGAAGTGCAATGGCTTGGAAATAAATTGGCATGGTAAGGAGAGGTATTTAGAATGCTTGGAATGGTATTGATTGAGGAAGTATTGGATGGGAGAATTGAATGGTAAAATCTGTAGCATAAGTGTAACAAAAAAACTGTTACATGTGTTGAAGAAAAGTAAGGAAATTGTGTAAGTTGTTTGATGGATTTAGTAATGGATTTGGTGGATGAATTAAGGTGATTTAGAGGGTTTAATTAGTGCTAAAACATGTGGGATTACATGTAGGAAGATTGGGGAAGAAATGGGTAAAGAAAGAAGTGGAAAACAAAACCTGTAGGCATGTTCTGGAACTGTCCGACCCAGAGGTTGGGTCGGACGGTGGGTCGGACAGACCCAACTCCGGAATCGAAAGTTACTGGAATGGTCCGACCCAGAGGTGTATGGGTCCGACGGAATAGTTCTGGGTCGGACGGGACATTTCAGAAGACGGGGAAAACTAGGAATGGTCCGACCCAGGGCTTGGGTCGGACGGTGGGTCGGACGGCCCTAACTTATAAAAAAAAATAGTAACATAGTAATCATATGTATGTATGTATGTAGGTAAGTACATAGATAAAGGACCTTAGTAATATACCATTAATGTGACAACAATGGTAAAGAAGTAAGTATGGGAGTAGGAAAACAAGTATGAAAAGTAATGAAGTAGGTTGAGAGTATGAGAACGTTAAGCATACCGGGATAACGGGGTAAGTACGGGAATAGTAATTATTTGTGTATCGTAAGAGTATAGTATTAATAATCATGTTTGAAATATTATCAGTGGTACAAGTACGAACCATGGAACAAGGGAACACACGGTAAATCTAACTCCGGTGAAAGGTATGATTTCCTCATGCCCCGTATGCTAACCGAGTTACGTTGATTTGTGTGCTGTATGCCGGCTAATCAAGACTAAAGCATGAAAACGGTTTATTGCCTTTCATTATATGTCTTGCTGTATGTTGATTGAGCTAACCTTCTTGATTGATTGTGTGGCTTTACTTAGTGCGTAGACCGACTCATAGATGAGTCTTATTGTGTATTGACTCGTAGTGAGAGTCATGTGTGAACTAATGAAACCGTAGCAACGCACTAAACCAACGAACCAATAAACGATAACGTAAACCAATGAACTCACTAGAATGGAGAGAGTGTACGGGAGTAATAACCTTCCGATAACGGTAGGAGAAACGAAATGAATAATCCACAAACAAAAGTAGTGGAAGTACATAAGTAACCTATATTAGAGGAATTAATCTTGGTGCAAGACATGAACCATGAGAGTAGTAAAGAATGATGAGGGATCTCCAAACCCCTTAGCAATTAGTCGACCCATTATGAGAGGACCCGACTGATGTAAGTATGTCCCGAACATGAGAGTATTCGATATGTTGGGGAAACCCTTAAATCTGAGGATACTAGTCGGTTGTAATTCCCTAAGCTGGTGGAGGTTATCAAGAGAGATACTTCTAGGCTAATCCATGAGATTGTATTGTGCTCTGAGAGAAGAGTGTTGGGAATTCGAGTAGTCCGTAAGAACGGACATTGAGTATTTGAGGAGCTAAGCGTATAGCCCTCGTATTGTAGGTCCGGTGGCGAGTCTTGTGTATGACTCCGCCCAGAGGCCAAGTAATGAGTATTGAGTATTGCGTACGTATGAGTAAAGTAATGAGTACGAGTAAGAAGCGTATGAGTATGTAATGAGTACCAGTATCGAGTATGTATACGGAAGCAGTGAGTAGAGTACGTATGAGTAAGTATGGAGAATGAGTGTGAGTATGCACAAGTATAGTAACGAGTACAGAGTAAGGATCGTGTACGAGTAAGGTATTGAACATGGAGTGATGAGTATGCAGAGTAAGGAGTAGTATGAGTAGAGTAGCGAATATCGAACACAGTACGAGAGTAATGAATGATAACAAATACGATTGGTCGACTATTGATTGTCTTCCTTAGTAATTGAACTTGTATGTTATGTAGGTATTTTGATGTATTGTTGTAGCATGAGTATGTATGTATGCATGTAAAATGAACTCCATGTATATCCGACCCAAAGTAGTCGGCGTACCGCGGTTAGCACGCGGTATATGCGGATTTCATATGCAGCGTAAGCTGACCCCCTCGGGGGACCGTTTTTAGTGTGCAGGTACCGAAGCTGTTCACCGTTCGAAGGAGTAGGACGGGGACTGCTACATAAGCATGGGTAGTTGAGAAAAGGGAATTGTATTTGTAACGTAGTATGAATTTGGAAGTCTAAACTGTATCGGTAATGTAAGGATTGTAGTATGCTCGGTATAGTATTGTATTGGAGTTGTATCGAATTATGGATTGGTATGCAAGGGAAAGTAATGTATTGTGTAGAGCACTCGGTATGTTCATATTCATCAGACCGATAGTATGTAGTATTGTAATCCGCCTTGTTGTCACGTGGGTGACTAACGGCATTGTACACCCGCCGTTGAGTAAGTAATATCCGCTGCGAAGGTAAGTATTTACGGTAATGACGGTATTAGCGGTAGGGGTGTTACAAAAAGTGGTATCAGAGCGAAGTATCGCTCTGATGGATGAAATACCGAGTTAGGAAGTAGAGACTTAGGGCTAAGGGTTGAGTGTTAGCGTGTGAGGTACGCTAGTTAGGAACTTCCGCGTGAACCGGAAACCTACAACAACCATACCCCGCCCTCCGCAACCCACGGTATAAGTTGGGAGAATAACGCCAGAGAGATGGAAAGACCTCTCACACTCGGGTAACCCCGATCTGGCAGTGTAAAACAACCTTATTAGAAAAGAACCTGTCATACGGTAGAGTCCAAGAACTGGAAGTCCCGAAGACGGTTCCCGTTGAATGACAAGGACCGCACTTAATGGCGGAGGAATGAAGATCCTAAACACAAGGATAATGGAATTTATGGCACCATGGGGCGACATGCTTCGCAGTCGCGAGAACCATGATAGCCAGCAAAAGAGAAGCACAATCGCAATGAAGCAAGGAAGATAGAGTCAACCCTAGACAGAGAGTCACGGACTGTAATGTTTGATACACCACAACGGTATACAACCGACTAAGGAATTAGTCGAGGTTGGATTAATACCAAACCTACACGCCAAGAGGCTGTAATAACCGAACAACATAGTTCAGACGACTATGAAGTATCATAACAGCACCTATAGGACCACAATGGTTCCTAAGGATAAGTCAAGTCTCGTTAACCACAGTGAAGGTGTGAGACACCCGGATGACGACAACCATGTCAAGTATACTGAGAAGCGACTCAGGAGATCGATCACCAAGATCAAAAGATCAAATGACCTAATAAAACCACCAATTATGGATGGAAACGATACCGTAACTGGTATACGTTAACCGAAAAACAACCTACCCGCGCACTTGCCCGGGCAAGTGCAGCAACTACAAGACGTTGGAGACTTTTAACAACCCGCAAATACTTGATAAAGTACCGCTATGACGAATGGAGCAATATAGGATCACCAATCCTAAGTACTTAAATAATGAAACCTCGGAAAGGCCTAACGGCCCGACCATTGTATTAAGAGTATACCGGTCAGCAGAAGCTGAACTGGTCAAGACCCGAATCATGGCAACGCCATGAAGAATTTCTTTCATCAACACGAACGTTATTTCAAAACCCAAATTTTCTTTCAAAACTATGAACTCTCTTTTAAACCTTGGATTTTTAAAACCAAACAGACGGAATTACGGTGAGTATCATAGATGATACAAGAGGAGTTGACAATAGAATACTTCACCTAGGCGTGTGACGAACACTACGAGTGTACCCAAATACGGGATGTGGGACGACCGCACTCCGAAGGAGCTTGCGGGCCTGACATGTAGTTAGGTAAGTGGTAACGTGCCAAGACGGTACCCCACGTATGTATACATGTAGTGTACGAAACACGGGAAGTAGTCAACTCTATTCTACGGACCATAAGCAAATTCAACCAGAGTAGTTGGATACCTCGAATGAGCAAAGGGAACTCAGATAAGCTTACCAGCTAAGGAGTCAAGAACCTACTACAGGAGGATGAGTAAGAGTTGAAAGTGCAAGAAGCACTAACAACGGGATAAGACATTGGATATGTCTCGAGGATATCTAAGTAAAGCATGATAACTGGAGGGAATACCCAGTCTAAACACTGTAAGGCAAATGCCTCACATTGACACATCAGTGTGCAATGAGCGGGATGGAAATTCCCAGAACAACTACCACAAACACATAGGGTGATGTTATAAGGTACCAGAAATACAGTTCATCACCGGAAGGGATATTAAATCCGTTATAACATAAGGGAAAACACCAAGGGTCTACCCTAAGAACGGGAGACGTTACAACCCTCAACGGATAACTTAGATCCAGAACCGCAAGGTAGGACAATCAACCGAACATACTCATAAATGCCAGCCAGATGCTGCCATATAATCAGTACTACCCAGGAGCAATCCATAAAGGGTATCAAGTCAACACGGTCGAACGAAATATAGTGGTAAGAACACCACAATTGGAACGAACATACGGTTAGAACACCGAAGGGATCCCACTTGACAGGGGATACCCCTAATCAATAAATGGTATCGATCAATACCAGGATACAAAAAGGGTCTCCAACAACCGGAAGCGTGATGCGACGATCTTATCATGGAGCCCAGTATCACCTCCAAGCCATTCTACGGTATACGGAGAAGTAACCAATTTGGAACAACCTATGATGAGCAGAGCTCTAGGCAACATGGCTAGTAGGCCATGAACTATTACCACAAACAACCCAACGGTTGCAAAACCTTTGTGAACCATATGGAAGGTTGTCTAGGACGACATCGAAAAAGAGTAACAACCGATGATGAGGACCCCCTCATAATGTGAGACCACAAGAGTGGAACACATGGATCCCAAGAAGGGGATACCCAGTAACTGTCGGGAAATATACTCCGTTCAGAACTACTAGTGTAGTCAAGCTTGAGCATACAACTATTGCCAAGCAATGTGAAATAAGCTTCAACAGCAATTGTTGACGACCAAGGAGTAACCGGTTATAAAACCAATGATGCTCAGGGAGCTCAGAAAAATAAAGGAATACCATATTCGGTATTGCCAAATACATGGGAAACCATTGTATAAATGCATGAGCTGAAGCTAGCAACAGTGGATGCCATGTAAACCAATACTATGGAATCTGTAAGAACATGGTGCACAACAGGCGACCAATGTATATGAGTAATCACTAATGCTATGAATTGTTAATTCGAGATAGTGGACAGACCGGGCAACAAGCCAGGAGTCCGCATGAAATGATGAAACACCACCTGAAGGAGTAACAATAATTCCTATTGCGATCTCATAAGAGAGTTACTGCCAAGAGTTTACGCCTCTGCACTCTGTAGGACTGAGTGTTTTGGTATTGCACTTGTGTAGTCAATGATCTAGTGGGATAGCTAAGGATATGGAGAACGTAAGTAGTGGTAAATTCTTCCTTTCACCAGTAAACACGGCGTAAGCCAGTTGACCAAAAGCTTGGAAACAAACCGTGCGGCCTAAGGCCAAAGAGCACGAAGAGTGTGAAACACACCAACAATCACAAGATGTGAATCCCATTGGAATAAAAGTGAAAGGAGACTTAAGAAAGTCACAAGGACCGACGCATGGAAAATGCAAGGTCATACAAGTAAAGAACACTTGTAATGAACCAGAGAAACTGGTGTAGCTCAGAAGCTACTAACAACAGAGGAAGCACTACAACTAAGTAGTGACTTAACCTCAACCGACAATAAGTCGGAGAAACCAAGTGAATGATCACTACAAACACAACAGTATGTATATACATTGCCAGAGAGCTGGTTATGAATCTACAACTCACCGAATTTGAGCACGGTAAGAGAACACCACACTTGGTCAATAAACCTTATACCCACAATAAGAAGGGTAAAAGGTGTTGTATAGCATCTAAGATAACAAGAAGGGCGAATAACCCAAGTTATCAGGGTTGCGCAGCAGAAGCTAGTGGGCCAGAATTCTAAGTGAAGTACACCTAGTGAATAAAAGGTTAATCGTTAATGCCTTAAAGCCATTCAGGCTAGAACCGAACCCGGTTAAGAGTTAAATAAACTCCGATGGAAATTCTTGATGCAGGGACTAACCGACAGTACGGTTAAGACCCGTTAATCAAGGAACATTGTCTAATAGACCGCATGGAAACTGAACCACTCCATGACGGCTGAATGCCTTCGACCAATGTCCAATGTTGACACATGGTAGATTACGTGGGCGTAATCCCTTTTAAGGGGGGTAGAGCGAAAACCGCGAAATGTACGTTTTACGTGATAGGTGCGTAAACTACAATGCGCATAGCGCAGAGAATTCGTTTTGATGGTTGATACTTATGTTACATAAACATTTGTATTCACTCATCGTGCAATTGTAGTTATTTGAGAAGTAAGTATAGGAAAAGGAGTAGAGAAACTCCAGGGGAATGAGAACCCCGATTGGTAATAGTATGAGGAATGAGTATGTATGGGAACTTGAGGAGTATAAATCGGTATGGAACCGATGTATGTATGAATAAATCGGTGTACAACCGATGTATTTTGAGTATAAATTGGTATAGCAAAGTAATGGGATATTACACCCATGAATTTCTTGAGTATAGTAGTTGGAGATGAGTATAGTAGTTGATGAGATGATTAGTAAGTAAGTAGTGAATCATATAAATTGGAAAATGTATGTGTATGATTATGAGTAGCAAGATTAAAAAGATAGAAAACGAAATAATGTTTGACAATCTGTCTGTTTGTATTGAGGTGGGAAGTGGAACTTGATTTGCTAGCGATCAAGGGAAGCCGAACACAAATTGGAGTGGAAGGATAATTCAACACCAATGCTGATCACATTGGGGTTGAAGGACTCTGGAAGCTCCCTTAAGTGGCCACAATAATAACACTAGTAATAGGAATAATCATCATAAATTGAAATTGGGAGATGTATGCAAAGTTTTCAAAATGAATTTCCAAAACTAATTTGGTACAACGTTTTCTTCAAACTTGAGAATGAGGATCGGTTTTAAAACCGCTCCCACGGGGCTAGTGGATCTTCCATGCCTAGGCACGGGTATCCGGTCGAAACCATAGGAGGTGAAGCTAGTTTTGAGTCTGTGGAAGTGTAGAGTAGTTTGAAACCACTACACCGGTTGTACGGTAACAGTGTGTGTTTTGTATTTTTCCAAGGCACTGGGGCAGCGTAGTCCCGAGTAAGTATGAGTAAGTATGAGTAAGTAAGTATGAGTAAGTGCCTGAGGATCTCTATATGTGCAAATGAATTTGATCAGAACCAAAGGACCGTAGAGCCAGAAAGTGTAAGTGCTCAAGTCATGACGGCCGTGAACCAGAAAGCGTAAGTGTTAAAACGTGACCGGTACCTGAGGGATCACTCACCATTGGGGGAGGATTGTACCTAATTGTCTGCGGATGGACCCCCTTGGAGAGAAGTAAAACGGATATTTTTGATTGCTATGCATGCAGTGACATGCTGTTTGGATGCGTAGTATGCATCATGTCAGACATTTGGAGTTTGACAAGTATATGTAGAGGTCATAACCTTAGCATAGAGTATATGTACGAGTAACGACATTAGATTCACCAACTTTGAGGGCAAAGTTCTTTAAGGGGGGTAGATTGAAATACCCCGAACTTAAATATGGTGATTATATTATTCTAATATAGTATTTAAGGGCCTAATAGTGCCTAAGTAATTTTGGTAAGAAAATAAATCCAAAAGAAATGAGAAACTTAGAAAGCGGAAAACGCTAAAATAGCGTTAAATAACCATAGGAGGTACGAGACCTCGGTTATAGTATCGTAAGGATTCCTAAGGCTTATTCATGCCTAATTAGTATACGGGAATATTCCCGAAGAAAACGGATCCAAGAAATGTATTAAAACGCTAAAAGAGCTTTAGCGCACGTTTTTCGAGGAAACCCGAAAACGTGACTTTAAGTGGTCAAACGACCCGTAAAAATTATAAATCATTAAATAATAATTATTAAGCATTATGGAAGCTTAATAATCAATAAAAATAAGAAACGAGAAAATTCCGGAAAACGGGCCCGGTTAGTGAATAGTATCAAAACCGGGTAAAATAACGAGCGTTTTCTGTAAAAGACGAAAAACGCTCCAGCTAGTGTACAGTGGGGGCCGGTTTTTACTAATAAAAGCTCTCTCACACTCACACACAAGTAACAAATAAGTAAATCAAAAAAAAAAAAGGGTAAAAGTACAAAAGTAAAATAACACTCTCTCTCACCTCTCATTCCTCACTTTTCCCCTTCTCTCTCCCCCATCTCTTTTCTCTCACCGTCTCCCTCCTCCCTTCTCTGATTTGGGCGATTTTGAGAGCTCTCCCATGGCTTCCATGGCTCTCCTTCCTTCTTCCTCAAGCTCTAGCTCCATTTGAGCTCCAAATGTAAAACAAAACACATATTTGAACTCCCCTCATCCTCCTCTACATTTCTATCTTTTCAAAATTCGAAAAGGATGAGTTTCATCTCCATGGGTTTTCCCCATTTGAAGAGAAAAACACCATTGTGAAGCTTGGAGTCTCCTCTTTCAACAAGGTAAAAATCTCCATGAAAACCTCACCTTTCTCCATCTCTTGGTAGGCCGATTTTTGCCTCTCTCTTACCTTGTTTTTCCTCTTGTTTTGGAGTTTTGCTTCAACCCTCCAATGGTGGTGAGAACACCTTCTTGAACCAAGGGCTAAAACCCCTCCTAAAGCACTCCAAAGGTAAACCCTAGAATTTGTATTTTAAACACTCAATGAATTAGTGTTATTATGAGGGTTAGTGGTTAATTATGCTTGTCTTTGTGTGCTTGGGTAATGGGAATGGAGTTTGGCAACTCCATTCCCCACAAAATCGATTTGGACAAGAAAGAGAGGAAGAGGAGAAATGGAGAAGAAAAGAAGGAATCAAAAGCTCAAGGTAAGAGCTCCTTCCTAATGTAAATTCTATTGCATTAGAGTAATGGGAATGGGTAAAATATTTAAAGAACCCAAAACCTTGTACTAGTATTGAGGATTGTGAAATTTGAGTATTTAAGAGCAAGTATTTGAATTGAAGGCTTTGGAGCCAAGTGTAATGAGTATGTGTATTGGTATTGTGATTGATGGGTATTGATGTATTAAGATTGCTTAGTATGTGTGCTGGTAGAACCCTTGTGGTTTGGCTAGAATAGGAATGAATTTGATGGAAAAGTATGTGTGTGGAGAAGCTAGAATAGTAGGTGAACTATGGCAAAATTTTAGTAGGAATTGTGCATTAGTGGATGACTTGGTGAATGGGAGAACCAAGGTATGTATTGGGATTAGTAGAGATGTTTAGTAGCTATGGGATGGTAATTGTAGTATGAGGATAAAGCATATAAAAATCTGTAGCAGGAAGTGATAAAAATGTATTGTAGAAGCTAGGAGAAATTTGTGTGCTGGATTTTGTAAGATGAGTGTTGGAACTTGGGTGTAGGAAGTGCAATGGCTTGGAAATAAATTGGCATGGTAAGGAGAGGTATTTAGAATGCTTGGAATGGTATTGATTGAGGAAGTATTGGATGGGAGAATTGAATGGTAAAATCTGTAGCATAAGTGTAACAAAAAAACTGTTACATGTGTTGAAGAAAAGTAAGGAAATTGTGTAAGTTGTTTTGGATTGTAATGGATTTGGTGGATGAATTAAGGTGATTTAGAGGGTTTAATTAGTGCTAAAACATGTGGGATTACATGTAGGAAATTGGGGAAGAAATGGGTAAAGAAAGAAGTGGAAAACAAAACCTGTAGGCATGTTCTGGAACTGTCCGACCCAGAGGTTGGGTCGGACGGTGGGTCGGACAGACCCAAACTCCGGAATCGAAAGTTACTGGAATGGTCCGACCCAGAGGTGTATGGGTCCGACGGAACAGTTCTGGGTCGGACGGGACATTTTCAGAAGACGGGGAAACTTACTGGAATGGTCCGACCCAGGGCTTGGGTCGGACGGTGGGTCGGACGGCCCTAACTTATAAAAAAAAAATAGTAACATAGTAATCATATTATGTATGTATGTAGGTAAGTACATAGATAAAGGACCTTAGTAATATACCATTAATGTGACAACAATGGTAAAGAAGTAAGTATGGGAGTAGGAAAACAAGTATGAAAAGTAATGAAGTAGGTTGAGAGTATGAGAACGTTAAGCATACCGGGATAACGGGGTAAGTACGGGAATAGTAATTATTTGTGTATCGTAAGAGTATAGTATTAATAATCATGTTTGAAATATTATCAGTGGTACAAGTACGAACCATGGAACAAGGGAACACACGGTAAATCTAACTCCGGTGAAAGGTATGATTTCCTCATGCCCCGTATGCTAACCGAGTTACGTTGATTTGTGTGCTGTATGCCGGCTAATCAAGACTAAAGCATGAAAACGGTTTATTGCCTTTCATTATATGTCTTGCTGTATGTTGATTGAGCTAACCTTCTTGATTGATTGTGTGGCTTTACTTAGTGCGTAGACCGACTCATAGATGAGTCTTATTGTGTATTGACTCGTAGTGAGAGTCATGTGTGAACTAATGAAACCGTAGCAACGCACTAAACCAACGAACCAATAAACGATAACGTAAACCAATGAACTCACTAGAACGGGAGAGAGTGTACGGGAGTAATAACCTTCCGATAACGGTAGGAGAAACGAAATGAATAATCCACAAACAAAAGTAGTGGAAGTACATAAGTAACCTATATTAGAGGAATTAATCTTGGTGCAAGACATGAACCATGAGAGTAGTAAAGAATGATGAGGGATCTCCAAACCCCTTAGCATTAGTCGACCCATTATGAGAGGACCCGACTGATGTAAGTATGTCCCGAACATGAGAGTATTCGATATGTTGGGGAAACCCTTAAATCTGAGGATACTAGTCGGTTGTAATTCCCTAAGCTGGTGGAGGTTATCAAGAGAGATACTTCTAGGCTAATCCATGGGATTGTATTGTGCTCTGAGAGAAGAGTGTTGGGAATTCGAGTAGTCCAGTAAGAACGGGCATTGAGTATCTGAGGAGCTAAGCGTATAGCCCTCGTATTGTAGGTCCGGTGGCGAGTCTTGTGTATGACTCCGCCCAGAGGCCAAGTAATGAGTATTGAGTATTGCGTACGTATGAGTAAAGTAATGAGTACTGAGTAAGAAGCGAGTATGAGTATGTAACGAGTACCAAGTATCGAGTATGTATACGGAAGCAGTGAGTACTGAGTACGTATGAGTAAGTATGGAGAAGTGAGTGGTGAGTATGCACAAGTATAGTAACGAGTACAGAGTAAGGATCATGTACGAGTAAGGTATTGAACATGGAGTGAAGAGTATGCCAGAGTAAGGAGTAGGTATGAGTAGAGTAGCGAATATCGAACACAGTACGAGGAGTAATGAATGAATAACAAATACGATTGGTCGACTATCGATTGTCTTCCTTAGTAATTATTGAACTTGTATGTGTATGTAGGTATTGTTGAGTGTATTGTTGTAGCATGAGTATGTATGTATGCATGTAAAATGAACTCCATGTATATCCGACCCAAAGTAGTCGGCGTACCGCGGTTAGCACGCGGTATATGCGGATTTCATATGCAGCGTAAGCTGACCCCCTCGGGGGACCGTTTTTAGTGTGCAGGTACCGAAGCTGTTCACCGTTCAAGAGAGTAGGACGGGGACCGCTACATAAGCATGGGTAGTTGAGAAAAGGGAATTGTATTTGTAACGTAGTATGAATTTGGAAGTCTAAACTGTATCGGTAATGTAAGGATTGTAGTATGCTCGGTATAGTATTGTATTGGAGTCGTATCGAATTATGGATTGGTATGCAAGAAAGTAATGTATTGTGTAGAGCACTCGGTATGTTCATATTCATCAGACCGATAGTATGTAGTATTGTAATCCGCCTTGTTGGTCACGTGGGTGACTAACGGCATTGTACACCCGCCGTTGAGTAAGTAATATCCACTGCGAAGGTAAGTATTTGTACGGTAATGACGGTATTAGCGGTATGGGTGTTACATCAATTATAATTGTACTCTTTATGATTTTCAAAATCTTTATAATATTCTATATTTTCATAGCTTTTTAAGACTTTGTCATTTTTTAATATCTAAAAGTTTAGATTAATTTTTCATATAAATGTCTCAAGCTTTTTTAATGTTTCATAGTGCATTGAAAAAAATTATGAAAAATGAAACAAAAGTAATAATATCATAAAAAATTGAGAAAATTATTATGAAAATATTTTTGTGTATCTAATTTTTAAATATTTCCATTTATAATGGTCGTTTTATAATTTTTATGTTAGTTTTATATTTTATAATATATAATTAATTTTCCTGTGATTTTTTAAAAAAATATTGTTTCACTCTTTTGATCATCTTAAATTTTAATATTTATTAGTTATTTAATAGTCTTATTATTTTAGCTCTTTTTTTTTTAAGATTTTTCAAATAACGTTTCTTAATTGTTTTTTTTAAGGTTTAAAAATGTCCAAATATGGCACATTGACACGTATCAATTATTGGTTAAATCGGTCAAAAATTACTGATGTAAAATGTGACAGAACTTGTGGTGCGCAATGTAATTTTAGAAACTTCATAAGTGACACAATCCTAAATCCTAAGCCCATCTATAATTATATAATTTACATTTAATTACTGCATGACAAAGGGCAATGATAAACCTAACTTCTATTAGGTAGTTTATCTTCCATAGGGGTGTACCTATGTTGGAACCTATGCCCCACGGGTTTTTGGAAAAATATAAGTATATATGTGTCTATATATAGCAAAAATAAAGAATATTAGATAACTAAATAATGCAGCTCAAATATAATATTTTGACATTTAAAATAGTGCATGTTTGATTTTTTTGTTTCAATTAGTTACTACAACTATATCGGAAAGAGCATCACATTCTTACTCATGAAATATATTATGATAGGAGAATTGGTCATTGATAATATAAACACTAATGTACAATCAAGTGGAAATATGTTACAGGGAGTGATGATTGATATAGTTCTTCAGTCTAATATTATTAAAAGAATAGTAGAACTACCATTGGGTTAGCTTATAGTTTACTCAGTTTTATATTTACAGTTTATCTTTGTATGGTGTTTGTATGTGTTTGACCTTGTCGTAGGTTTTAAGTGCTATGAGAGCGTGGGATTATGGAATTTTGTGCGGCTCGTGTTTTAGGAGTTTAGATGAAGATTATCTTCTGAACAAGAATACTTTCATTTGTGTTTAAAGGCTTTACTCTAGTTTCCAAGGGCGTGAATCAATTTATGAGAGTATTTCAGTCGCTCTATCTCAAATAAATTATTATATTTAGAAATTTTAGTTTTTCAAAATTATCAGCAATAAAAAAAATTATTTACTTTAAATAAATAAATAATCTAAATTGATAGAAAATAGTAATTAAAAAATGTATGATAAAAATTATGGTACTTATTTAGTATAAATTATGGTACTAAATTGGTAGAAAAATTGGTATAAATTATTTGTTTAGAACTCAATATTTTTTTATGGTATTGAATAAATTTTAAAAAATGAAATATTTATTTTTTAATATTAAATGATATTTTTATTTTTTCAATTTTTATAATTTTTGAATTTTTTTGAATTTTATAATTTTTAATTTTTATATATTTTTTATTTTTATAATTTTTTTATATTTTTATTGTATTTTGACAATTTTGTTAATTTTTCTTAATTTTTAACACTTAGAGGCATATTGTGAACTTTAAAAGTACTTTGTTAACTAGTAGGGGTATTTTTGTCTTTTTCCCATCTATAATGGCATTTCATGAACTTATCAGAAAATATAGTGGCATTTCGTGACTTTCTTTTTTTTAGTGGTTTTCATGAATTAGCCAAAAATATAGTGGCATTTCATGAAATTTCCTGTATTTTAT
Source organism: Limonium bicolor (assembly GCA_023374045.1). Classification (NCBI taxonomy): domain Eukaryota; kingdom Viridiplantae; phylum Streptophyta; class Magnoliopsida; order Caryophyllales; family Plumbaginaceae; genus Limonium; species Limonium bicolor. Next base: position 71,816,927 of record CM041780.1, read on the forward strand.
TAACTAGTAGGGGTGTTTTTATCTTTTTCTAGTTAATGACTATAGTGGCATTTCATGGAGTTTTACAAAAATATAGTGACATTTCATGACTTTCTTTTTTTTAGTGGCATTTCATGAATTAGCCAAAAATATAGTGGCGTTTCATGAAATTTCCTAAAAAATATTATATCCTAATATATACTTTAGTATATTTTCTTGCATATTTCAGGTACTAAATTTAAGATTTTTGTTTAATTAATTAATATTTAATTTTTTAACAATATTTGATTAACTAAGTATGTATTTATAAGATAAAGTAAAATTTTAAGTTTTCAACAAGTGAACCATAATCATGAAATACTCCATTCGTCCTGAATTAACTGTCTTGTTTACTTTATGGCATGTTTTTCCACTTTAATATATATATAAGATAAAATAATTTTATAAAACTAAATTTTGTAATATATAGTTTATCATGAATGGAATCATATGCAAAACTTAAAAATTTTAAATTATTTTATCTTATATGTTAAATATTGAAGTCAAACAACATGTCCAAATAGTAGACAGGACGGTCAATTAGTAGACAGTATGGTCAATTCAGGACGAAGGGAGTAATAGGTAATGACTATACTTAATTTATGTTCATATATATTTAATTATTGTTAATTATGTCATTATAAGAAATGTTCATAGAATCGCGATTCGATCCCACGATCCTACGATTTTACGATCCAAATTTATAGTTACGATCCTGATCGTAGGTAGGATTGGGGCTATGTAGGATCGTCAAAGGAGCATGATTCCATTGCACGATCCTACGATTCTACACTGTAGATCCATAGTACGATCCTAGGATCCCATTGATCCTAACTTTATTTATAGTTTATGTTTTTCATATCAATGTGAATTATATCTTAATAAAATATAAAGAAACAAAAAGTTGTCAAATTTTTGTAAAAAGTTTCATAATCCATAAAATATCATGACTTTGAACATTGCAAATGCAAATGGATGTTATTAATACAACTTTTATATGTAGATTTATTTGAGGTCATTGAGCAGATAAGGATTAAGATTAGAATATCACTTCTTGTTACTCTCCAACATGAAAGATTACAATATGTACCTAGGTTTTTTAAAAATGTATGACATTTAAAGTGTTATTCAATATGGTAATGATTGAAAAATTCAAAGTTATAAAGCTTTAAAATAGAAATAGAAAAAAAACTTAAAAGAACCAATACAAATTTATAAAATATTATTGATTACTCTTATCATTTTTTCTTCTTCGTTTACAATTGAAACAATAAGCTATTATAACTCATTTTGACTTTGTGTTCCATTGCTTACTTACTCTTTTGAATGAGCATGGATGTGAAAAAACCCATGATTTTGTAAATAAAGAACTCGTAGCTTATGTTTGATGGGAGAGTGATGAAAGGAATAAAGGCGCGCATAAAATTATGTATTATGTGATTTGATTTATTTTTAACCTATCTTATTAAATTCTAACCTTTTATGGACAATCATAAGAGAATTCATATGGTTTGCGTATGTACATGTAACACCCCTACTTTAAAGTAAATACAGCCGAATAAAACTCTAATGGCAATTACAGATCATCGGGTTCCAAACATCCGGTACAAAACCTCACCAATTACTACTTACAAGTGTTACAGTATGAACTCGAAAAAACAATGTAAACATAACTTAAAATAAACAAAGCAACTCTCCATAATTCCTAATTCCTAATTCTCATCCCAATCACTCATACTCTTCGTGGCCACCTGTATGAACAATTTCGTACCAGCAAGATGAAACCAAGCAGCCCACCCCGGGAGGGGTGAGTCAGTTCCCTGGAATGGAACTGGTACGATTCTCCAAAACAAATATTTCAAACATAACTCTTAAAATGAACAATAATTTGAAATCAAACTCTTAAAACAAAACAGAGGAACAATGCACTTTAAAATCACCAAGTCAAAGATAACAAGTCAACGATAGAGATAAATAACAGAAAAGTAAAGTTAGACAGTTAAAAGAAACCACACCACAAGTTAGTGAACACCCATTGCTTGTGTTAGGTTCAGTTCCAATTAGGAGTAGAAAGACCCAAGTAGTCACAAGGAGTAGGAAGGAAAGAAGAGATCCAAGAACCCATAACTCAAGAGTGGAATAAAACCAACTGGGAGAGATGACCCCCACCGCCAAGCACGTCCTTTTAGGACAGGGGATATACAACCCCTCACTGTTTACCACGTCCTTTTTGGACAGGGGATATACAGCCCCTCACTGTTTACCACATCCTTTTTGGAAAGGGGATATACAACCCCTCACTGTTTTCGATGAAGACGCGCGCACGTCACAGTAAAAGACTCAGCTCATGGATGAAATGATATCCAGAGTCAAAGGAAGAATTTACCAAGATTGACATTTTTCCATATTCCCACTAGATTATTAACTGCACAAGTGCAATACCAAAACACTCAGTCCTACAGAGTGCAGAGGCGTAAACCCTCAACAGTTAATATCTAATGAGACAACCAGATAAGAGGAACCAATGATCATGTGAGTTGTACATTCAAGGCTCAGTTAGTCACATCAACCTGAGTTGGTCACACCAACAATTTCCTTTTGAAAACCATTCAAGCTCAGTTAGCTTTTTTCCAAAACATTTCCATAAAGTCCGTTAGCAAAAGTATCTGAGTACGAGAAATCGTACCTGATTAACACTGTAGAAGTTCTAGTAGACTCGTGCAAACAATCAACAACACTCTGAGGAACATTAAAGATAGTCTATTATCAATAACTTATACCCTAAGTTAAACTTAAATAAAGTCCTCACTCTTATTTCTAAATCTCGATTATCTTGTAAGCCCTTGCTTAAATGTTATGTATAACCTTTGACTTTTTTTAGAAGGTTGTATAGCTCAAGGTTGTAAGATCAAGGAATGTATTTTACTAACACTTGTTAATTGTTCCACTCAATCCACTTTACTAATACTTAACTGTAATTCTCACATTTAAGATCTTTATATCATAAGTGCATTATATTTTATTCAATAAATCTTAGAATTTCAATAACAATATTCTTAAGCTCAATACTTTTATTCTTAATTTAGAATAAACATCGTATTATGACCTATGATAGGTTTATCATAGAATACTACACTATTACACTGGTGCGGCGCGAGTCAAAAGAGATGGTTCAAACTGTTTAAAAACGACGGTTTTGAACCGTCTCTTATACCGTCGTAGTTTATTCTGTATTATCTTAAACAACGGTTTAGAACCGTCGTTTAAGAGCATAACAGGCGCGTGAGGTTGGGCACTTTAAATGACGGTTCTATATAAACCGTCGTTTATGAACATCACCAGACGCGCGTGAAATTTATTATAAATGACGGTTTTGACACAAAACCGTCTTTTATCGTCTTAGTATAAAAGACGGTTCTATGTCAAAACCGTCGTTTATAAACAGTTTGCGGTCGCGCCAATTTCATTATATGAGACGGTTTCTTGTGAACCGTCTTTTATAGTATATTTTTTTTAAATTTTTTTTCTGTTTTTCATTTACATCCCACCCCAGCCAACAATCATATTTCACCAAAATATGTGCTGTGTGGCACACTTTTTCATTCACCAAACCTGTATAATAGCAGCACTGTACAACAATCATATTTCACCAAAATATGTAATTAATGTGTGGCATACTTCACACAGATTGCCATTGCAATTTTAAAAGCTACAACACAACAATGACAGCAGCTGGCCCAACAGTTTAATCGATACTTTTTACACAAATTAAACCAAAAAGTGTGAAGAAAAAACACACAAGACAACAGCTAGACAGTCTTGTAGTCACCCTCTTTTTTGACCTCCCAGTCCTAACCATGAATCATTTTCCTCCTTTAAGCTTCCTCTGTCATTGCTGCCACCGTTGACGAGGATCTACAAGATGCTGAAATACCCCAAACCTTGGTATGTTGGTTAAACATTAAAAACATGATTTATTAAGACTAAAAAGAGTCTTAGAAACCTTGGTAAACAAATTTAAACAAAAGGAAACACAAATATGCTTTAAAGTCAATAAGAGCCAAAATGTGCTCTAAGCTTGGGATAAACTTGAGTAAGACCTAATGAGCTTACCAAGACCTCATTTATATACTAATGAACATATTAAACCAATTACCAAAGAAAACCAAGCTTGAAAACAAGTTAAAACACAAAATGTGCTTTAAGAAGTCTTAAAGCACATTTTTGAAAAATTGTCTTGTAAATGAGTTTTGAGTGGCTAAATGTCCATCATTACTCTTAAAAATATATGTGTACTATATAGTATCACATTTGGGTGGCTATATTAATGGGAAATCAAAAATTTCACTTCTAAGTGCCTTGTATAGGTGAATAGTGATTCTTATAAGCTATTTTGTAACATATGTGGTATAAGTAATTAAATTGACAAAAGAAGACTATATTACCCTCATATTAATAAGGGGGCCGGTTTTTTATAAGTGTGGTGACTCACCACTCTCTAGTTAAGGTAATAAGTAATTAAAACAAACTAAGTAAAACTACTTTTTACTTTAGACTACAAATATCTTCTTAAAAGTAATTCCTATCTTCATTCTCTCATTTCTTTCCTTCACTCACACGGTTTCCCACCCTTCTTCTTCCTTCTTCCTTGTTCTCTCTCGGTAATACTACTACCACCATGGAAGTTCCAACTTTGACCACTTGCTAAACCTAGCTCTCTTGTCCAAATCAAAAACAAAGACCACCAATCTCTTCCTCTCATCAAGCTCTTCATTCCTATCTTCTTAAAACTCCAAGAGCTCCATTTCGGTGCCAAGGTGTTCCACCATTGAAGGAGCTTGAGCTTGTATTTTGACATATTATTGCTCTCCTTTGCTTCTAGGTAAGGAATCTCAAACAAAAATCATGTTTCCTCCATGTTTTTGTCATGTCCGAAAATACACATTGATATAGCTCATTGTGTGTCTTTGTTCTAGCTTCATTTCAACTCTTCATGGACTAGGTGGAGTCCTCTCTTGTTATATATTCAAACTCCCTTCAAAGATCAAGGTAAAACAACTACATTAATGTTTTTGAAACAATGTCAAATTAGGGTTTACAATGAGATGAAGCTCAAAGCTTGAATACTCATTATGGTGTTTGTATGTTGTTTAGAACTTGACAAGGAACCAAAATACCATACGGTTTTGTAAGGAATCAAGAAGGAAGTATTTTGGGAAAAGAGGTAAATCTACTAACTTAAATGTTGTTTAATGCCTTAGGAGAAATGAGCTTATAAATGCTTATTAAAACTACCTAAAGAGCAAATGGTGAATGACTTAGTAAAGTGTTCTCAAGGGACTAGTAAAGGGCATATGTGTTGAGTGTATTTGCAGGTTAAAGGCATATATATTGTGGAAATTCAGTGTTTATGATTTAAGCACTTTAAGGGCCTAAGAGCCATGCATTTTAAGGGCCTAAGTGCCATGCAATTTATATTGTGCACTATATTGTAATGTGGTGTAAATTTGGTGAAATTGTGTATGAGAGTGTTCTTGGTGATTTTAGATGTTCTTGTGTGTTTAAAGGAGAAGGTAAAGTGTTTAGGCTTAGTAATGTTCTAGGGGAACCCATGTCAAAATTTAGGTAAGAAGCAAGAAGTTTTAAGTGTTTACATGAGGATTGGTGAGTTAGAAAATGTAGGAAATGAATAAGGAGTTCATGATGTTTTAAAGGAATTTTGATGAACTAGGAAGTACTCTAGAATGTAATAAGGACTTAGGCATGATCTTGAGATTTAGTAGGTACCAAAGTCACTTTAGGACTTAGGTAAATACCTAGGCAAGCTTTGGTAAAATGAGGAGAAGTATATACTAGGAAAAGAGTTTCAAGAAAGATATAAGGAATTAGTGGTGAGAGATGATGCTTGGGAGATGATGTTAAGTTAAGGAGAAAGCATTTTGGCATAGTAGTTATCATAGGTATGAAACACCACTTGGAAAACTAGGAGAAAATGTTGTAAGTGTTAGGAATTTTGTGAAGGAATAAGTAAAGGCTTAAGGAATTAGAAAATGTGTTTTATGAGTGTTTAAGGATGTCTTAAGGTGTGTTTAAAGTGCCCAAATGAGGTTAGGGGGTATTAGGTTATATGGGGTGAAGTTTGGAGTTGAATGTAAAAAGGAAAAACAAAGGTCTGGGGCAGACCGAACTTGCGACCGAACTTGCAAGTTCGGTCGAGCCCAGTTTACCCTGCGAGAATTGGCTTCTGGAAAAGACCGACCTTGGGGACCGGACTTGCAAGGTCGGTCGGGCCTGTATTTTGAGTACGGATTGACTTACTGGAAAAGGCCGAACTTGGGGACCGGACATGGTAAGTTCGGTCGGGCAAAATTTACAAAGGGGAGAAACTTTCTGGAAAAGGCCGAACATAGGACCGGACTTGGTAAGTTCGGTCGGGCTAAATTTACAAAGGGGAGAAACTCTCGGGAAAAGACCGAACATAGGACCGGACTTGGTAAGTTCGGTCGGAGTAGGAAATTTCTAACGGAAATGTATTCTGGAATCGACCGAACTTGGGTAAGTTCGGTCGGCAAGGTCGGTCGGACCTAAACTTGTAAAAAAAAAACAGAAAAGAATGAGACTTATGTAGCTAACCCTAGGGTGTACAATGAGGGTAACCTAGGGTGAGGTAGACATTAAAACATGTCATACAATCATGTTGAATACTTAGTAAGTGTGAAGTTAAATAAATATTAACCGACATTACTAATGCGTATAGGATTCTCTCAAGGTGGGAACGAAACAAGGCAAGGACCAAGGTATGGTTTTCTTGCAGTCTGTTGCCTAACGGTTTACACCGGCTTGGGTGTTGTTTGTTTTCTGAGTGTTTACGACCTTATAAGATTAAGGCATGAAAAGAGTTTACAGCTGTTATATATTGATGTTGTGTTATTATGACTCCTTTCCCTTGGTGTGTCTAACAAGACCTAAATGTTGCTTGTATGAGACTTAACAAAATGTTGTGTGATCACTAACAAGTGCTAACCGGGGGAGTGAGGAGTCCGGTTGTTCCGGCCACGCGTGTGATGGATGGGGGTCGATATCATATCCGGTTCGACTCTCTTGGTGTATGTATAGGTGGTATTCCAATTTGGTTTCTACCTTCCCTTAGCTTATCCAAAGCTAGTTACTGACTCACGTCGGCCATAGGGGCATACGTATGTTATTTCGGAGTGCTCGGGATTACTATATCCGACACACCTTTGGTTTAAGTTAACCGTTCTATATAACCGGACGGTAACGAGGATGGTAACGAGCTTAACATGGGGTTGGTAAAAACCCCTAGGCTCTCATGGTATAACTATGGTGGAAGGTTCCTTGTGAGGACCAAGTTTATGGTGTTATGTATTGATGTTGTGATGCTATGCAATTTTCCTTGCTATGCTACGGTATATATGTATATATATGTTGGTGATTCTAAAATGAATGCCATGTTATTATGACAATTGGTTGCGCGTATCCCGTTAGTCGATGGGCTGCGCGTTAGCCATACCAGCAAAGGTGCTGACCCCCTCGGGGGCCCCATATTTTTATTGCAGGATGAGGATCGAAGAGGCAGAGTGGCTCTAGGTCCTAGGTGGTAGATGTACTTTTGGATAAGTAGGTTGTTGAGCCCGGGATGCGCCTGTGCTCCCGAGGCGTACATGTTGATACCTTGTTATACAGTTATGGATGATTATGGTTTGGAGATGATTTGTAAATTAAATACTCGGTATTGTCGGTTATGTTTATTTATGGATGTTAGTTACTATGCTCGGGAGTCTGATCGTCAGACCGATACACTTGTATTCATTCTGCCGAGTTAACCACGTGGGTGGTTAACGGCGTTGTAACACCAAAGCGATAGTTATTATTTGGTTGGTTATTTCCGCTGCGACTTCGTTAGATGATAGGAGCGTTGTAGGGGTGTTACAGATGCAGAAGGAAATACATGTAGACTTAGAGAGTCAATTATCTCATGATCCCAACTGTTTCATCAATATCAAATACTTACACAAGAATTATAAGAAGTCATAGATACGTACTCTATTTCTTGAAACACTTGATGATGAACAAACACATCTGCTCTCTAACAAATTGCAGATCTTTGACCGCGTAAGTTTGCCCGAGTTCTTGAAATGTTCTCGAACCTGTAGAGAACAAGATAACAAATATGTATGTAAAGACACATATGTATTCGTTTTAAACAAAAATGATAGACAGATTTAGAAAATGTATATGTAATGGAAAGTATATTAATATACCTCATCATCTTTTGTGAGCTTCTCTATGTTTAAGACAATTTCCAACATGTATCGCATTACATAGTAACCACAACTCTTAGAGTCCTTTTGCCTTGGACACTGACAAGTATATAGAAAACAAAAAACAAACAATCAAAAATAGCAAATTACGACTAACACAATAGTGATTAATAACTGTACCTTAAGATGAACAATTGAAAGGTTGTCAAACTGTTGAAGAACCGTCTTCATATAAGCACTGTTAATTTCAAAAATTAATCATTAATTCCGGTTCATCATATTATACAGAGAAACAATAAGTTGCATTAATTAACTAACACTTACGCTTTAAACAAGTCGTCGATTTGCAAGTCACGATACATTCGTAATGGGTCAAGCACAAGAAATTGTGATGTTGCGATGGAGAACAGAAGGAGTACCCAATGGTTGCTACGATTGTAATTTTGAAAAGAGTTATCATATAATAGAAAAAGTCACAAACTTAACAAACGAATTAAATGCAAGAGGGAGAGTATTAACACGTCTGATGGAAAGGTATCATCACGTATCTACTACGTTTTGAACAGCCTTCGTTATACTAGAGACACATAGTTCTTGTATCCTACCGGGTCTCTGTTTGCAGCATCTAGCGATGTTGTTTCAGGGCATAAGAATGTCACAACATCTCCCATTTTTGATGACACAATCTAGCTTTCAGATACCTTCAACAAAAATAATAATAATTAAAGGTGGAATAGCAAAAAAAAAAATAACAAGGAAGTCGTTAAATTATAAGTTATTTTATTCAAATGTATTTTCGAATGTAAGAAACTAAAAGTAACACTTACAGGGAATATGCTTGGATGATAGATATATTCAACAAATCTCTGCACAACATCTCTTTGATGTCCTCAAAACTTATTATTGTTCTTGATCCGCTTCGTAATGGAAAAGCCACTCGGGTAACAACACTGACATGTGAGTCATATGCATACCCTTTTGCAATATCATTTCATACAGCATCTTCTCATACTTCGCGAAATGTTTGATCACAAAGGAGGGACACTCAAACTTCTTTCGCTGAGCTTCAGTAGTTACCTCTGTCTGCATAGGTTCTTTCCCCTTGGATTGCTGGTTGGCCTCAGCCAACTGTGTGTTGTCTCGATCAACATCCATTGATTGGTTGATCTCTTCATCACGGTTTCCCAATCTTCTCGTTTGATCAGTGATGAGTGTGAAATATGAATGGTTTTTAGTGATCTTTAATGCCTAATTTTTATACGAACATCGATAATATTCCACACTTATCTTCCGTTTTCCTTTGGTTTGTTGTTTGGTAAGGCTTGATACCTTTTTCTATGATTAAATGCAGAGAAAAGCCAGGGAAACACTAGATTTACTCACGAGGGAGATATTGCAACAAACGGGGGTCGATTCGGAGTCGAAATGAAGAATTTAGAGGATTTTTGAAGGTCTGTCCGAGCTTGTGTCCGAACTTCCAAGTTCGGACGCAAGGAGAGTTTGTATGCTGCGCCTGATGGGATGTCCGAACTTCGGTCCGAACATCAAAGTCGGACATAGTTGAGAAAAGCCGGAGGCCTGAAGTACGGAGCATGTCCGAACTTGTGTCCGAACATCAAAGTTCGGACACAGGTCGAAACTTTCTGAATTGAAGCGCTCAAAGCATTGTGTCCGAACTTTGAAGTTCGGACCAATGTTCGGACGACACGAAAATTACAGCATAAACTCGGCGTTTTGAAGAGAAAAAGAGAGAGAAAGGTCTATTTAAATGACCTAATCAGAGGGAGAAGGTATTCAATTCATCATCGATCATTCAACACACACCTCTCACACTGATAAACGAAGTTCTCTCCATTCATCCACGTCAATTGCATCAGTTCATCTTCATCCACATTCATCAAGTTTATCATCGTTATCTGGAGGAGCATCGTCAGAAGGGAGTGTGGCCATCATCTTCAACCTTACACCTGCAGCCATCGACACTGGATAGTTGTTCAACAAAAGGGTTTTTCTTCCCTTAGATGATTTCTATGTTGACTGTATTTATCTGTTTCTTGGCAATGTCTGGCTAGTAGGGATTTAACTCTGGGGTAGGGTTTGTTCAAGATGGATTCAATGTAGTTAAAGATTCTGCAGTTTGATTATGAGATTGTGACGGATTGTTTTCAGGTTAATGATTATCAATTTTCTTCTCTATTAATTTCGCGAGTTATAGAGTTGTTTTGCGAAACCTATTAAGATCAGACAAGGTGATTAATAGGGAGTTCGAATTAACCTGGGAATTTGGGGAAGGATTAGTCGGATAGATAATCTTTCCTACAAACGCTAACAATTCTTTGTGCTTATTCCACCTATATGTGTTTTGCCAACTGCTAGATTAGAGTTGACACGTTCTGATAGGTGAGCTCTTCAATGAACTAGGATTTAGCATTGTAAGAGATAGAAAGAATTGGCCTTTCCGTTTCTCATAATTAAATTGTAGGAGCTACTAGATTCAATCAGAAAAGAACAACCCGAGCCCGGAGTTCCACTCATATTATCAACTTCATCATTCGTTTTTACCGATTGCTTAATTTAACTCTGATTTGCATTTATTTGATTTAGTTTCAAAAACAATTCACAACCCCCCTGAGTTTCCAGTTTTCTTAGGATTTAGGATAGGACTTAGGCTTATTTATTCAAGTCCCACGGTTCGATACTTGGTTGCTTAACTTTCTATACTATAGTGACCGGGATTTTTGCAACCCGACAGACTTATTGATTTATTATTTTCTAGATTAATTTGTTTAGTTTTAGTAGATCAATTTCCCTGTTTGCAATCAGGGATCTACCCAATCATATATAATACAAAGAACAAACAAGTTAAAACAATGTATACATTAAAGGGAAAACAATTCATAAAAGATTTAGACATACCTCATCAGTGATGACAATAAAACCGACTGGCCATGGTACAATAGCACCTTTCCCATCAAATAGTGTCACTTTGCCATCAATATCCATGGGAAGAAAAGCATTCTCAAATCTATCAATAATGGTCTGCAGTATTACTCTAGCATAGAATGGGGGAAGACGCTTGAGATTAATCAATGTAGTTGATGCTGATTGTAGCACAGTACCGTATGCAGCATCAACAGGATAACCATCAAGCGTGATTTGCAGACGACATGTTTTTTGTTCCTAAAATAATATAAAATTACAATTTAAATGTGAAAAGGCTAGTATTTTTTACACTCATTCATTTACCATGACGAACAAGATTAATAGAGACATACTAACCTTCAGATTAGCAAACGGATACGGATCAGAATGGGCGGTACAACTAGATGAAGAAGCCGGTCGGGTTAGATCAGTTTGTTGGTTTCGTCCTCCCAAAACCTTTGAAACAACCTCATTCACCCTCCGATCTACAAGTGCAGACACCTCATGCTCGGTCAGACTTTTGGAGGTGGACTTTTCAAAAACAAATTTCTGACGCACTTGTCCTCCGAAACCCCTAACCCTTCCAGGATGATCCTTTAATCCAAGAAGTTGATTCAGCGGATCATTTTGACTTGGTGGAGCAAATATATCTATCTCCCCTCGCTGGGAGGCTTCAGCCTAGTAAGATGATCCAAAAAATAAGCAATAAGTTATAAATTGTAAAAAATAAACTTTTAAACACAACCGTTATTATTGAACAAGTTAAACACTTACAATCTGAGCAGCCAACTCTGCTGTCTCTGGTCGCGGGTGTACTATCTTCCCATCCTTATCTACTTTTGAGTGACCCAAAACGTAGAGCTGAACTCGGTTGGCTTCATACACAGTGTCGATGGGAACTTCAACGCCATCGTCATTCTTTTTTGTGAGCAAACCAGCATCTTTCCACTTGGGAATGCTACCAGTGTATCCCTTCCGACCCATATACTGTTGAAATCTATTTTTTGATCGGTTTGCCCTTGCTTTTTCTTGAACCTCCTATCAATACAAATCATTAAATTATTCATTAAAACAATATATACACATATTAAAATTTGTGTTATACAAATTTAGATTCAAACTTAAATATAGATTCATTAAAACAATGTATACCATGAATTGCTCCGACGTGTGAAACTTCTCAAACTCTTCCCATTCTTCCCGTGTGATCATGCCATCATAAAATATCCATGGTGGCACGTCACGTGATTTCCTGATCCAGTTCGCCACCAAGAAAGATCTGAACTGCCTCGCCCGTGCACCTATAAGTGAAAGAACCGTCGTCCGCGCTTCATCTGGTATTTTGTACCGTTGTTGTACTTGCTGCCACATTGATTCCTTCACTTCTTCCTCCTCATGCCTCCAATATTTATTAATTGAACAACGAGATTTCGCAAGATTTCCTAACATGCTTGCGAACTCAGCTTTACAGTTTCCCCAGCTTCTGAAGTATTTATCCCAAATTAGATCAATATCTGCATCTTTCTTCAACCTCACCCCTCTGCTCGGCCCCCTACCCTTTCGTTTGTTTGCCGTCGTCTGCTGCTGTGGCTGCTGCAGTGGCTGCTGCTGTGGCTGCAGCTGTGGCTGCTGCTGTGGCTGCTGCTGTGGCTGCTGCTGTGGCTGCAGCTGTGGCTGCTGCTGTGGCTGCTGCTGTGGCAGCTGTGATGGTTCATAGTCCATCAAACCCTCATCACAAAATAAATCTAGATCATCCATATTGATGTCCATTTTGAATCCTGCATGCAGTATAAATAGAAGCATTAGATAATTAACAAGTAAATGAAACTAAGAAATAAATATAGAAACAAAACTATCAATAATGGAAAAGCCATAAATAAAATATTCAATGTCATTGATGGACGAAAGAAATAATAGATAAGCTCACATTAATCAATCCACATTCCTTCGTCATGGTCTGACCGCACAAAATTTGTAATATGGTCCAACTCCGGTAAATGAATCGAAAGGCTTGGTATATCATCTTGCATGTCGTATTCATCCTCATCGACCACACCATCCACACCAACTATTCCTCTTTTTCCTTGAAGTACAAAGGACCATCTAGGATTAGATTGGTCAGAAATGTAATATCTGTTTCGCCTTAGTTGCAACAACAAACGGCTCAACTGTGGGTGTTGCACCACCAAGATGAACTAGTTTCATACCATGTTTCTCCTCACGGTAACCATGTCTGTTGTCAATCCACTTGCACCGAAACACACAAGTCTCATATGCGGTGTAATCTAGAACCCAAATATCTTGTACAACACCGTGATATGATTGTTTCAACTCCACTGGATTTTGACCCATACCTCTAACATTGTACATACTCTGGTAAGCAACCACATTGATGCCACTGTTTTGATTCATTGATTTTTGATCTTGTCGTTCCGTATAAAAATTGTAGCCATTTACGTCATACCCTTCGTATGAAACAACGTCAAGATTAGGACCAAGTGCCAACGTCTTCACTAATGCTTGCACTGTTGTTGACTGGTCCGAAAAAACTTTATCCTTGAACCATTTCACAAACGTTTTATTCTGCTCCTTTTTTAGCCTGATGTCACTCATTGTTGGATTTTGTGCTGCAAGCAGGGACAGGTGCATTTCAAAATACGGTTCTACAATTTCAAGGTGACTCAGCACAACTAAGTGAGCTTTGTTAAGGGTTTCAATATCAATTCTCTTCATTTTTCCCCCAACGGTACCGTGTCCCTGGAGTCTTCCTTCATGTCTAGATCTAGGAAGACCAATGGATTCAACATCTTCCAGATAGTGAGTACGAAAATCAACAACTTCCTCTGTTATATATCCCTCTATAATACTTCCTTCCGGACGACGACGATTCTTCATTTTTCTCTTCAGTATACCTGTATCTTTCAAAAGGATACATATAACGAAGATATACAGGGCCACACTCTTTAATCTCTCTGACCAAATGAACCAATAAATGAACCATGATGTCGAAGAATGATGGAGGAAAATACATCTCCAACTGACACATCGTGACAACAAGATCAGCTTGTAATTTGTCTAGATTATCCACATCGTGAACTTTAGCAGATACTGTAACACCCCTATAATAATAAAACAACAGCGGAAAATAAACTAAAGGTGCTACAGACCATCGGGCTCCAAACACCCGGTACCAACCTCACCAATTACAACCTTTACAATTAACTAAGTTACGGTCTGAACTTCGAGAAAACTTAACAAAACATAACAATAAAACACATTCGCTCTCCACAAAACCTAGTCCCATCCCAAACGCTCATTCTCTTCGTGGCCACCTGTAAATCAATTCGTACCTGCAAGATGAAACCAAGCAGCCCACCCCGGGAGGGGTGAGTCAGTTCCCTGGAATGGAACTGGTACTATTCTCTAAAACAAAACTTTAATATAACTTGAGAATAAACAATAACTTGAAACAGCGCTTAAACAAAATAGCGAAACAAAACACCCTTTTAAAACACCAAGTCAAACATAACATTTCAAAGGAGACAAATAACAGAAGGGTAAAGTTAGTAAATATCACCACACCAAGAATTAGTGAAAATCATTACTTATGTTAGATCCATTTCCAAGTTGGAGTAGAAAGACCCATGTAGTCACGAGGACTAGGAATGAATGAGAGAAAGCCAAACCAGCAACTCAAGAATGGAATGAAACCAACTGGGAGAGATGGCCCCCACCGCCAAGAACGTCCATTAAGGACAGGGGATATACAGCCCCTTACTGTTAACTACGTCCTCTCAGGACAAGGGATATACCCCTT
Organism: Limonium bicolor; assembly: GCA_023374045.1. Lineage (NCBI taxonomy): Eukaryota > Viridiplantae > Streptophyta > Magnoliopsida > Caryophyllales > Plumbaginaceae > Limonium > Limonium bicolor. Next base: position 71,831,966 of record CM041780.1, read on the forward strand.
TACTGTTTACCACGTCCACTAAGGACAGGGGATATACAGCCCCTTACTGTTCATCACGTCCACTAAGGACAGGGGATATACAGCCCCTTACTGTTATATATCAATGCCCCTATGGGCGAGGGATATACAGCCCCCTACTGTTCACATTAAAGACGCGCGCACGTCGAAAGAAAGATTCCCAAGATTGACCTTTTCCAATAATCCCGCTAGATCACCAACTACCCAGAGCAATACCAAAACACTCAGTCCTACAGAGTGCAGAAGCGTAAACCCTAAGCAGCCAATGTCTAACGGGCAACCAAGTAGAAGAAACCCAATACCCAAGTGAGTTCCACATCCAAGGCTCAGTTAGTCACACAAGCTGAGTCAGTCACACACCATTTCTTATTTTTAGAAGTTCCTCTTAAAGTCAGTTAGCGTTTCCAAAACATTCCACAAGTCAACCAGCAAAAATATCGTAGTACGAGAAATCGTACAAAACATTCCATAAAGTCCAAAACACGTCAAGCTGAGTACGAGAAATCGTACAACACATTCCATAAAGTCCAAAACACATCAAGCTGAGTACGAGAAATCGTACAACACATTCCATAAAGTCCAAAACACATCAAGCTGAGTACGAGAAATCGTACCTGGATAACACTGTAGCAGCTCTAGACAACTTGCGTAAATAATCAACAGTACTCTGAAGAATATTAAAGGTAATCTATCATCAATAACTCATACCCTAAGTTAAACTTAAATAGATTCCTCACTCTCATTTCTAAACCTCGATCATCTTGTAAGCCCTTCGCTTAATTGTTAAGTATAGCCTTTGACTTGTTTTAGAATGTTTATAGCCCAAGGTTGTAAGACCAAGGAATGTATTTTATCAACACATAGTTAATTGTTCCACCCTTATCCACTTTACCCATACTACTAACCATAATTCTCACATTAAAGACCTTTATAACATAAGTGCATTATACCTTATTCAATCAATCTTAGAATTTCAATAACAATTCTTAAGCTCAATGCTTTTATTCTTACCTTAGGACATACATCGTGTTATGACCAATGATGGGTTTATCTTAGAATACTACACTATTATTTCACAATTTATTGACTATGTATCTTTATCAATATCTACTAGATAATCCATTATAACTAAGTCTTCCCCCTTAACTTAATTAAGATCTGCATCCCGTATACTGGAATTATAGTGTCGTAGATGCATTTCATTACAACTTCATTGATCTTAGAATTTAGAGAGAACTACTAGACTCAATTACTTTATCTTTACTTTAGAATGACTTAATATTATAACCATTTAATTATCTTGTCTTAAGATGTTCAACTACTCTTCATCCTGAGACAACTATATTTTAATTAACTCAAACCCTTCCAACTCTTTTACTTAGTATCCACAAAGTATATTATTCGCTTAATTATTACCTATATAATAAGGTGTTTTAAGATAACCCTTTTTATGTATCCTTACTCACATTTTAATTTCCCAAGTATTTAATTTTTACACACATTCTCTCCATAGAGTATGTATAATCCTTTTGTACTAAATTGTAATAAACCTACGTCTAAAATACATTTTATATTACTTACAAGACCAAGGTTTCAAAGGAATAACTTAATAAATTATTTTCCTTTATTGTATCTTAGGATAAACATTATATCTCGACATAAGGTAAAGTCTATCTAAGAACTGAATTCTGATTCATAAGTGAAATTGTTAATTATGTAATAAGACAACCCATTCTGAAAATCCCCATACCCTATATTCAAATGACACACTAATATTTCCAGTGTTAAAAAGGTAAATCAATATAATCTCTTACGTAACCCAGTTTCATCTAATCAAAGGCTTAAAGATTTTAAGTATCTAATTTCTATTTATAAACCTTCTTATAAATTCTAACTACTAAATACATTACTTAATTATAAACTCACATCCTGAACATTGGTATTAAATGTATTTTATATGGCTTATCAAATTCTAAGAACGTAAGGATTATTATTTAGATTAATTCCCCAATCATAGTTTAATTTAGTTTAATATCATAATCCTTTTAATGATTTTATCACAAGATATTAAGTTATTACTCAATACTATAAATATTAAGAAATGATTAAATCTAGACTTATTTATCCTCTTCACATTTAGATGTAAAAGTAACTCATTACTTTATTATTGTTTATATAATAAGAACATTTAAATGTAAAAGTATTTCCTTCATTTTATTACCAATTAAATAATAAGATCTATTTGTGTAACACTCTATGTAAACTAATTACAATATTCCTAAATTTCAACTTATTAATTTCTTAACCCGATTATAGATTTACATTGTGGACATTGACTAAATATACACATGTATTTTAATACTGTTTATACTTAGAAATTCAAGGGTAACTAAAAACTCAATTCTTAACCATAAATTAATACCACCTCATATAGTATTCTATTATTAGTATTATGTAGAGGTTTTATTTTAAACTCATTAATTCCTGCATTTATATTTTCTATAAGGTATTTTATTTCTTTTATTTATTTATTTATCGTATATATATATCCTTCCTATTATATTCCTCAAAAGGAATGTTATTTCCTTTATCTATTTTTATTGTATTTATATATATATATACATATACCTACATATATTAAGATTTATTCCAGAACACTCTATTGTATCTAATTATATCTAACATCTTTTAGACACATCCAAAACTGATTTACGGTTTATAAAATAAAGTATTTCCCTTAGTTTTAGTTAAACATATTAGCTTCCATATTACATATAGTACTAAAATGTAGTTTAGTTAAATTCCTTGATTTAATATAAGTTTCTATTTATTTCTCTCATATAAATATACATATAAATATATGTAACAATTTTTACTTCACTTAAAGCTAATACCCAAAATATTTATAAACATACTGTATTAAATGTTAATTAGTCTTATTATATTTTCCCCAACCTATAAAGTTCATTAATCAACTATACTTTAATTTTGATTACATTTAAAACTATATATTATAAGTTATTCTTATGAAAAACTCACAAACACAATTTTTAAAACCTTTTCCCGTTGCCCAAAAATTCCTAAATTTAATATACAGTAACTATAACATTTTAGACATATTATAAAATTTTTATTTCATAAAAATATCTTTTTAATTTAGCCAAATAATTCCAGAAAACCCGTAACTTGTAAAAATCATAACTTATGTTTAAAAACTCCAAAACCTTAATAATTTACATGAAAATAAACTACATAAAATAAGGAATCTGTGGTTAAAATTTCAAGTCAAAATACCTTCGGGAAGATATTTAAATTAACCCAACAAGTTAAGACTATTTACTGGAATTTACCAAAACCCTTTAATAACTTATTCTGGAACGTTTTAATCTCGGCCGTCCAATCTCTTAAACCGAGATCGAACGGCTCCTGTGCACCGAGTTCATCAGCGACCTCTATTATCCAACCGAGTACTAATTCGACAATTCCTCACAATCTACAGAACGAAATTCCACGATTCTTGTTTCTATGGATTCGTAATACAATTTCGGTTCTAATGGTACCGATTTCCCCAATTATCATGAAATATTCATCGAGTTTGGAATTCAATTCGCAAGTTAGGGTTTATACGAATTTATGGGTTCGATGCGCACTCAAATCCGACAAATTCCCTCAATATGGTACGTAATTGAATCAATTAAAACATGGGTTAGGTCGAAAACAACACTACCAACAACATTATCGGAGCAATTGATCGGAAACTCACCGGAATTGCCCGAATCGAAGCGATTCGAAATCGTTTTTCTGGAAAAACTTGAACTTTCGACCAGTTCGGGAAGCACACTTCGAGGATCTATAAGTTATTGCACAGATCAAGTTAGGTTTTGTTTTTGGGCTCATTAGAAAGGTGGAACTTAGATCTACACATGGATAACTAGAAATAATCCTAACTCGCATTATACAGAAAGAAAATCGACCCGAAAGTTACGAGTTTACCTCTCTGTTTCCGGTATGATTTTATGTGCTGAAAAATCCGGAACTTTGAGCGACTATAACTTCCAAACGGTTATGAATCAGGCTTGGGAATAAACATGAAAGTTGTAGACGGATTAGAGATCTACACAACGAGCTAAAGAAATCAAAATTTGGTTGAGAAACGAAGGACTTATGGCCAGACGAATTTACCTGAATTCGAAAGGAATTGGGAATCTGGGTTCGACCGTGAAAGGTGCCGACTTGAGAACGATTTTCCCGTTGATGTAGAAGGATTTAGGGCTTGTATGAGTTACGGTTGTAAAGAAGGAATTAAGGAGAGAGAGTGGCGAAGACGGCATGGAAAATATTGAGTAATGAAGAAGATATAGCCGTCACAAGTTAGGTCAAGATCGGTTGTTTGCTGGCGAAAAACAAGGAGGTAAAATCAGCTAAGTGTTGGGACGCACGAGAGGCTGACACGTGGCACTTTATGAAATTTTGGCTCTAAACTTCAAACTAGCATAACTTTGGCTAGGATGATCCGTTTTTGACGTTCTTTTTATCGATCTTCATGGTTTTTCATAACCTATTTTTTGGTATAGGTTTCATGGCCTGGTTTGACCATTCTCAAAAAGTCAACTCTAGCAAGGCTTAATAAGCTTTAAGGTTTCTAGAATTTTATTTTGACTTTCATATTTCAGAACAATGTTCCAACACTTCCCAAAATCTTTATAATATATATGGAGTGTTTAATAATTTTCCCAAGATTTATTGACTTATAAATCTTATTATTAAATTCATAATACCATATAATAATGTATAATAATTAGGGTTAAATAGAAGAAAACCCCTAAATAAATTTCACAACCCCATATAATAATTTACTATTCATAATTCCATATAATAATTTAATATTCATAATTCCATATAATAATTTAATATTCAATAGTATTATTAAAGGTTTAATAAAAGAAATCCCCTAAATTAATTTAAATTAATTTAAATTAATTTAGGGGTATTTCAGATACTGCTTTAAGAAACACACAAAGGTTGCTGATTGCGTTTCTCACCGCATCAGGTAGGATCCCACGAATTGCGACGGGTAAAAAATCTTGCATTAATACATGATAATCATGGGATTTCATTCCAACTAATTTCAGATCAGACATTGAAACAAGTTTTCTTATGTTAGACGAATACCCTGATGGCACCTTGATATTGTGGAGGATATTGCACAGACTATGTTTCTCTTGTTTTGACAATGTGTGACATGCAGGAGGCAAGAACATGCGTTTTCCACGTTCTTGTGGCCAAAGATCTTCCCTTATGTTCAAATAAATCAAATCTCTTCTCCCCTTTGTGATCTTTGGTCTTGCCTGGTATGTTCATGAGGGTTCCGGTAACACTCTCTCCGACATTTTTTTCGACAAGCATTGCATCAATACAATGTCTGACATCTAAATGTTGCCAATACTCAAGTTCCCAAAAGATTGACTTTTTTTTCCATGCACTTTTCTCTGTGTTTTTTGTCGAAGGACCAAAGTTATTGACAATATTTTGCACCTTTTTATACACCTCTGAACCTGGTAAAGGAGGACGAGACACACTGTGATCAGTCTTTCCATCAAACTCAATCGTCATCTTGCGATATCTGTGGCCCTTTGGAAGCATTTTTCGATGACCCATGTAAACATTCTTACCACTATGTTTCAAGCGGATATTTGATGTATGCTCACCAAATAGGACATGCACATGCACCTTTGACTGTGTAACCAGAAAGATTACCATACGCAGGAAAATCATTAATTGTGCAATATAACATAGCCCGCAAGTTAAAATTCTCTTTTCCAAATGAGTCATACACCATGATCCCTTCATTCCACAAGAGTTGTAGGTCATCTATCAATGGTTGTAGAAAAACATCTATTTTGTTGCCCGGTTGTTTTGGACCAGATATCAAAAGTGACAACAAAATGTGTCTAGGTTTCATACACAACCACGGGGGAAGATTGTAGATCATCAATAATACCGGCCACGTGCTGTGTATGCTACTCAATGTACCGTAAGGGTTCATCCCATCAGTACACAAACCGAGTCTCAAGTTTCTAGGCTCGCTAGCAAACTGAGGAAATTTCATGTCAATGTTTTTCCACTGGGACGCATCTGCCGGATGTCTCAATTTACCATCATTTTTTCTGTGAGTCGAATGCCACCTTAGATTCTCCGCATCTTTTTCAACTGCAAATAGACGCTTCAATCGTGGTATTATGGGCAAATACCACAACACTTTAGCAGGGGATGCCACCTTACGACGACCGGTGCATTCATTTTGGTTTTTCCTCGCATAACGTGATTCCCCACATTCTGGACATTTATCAGCAAATTCATTACCCTTCCAGTACAAAATACAACCAGATGGACAAGCGTGGATCTTTTTGTACCCCATACCCATTGGACACATCAACTTTTTTGCTTCATAAGTCGATGTTGGTAAAACATTATCCTTAGGTAGTATGCTCTTCATCATCTGTAAAGAGCAGTGAAACTCACATCACTCCAACCAAATTTCGATTTTAGATTGAAGAGTTTCAAGACTGCGCTCAATTTACTCACATTTGTAGAATCACACCCTGTATACAGCGGTGTTTTGGATGAATCCAGCAAAGTCTCATAGGTGTCTGGCCTATTGTAAAACTCTTGTTCAACATCTTCCAGCATTGCAGCAATGTCATCGTAATCCGGTTCATTGTCTACTATGTCATTGTCATCGACCACAATTGTTTGATTATCTTCAACTTCCTCTTGTTCATTACACATGACATCTACCGCCCTCTGACCATGCCACCGGACTATATCTTCATAGTCTTTTGTAAAACCACGACGAATCAAATGTTCCTTTATTTTTTCTATCCCTTGATACTTCAAATAGTTTCTGCAGTCCACGCAAGGACAAAATATGTATCCCTTACTAGCAGGAGTCAGATTATCGACCAGAACATTGCAAAATTTGTCAACTCCCTCAAGAAACTTGTTATCCAATTTTCGCTGTACATCCATGAGTTTGCCATCTGATATCCTTTAAAATATTGTTTAGTGCCACATGTGAAAAACCAAGGGCAAATTTAAGTATTAATAAAGCAATATTCACGGCTGAAGAATTGTTGTGATGAAGAGTAGGATATGGACTGTTAAGTTTGTTGACTTTGCATCTTTGTGAGTCACGACGAGGATGAACAAAAGGAATAATCACGGCAGAAGAATTGTTGTGATGAAGAGTAGGATATGGACTGTTAAGTTTGTTGACTTTGTATCTTTGTCAGTCACGACGAGGATGAACGAAAGGAAGTCTACTTCATTGTGGAGGGGAATAAGGCGTTCAATGGACGGGTAATTAACTATATATGTTGCATAAGCATATATTACTAAAGGAAAACATTTTAAATGTACCTTATTCGATGCAGATGATAAGCGTAATAGTTTGGTGATGAAGAAACGTGAGGAATCCAATCAGATTAACTCTGTTTAAGAAAATAGAAAGTAACAGTACAAAAAATAGTAACTACAATTGTAGTGCAAAAGTGATAGTAAAAACATAATAATGAAAGCATCAAAAACAGAGGCGAAGTAGTGCGTTTTAAGAAGGTAAAAATTATTGTAACATACCTTAAAAATGCAGGAGTACAATGCTCAACTTTTCAAAAGTGAAAAAGAACAGCAGTTTTCCAGCAGCAGTTCTTCATCAACAGTAAATTAGGAGCAAATAAGACATAATGTAATTAAAAACCTAAATCATCCGAATATGAGAGAAAGTCAACAAATTAAATGGTAGTAATAGAAGCAAGTTCAATATGACCAAGTTCGAGTGTATTACCGGTTCTGAAGTAGACTATTTTCAGCTTGTATAAAATCTGGTGTACAAGATGCAGCAGTTTATTGATTTACTCACTGCAAGGCGCGGACAGTTTAGTAGAGAGGTCTACGAGATGTAACATATATTACTTAAGGAAAAACATTAAATTTGGTGTACGAGATGTAACATATATTACTTAAGGAAAAACATTAAATGTACCTTATTCAGCAGCTCGGTGAGAATATATGCCAGAGAGAAGATGCAGCAGCCCGGTGATATTTGTCACTGTAGAGGAGCGGTCAAAATAAAAGAATGAGATTGCAGAGCTTGTGTGTCATAATTGTACATGATAGAAGAAGGTAAGTTCAAGTGTATTACCGGTTCCAAAATGAACTGCTTTCAGCAGCCCAGTGAGAATATGTAAGAAAGAAGATGCAGCAGCCCCGTGATTATTATCACTGTAGAAGAGCGGCCAGAATAAGGGAATGAGATTGCAGAGCATGTGTCATAATTATGCTAGAGAGAAGAGGGTAAGTTCAAGTGTATTACGGTTCCAAGGTGAACTCTTTTCAGCCTGTGTGGTGTACAAGATGTAGTAGCCCACCAGTGATTCACAAGAAGAGAATGAACAGATCACAGAGCATGTACGTCCTAGGGCGAAAAAAATAAACACTAATAGTAAGAAATAGTCAAGTGCAGGTAAAAATCAAAAGATAGAAAATTTCACAAGAAAATTTCGGCATGGTCTCCCCTGTTTTTCTTTGTTTTCCCGGTTCTAAGAACCTCCACAACTTCTCTCAATAGGATACCATTCAACTCATCAAGCGCATCACTAGCAATTGCAACCAAATAATCTAGTAGCTTAGGCAATTAAGGATCAAAATTGGGCGCACGAGCTTCCGGTATCTTCCATAATGCAACATTAAATGTACCTTATTCAGCAGCCCGGTGAGAATATATGCCAGAGAGAAGATGCAGCAGCCCGATGATTATTATCACTGTAGAGGAGCGGTCAAAATTAGAGAATTAATGAAACCAACTCCCCAGTTCTCCAGCAACAGAGGTATGATTCATATCGTGTTAACAATTCATTCGGTTTCTTTCTTTTAGATTTGAATCCTTAATTGGTCTCTAAAACAGTCAAAAAAACATAAACGGTTTCCAAAGCTTGGTTAGCAACCTTTCATCAATTTTGACTCATTTATTCACCATAATTATTTGCTCTTTTGATTTACTTCTTTATTGTACGTGTACTGCTCTTACCTCTATTTCCTTGCAATTTGTTAATTTAGTCTCATCAATTTACCTCTTTTGAACAATGTTTAGATTTTTTTTGTGTTATTGTCTGAGTGCTACATCTTTGTCAATTAAGTGTTTATGTTTGGCTTTGTTTGGATCTGTTTGTAAATATTTTTGAGCTGAAACTATGATATACAAGCTCTAGTTGCTGTTGGTTATGAGGTTATAGGCTTATAGCAGATTGAGGATTCAATTATGCTTCATGACAAAAATTTGTTAGCTTTATGCAAGTTGTTGGTTTTCTGCTGTTAGTTTTCTGATTAAGGAGTCAATCGTGGGTCATTTATGATTGATGTTTTTTTGTTTTGATTAATGTGGTTCATGCTGCTAGTTTTCTGTTTTGATTAATGTGGTTTATACTGCTATTTTTTTGTTACTAATTTTCAGTTTTGATTAATGTGGTTTGATTAAAATCCAACACCCTCCACCTCCTTTCCATTCTATTATTGCATATAGTAGTACTAGTATATCCCACTAGAAATATTCTATTACTGCATATAGGAGTACTAGTATATCCCAGAATAAAAGGATTACAAGATTGAGAGGTTGTTGATGTATCTGTATCAAAACCTATGCTTCTTTTCATATAAGAATATGGCATATTACCTCATATATATCTTTACCAAACAGGCACTCAGATACCTTAATTATATATATACTGCCCTACTAATATTATATTGATAAGATTTGATGCAGAGTTTCCTTTTCCTTTTGCATATGACATCGATCATATTTGAACAACAACATATTGGCTTTTTTCATACTCAGCCTATCAAGATCTTTAAGGGGGTTACAATATAGACCCGAACACAATCCACACCCAGCACATCAACAAAAATAATTCATCAACCATATTGAATAACAACATATTTCGTCAAACGTCAGTGTATATGCACCAGTGTAAATTAAAGTCAGTGTATATGCACCAATATAGACCACGCAAAGAATTGTTGTTTGCCAGTTAATTAACACTGAAATTATACACAAATTTTATAAAGACAGGCGCATCAACAAGGGGCAATTTTAGCCGTGATCGATTGATGAAGAGAGGGCGCAACAACAAGGCGAAATTAACAGAGTAGAAGCGTAGAGTATATTACCGGTTCAGTGAGAAACTGTTAGGTTACGGTGGAGGACATGGCGAGCAGAGAAAGAGAGGGGGCGAGGCGCGGTGGTGTTGGGCAGCGGCTAGATCTAGTTGCGACGAAGCTGGGGCAGCGCGACTGGAGTTGTGCATGCGACTGATGGGCAGCTCCGGGATGAGGAGTAGGCAGCGACGGTGGTGGAGTTGAAGTTGATGAGCACCAGCAACAATGGCGGAAGACGAGGGAGGTGAAGGTTCGACTGTGAGAGGCACAGAGAGGGAGGTCTGAGAAAGAGCTACGGTGCGGGGGAATTGGCTGAGGAAATTAATTGGCGAAATAAAAGGGTAATAAGAGACGGTTCCTACAAAACCGTCGTTTATTATATCTATTAAAAGACGGTTTATAAAACACCGTCGTTTATGATCTATTACCGCCGAAAACTTCACGCTTTTAAACAACGGTTGACCCCAAACCGTCTTTTATTAGTTGTTTAAAACGACGGTTTATCAAACACCGTCGTTTAAGATCTATTACCGCCGAAAACTTCACGCTTTTAAACGACGGTTGTCCCAAAACCGTCTTTTATTAGTAGTTTAAAACGACGGTTTATAATAGCCGTCTTTAAAACTGAACCGCGCGCCGAAAAAATTAAAATTTAAGACGGTTTTGTGTAGAACCGTCTCTTATAAGCCGTTATTTTTGTTATTTTTTCTACCAGTGTTATTTCACAAAGTAATGATTATGAATTTTATCAATATTATTAAATAATTCATTATGATTAAGTTTTCTCCTTAACTTAATTAAAATCTACATCTTGTATATTGGGATCATAGTGTTGTAGATACATTTTATTGTAACTTACTTGAGCCACTAAACTCAATTATCATATCCTTAGTTCAGAATCACTTTTTATTATAACCGTCTAATAATCTTGTCATAAGATGTTGAATTACTTCTCATATTGAAATAACTATATTATAATTAACTTAGACTTGTAGAATTCTTACATTTAGTGTGCGCAAGATATATTATTTGCTTTATTAATACCTATATAATAAGGTGTTTTAAGATAACCTTTTATGTATCCTTACTTACTTCTAATTTCCTAAATGTTTTATTTGTACACACCTTCCCTCCATAGACTATGTATAATCCTTTTACTAACTTCGATAAACTTAAGTCTTAAATATATTTTAAATTGCTTACAAAACCTAAGGTTTCAAAGGAATAACTTAATAAATTAATTCCCTTTATTATGTTTTAGGATAAGGATTATATCTTAACTTAAGGTAGAATTTATCTAAGAATTAAATTCCCATTCATAAGTGAATTTGTCAATTATTTGATAAGATCGTCTATTCGGAAAAACCCTCACACCTTATCCTCAAATGACATATTAATATTTTTAGTGTCGTAAAGTGGATCAATATAATCTCTTATGTAACTTAGTTTCCTCTAAATAAATGTAACACCCCAATTAACAACATCACTCATAACAACAAATCGCAGCGGAAAACTTAACTCATCACAATACTTAACTCAATGGTGTTACACGCCGTTAGCCACCCACGTGGCTAACAAGGCTAATACATATCCATTGTATCGGTCTGATGGACTAGATTCCCGAGCAACTACACATTACTATCCCTTTCTGTTAACAACAACCAATATACATATACATTCCAACTGTACCGAGTATTTACAACTAATGCCGATAACAATTTCGGTCTTACTACACCTACAATACATTCTCAATTTGAATGGCTTCCCATGTATAACCACTACCCGTCCTACTCTCGAACGGCTTCCAGCTCCTAGTGCCTGAAATAGAAAAGGAAGAAAAGGGTGGCCCCCATGGGGCTCAGCACCTTTGCTGGTATGGTAATCCCGCAGCCCGCATGCTACCGGGCCACGCACAACTAATTGTCGTCTTAGCATGCGATTGATTTTATTTTAAACATACACAACTACACACATACTTCATGCTTAAAAGCAAACATCCATTAGTAAGACACAAACACAAGATTAGTACACTCAACATAACAACACCCTTCACTTGATAACATACACACAACTTAGTTCTGTTCTTCTTAGAGAACACAGACTTCACTTAGGGAGTGCCGGGGTGATATAAGCCGAGCACAACATACATACATTTTCTTTACTTAGGTGTGGCGGCCTCATATAGGACCGATCACACCTTACACAATTTCCCCCTAGCTCCAATAATGATGAGGTAGGTAAGCCTTGGTTAAGCTTGTGGGTGGTTGTAATTCAAGGAGGAAAAACAACCGTAACATAATAAAGAGGGAGTCGAAGCGAACATAGGCCTCAACACCCTACCAACATTTCACATAATTTCCCCCTACCCGATTGGAAGTTGGGTAGGTAAGCTTTGGCTAAGCTAGTGGGAGGTCGAAATCCAATGAAGGAAAACAACCCTAACATAACAGGATGGGAGTTAATTCACATATATGCATCAACTCCCAAACAAAACGCGTGACCGGAACGACCGGATTCCTCACCATACACATAGCATATACATATTAGTTAAAGGTTCCTTTATGGAACTTATCACGTACATACATCACATAGTGTTACTAACTCTGTTAGACACATAAGGGGAGTAACATCCCTTTTTAACAAACATGGATAACTGTATCCGATAACAACAACACACAAAACAAAGTCACATACTTCACACATAGTCACAACTTACACAAACACACGGATAGCCGTAGTTAGAACGTTCCCGTGGGGTGGGACGTTTATTCCGAATACCGATCTCTTATGTGAACCTAAGGTCGGTTAACTATCATTTAACACATAAATTTGGGTTAAGCGGTATCGGAATTAATTTCGCCACAATAATGAATTACTATAAACTCATTTCATGCTTTATCTTGCAAGGTGGCAACACACAGAAAAACACATTGGCATACAAGCCGGTGTAATCCGGTAGGACACAGGTTGCAAGAAAACCATACCTGTCACCGTGGGGAATTACTTTACCGGGTGTTCTCACGTTCCTCGGTTCACACTTGTTCCTCATGTCTTACTCTTGAACCACTATTTACATGTCAAATGGTTCAATTAATATTAAGGCGTTACGGTAGGTATATAATTGCTACTCCCGTACTTACCCCGTTATCCCGTTATTTCGGTTTAACTTTGTGTACTTAAACTCACAACTTTCTCAATCACTTCCAACACTTGTTTATACTTCTTAGTACCTTTACAAGTCACCAAACAAGGCCTTAACAACATCTAAAACTATTACCCATCAATCCCCCACCTTTGGAACACTTTAAAACACATTTTAGGCAATTTTTGCCCTGGTCCGGGACTTGGTCCGGACCCAAGGTCCCGGACCACCTCTGAAATTCACTTTCGGCCTATTTTTGACATTGGTCCTGGACTTGGTCCTGGACTTAAGTCCCGGACCAATTCCTGCATTCACTCTCGGCATGTTTTTTGATGCGGTCCGGGACTTGGTACATATCCTAGGTCCCGGACCCTGCTAAAACTGCTATAAAGGTCATTTTTCAACCCTAAATCAACCCTTAATCCACCCCTAATCTTTCCATAAACTTTCCACAAGTTTCCTACGTAATTAAACACCTCAAAACATGCTCTAAACCACTCCAAATAATTGGTTTAATCCACCACCCAATTCTTGCCCAAATTCAACAAACTCATTTTTCACATTCTTGCATTTTGCACACTTGTGCATTTCTATTTCCTTTTGATAGCTCTTACCTCCTACCAAACTTATCAAATCCATTTATGACCATTGAAAATCATTCCTACATAAATGCACAACCAAAACCCACATTCACTCCTTGTTTCGCAAGTTATAAACACTAACTCTTTTCCAGCATTTCTAAGCTCCACATATGTAACTTGCTACAAATTTTCATCCTTCTCTTCCTAGTTTCCCAAATACCATTTCAAGGCTATTAAACCACCCTACTCAACACTACAACACCAAGGTTCCCCCATTCACCAAGCCATCATCAATACACTCATTTTCTACCAAAATTTCACCATAACCTCCCCATAAACTTAGCATCTCCCAAACCTCATCTTGTCATCATTTTTCAAACCTAATCTAGCCAAACCCACAAGGGCTCTATCAGAGCATAATATATCCTCAAAATTTCATTAAACAACAATATAGCTCCAAAATCAAATGCATTGGCACTTAGCCTCTTAAATCAACACAAGTTCACAATTATCTCTTAAATCAATTTTTACACACTCCCCCACATAGATTCCAACTCATAATTTGGGTTCATTAATTTAATTTCCCATCTCAAATCCTAAAGCAATTTAAAACAAGCCTTAAGGTAGATTTCTTACCTTAATTTCACAAGTTCTCTTTTGGTTCTTCTCTTGCCCCTCCTCTTCTCATTTTCGGTCAAGTGGGAATGGAGTTTCCAAACTCCATCCCAACATTCAAGAAACACAAAATACATTCTATTAATTATCTAAACCCTTAGGAAATCTCAATTCAACAAAAAGGGCTTAGAGCACAAGTTAGGGTTTTACCTTTGGAGATTTTTGAGAGGGGTTCTCACTCATGAATCAAAGGGAAAACTCCACCACCAGTGGAGAGTTGAATTGAAGCTCAAAATCAAGAAGAAAACAAGGTGTTACAAAGAGCAAAATCGGTCAAGAGAGAAAGGTGAAAAAAACGGATTTTTCTTGAAACTTTTTACCTTAGGAGGAAGAGGAGACTCCATGCTTCAAAATGGTGTCATTTATTCTTCAAATGCCCAAAACCCATGGAGATGAAGTTGCTCATTTTCGGATTTTGAAAAGATAGAATTGTAGAGCTTGAAGAGGGGAGTTCAAATATGTATTTTATTTTACATTTGGAGCTCAAATGGAGCTAGAGCATGAGGAAGAAAGGGAGGCTTCCATTGTTGTTGTGTGGAGCAGCTCAAATCGCAGCAAGAAGGGAGGAGGAGTAGAGGGAGTACGATGGGGAAGAAAGAAATGGGAGAGAGAGAAGAGAAATGAGAAGAGAGAGAGTATGTGAGGTACTTTTTACTTTTTCTCACTTTTTGCTTTTTGCCTCTTTAATTAGTTAGCTAGTATGTGAGTGTGTGAGGGGTTAATTAGCAGATAAAAACCAGCCCCCTATATTACTACTAGCTGGAGCATTTTTCGTCTTTTACAGAAAACGCTCGTTATTTTACCCGGTTTTGGTACTATTCACTAACCGGGCCCGTTTTCCGGAATTTTCTCGTTTCTTTAATTTTAATGGTTCTTAAGCTTCCATTAATGTTTAATTATAGTTATTTGATGAACTATAATTTTTTTGCGGGGTCGTTTGACCATTTAAAGTCACGTTTTCGGGTTTTTCTCGAAAAACGCGCTTTAAGGCTCCGTTAGCGTTTTAACGCATTATTTGGTTCCGTTTTCTTCCAGAATTTTTCCCACATGTTCTTAGTGTGAAATTAGGGTATAAAAATATATTTATAACCCTATTGAAGGTTATATACTTCCTAAAATAATTAAATACGCATTTTCACGTTTTGTGACTTTTACGCATTTTCTTTTCTTTTAGGTTTTTATTACTTCACCAACGATCTTAAGGACTTAATTAGCCTTAGAAAATCATAATTACATAATTAATTACCATATTAAGGTTTGGGGTATTTCAATCTACCCCCTTAAAAGAATTTCGTCCTCGAAGTTCACACTTCCCAAGCATCACTGGATTAGATTACGGGGATTACTTGCAACATAAACTCCCATAACAAACATACTTTACATCACAACCTCGGACTTAACGACCCGGGTAACACATCCACATCCATACATACATAACATACTTACATCGTAACCTCGGACTTGATAGTCCGGGTACCTTAACAACATTGTTTCTACATAACAACCCTTAGACTCTTAGGTCTGGGTAACATAACAACATTTAGACACTTAGGTCTTGATAACATAACAACCTTTAGACACATAGGTCTAGGTAACATAACACTTCCGGAACTCAACCACATCAGGACTCGAGGTCAAAACAATATTTATTACATATACCACACAACATGTCTTAGCATGTATATCAACCAGAAATTCCTTTTCCATCTCTTCATGAGTTCGAGACTCATGTTGAGTACATATACACTGTGATCCCGCAGAACTCGGTCGCGATGGACACTTCTGGTCCCCGTTTCCTTGGAAGATCAAAACAATTGCGTACATCTTTAAAATATACTTCCCATGTTACCGGTCCAAAGACAAAGGCTCATACGTCCTCAGCTCGTGAGCAAGTAATAGGAAAATACTCTATATGAGGTTAAGTATAACGAAATCCTTTATTGGAAAATACCAATTGAAAATCCTTTACAAGGTCAAATAAAAGTAGTCCTTCTTTTGAAAATACCACTTAAGAACCTTAAAATATTTATTGAAGTCTTGAAAATACCAATTAAAATTTGAAACCCAATTTAAAATTCTTTTGAAAACTCAATACAACTCCAAGTCCAATTATTGTTAACTGCATCTTATTCTTGATGTGATTATCTGTGACCACTTATAGGGAGTTTCAAGAATCATCCAACCCTAATGTGATCAGCATCAGTGTTGAACTATCTTTCCACCCCAATTTGTGTTCGGCTTCCCTTGACCTCATGATAATCAAGTTTCACCTCCCACTTCAATTTCAAACAGCAACTAATTCAAACATATACCATTTTCTATCTTTTAATCCATCTAGTCGTAATCATTACATCTCCAAGGGATAGAACTCCGTCTATCAATCACCACCCAAATCCAACTTAATCCAGTTACCTAGGGAATCTTATTCTCACTAGGTTCCATGTCGGTTTCATACCTCTTCACAATTCACAATATTGTATATATATGCTTTTATCAAAATACAATACACGGTTTTTCATCTAGTATTATATGAACACACATAGTCGGGGTTTTAGTTCCCCGGGAGTTTTTCTACTCCCTTATACTTGTACTTTCACACATCTCTTAACAAAATAACACACTTATCACAATGGTATTCGCATCTTCAGTGCGCAATTACCATAATTAAACCATGAATGAATGCGTATGTTTATGTAACACACGCACCAATCATCAAAACAAAATCATTTTGTGCTATGCATACCATAGTTCACGTACGCTTGTACGGTAAAACACACTAAACGGTTTTGCGCTCTACCCCCCTTAAAAGGGATTACGCCCACGTAATCAATCACTTAATCACTGGTTTAAACGTTCTACCGTCGTGAAGTGTTTTATCTCCATGCGGTTTATTACACAATGTGTTTTGGTTAGAGGATCTTAACCATATTGACGGTTTAGTCCCTGAACCAAGAATCCTCTTTAGAGTTTGTTTAACTCATAACCGGTTTCGATTCTGGCCTGTGAGGCTTCTAGGCGTTAATAATTAGCCATTCACTCATATTCACAACGGACATTTCCATACTTGAATCGCTGGCTCACTAGTTTCTGCTGCGCGACTCTTGATAATTTAGAGCTTAGTTTGCCCCTACATTATTCCTACTGTATTGTAGTACCCTCTCGGTTATTTCCAACACTTGAGGTATACTCCATACCGATATTTAATAATTGTGTTACTGTAGTCACTTATGCCAATCAAGTATCCTTTGATTGGTAGGACCGTGCTTCTCTTATGCATCGGTTTTATCACCTCGTAAGTCTTGTCCTTCTATCACATTTAACATTTCCCAAACTTCCTAGCTATCTCACTTGATCTTTACCGCGCAAGCGCAATACCAAAACACTCAGTCAAACAGAGTGCAGAGGCGTAAACTCTTGACAGTAAGTCTCTTATGAGATAGTAATAGGAATTCATACTGTGTTCCTTATCACGTAGCATCAACTACTGGCGTATTGCTCAGTCTGTGTATCATCACTTATTTGTATGTCCATTGAGTTTCACTCATAACTGGTCTTATTGCCACATTATTATTTAACAATACTTATGCAACGGTCGCTTGCTGCGGTCCGTGCTTTCACTCATTGTATAACATTAGCTTATACTGCGTCCGTCATTATATTAGCTTCCACCATTCCACTGTGTTTCCATTTATTTGGCTGGTTGCTGAATACGCTATTCTTCGAGTCTTTATGCTCCTTGAGCGTTGTTCATTACACATCTAGCATCCCACACCTAATGGTGGTTGCTATTCGACTTATTACTCTTGCGGTCTCCACAACTGGTACAACACTTCTTTTCGTAAGACACTCATTCAAATCACTCTTAGGTAATGACATCATGGTCCATCCCTAACATATCTCTTAAATTTGGTTCACATAACTACCGCTGTTGCGGTCTCACAATCTTAAGAGGTATCCCCACTCTTTAAGCAGTGGTTCGTTATCCGCTTTATTCACTTGTATAACATGAACTTTCGTAACTAATAACATTTTCTTAACACATTTTACCTGTGGCTTATAAGCCCTATTGCCTCGAGCTCTGCTCATTGTGGGCTGTCCACACACATTTACTTCTCCGTACAATATTACATGGTTCCTTTCATGGGATGCCCCTTTGAGGATGTCAGACTTCCCTCTAACGACCTGTGTTTAAACTTGGTGTTAATTTCAGCCTTTGCGTTCCCGTCACGTATCTCATTCAACCATTGTTGATCCAAACACCCTTTTACGGATAACTCCTGGGTGGTATTAGGTTATGCCATTACATCTGGCCTGCACTCATTGGTATGTTTAATTTACTATTTCGCTCTGCGTTCTTTGCTGGGTTGAATATTCTCCTTAGTGAGATTGATATCTCTAGTGATCATCTCGGGAGTTTCATCCCGATCATTGCACATTAACATATCCATAGTAGGCATCTGCCTCACCATATATAGGCTGGGTACTTACTCCAGCTATTATGTTCATCCTTCTGGATCCTTGAGACATATGCGATGTCTTTACTTACTAGTCAGTGCACTTCACACTTCTAGATTCTTAAACATTTCCTCGCAATAACTCACTAATCCCTTTAGTCCTCTTAACTTAACTGGGTTCCTTTACTTCAACCATTCGATGGTAGTTTATTACTCTTGTCTGACTTTTACTTCGGACCGTAGTATGGAGTCGACTACTTCCCGTGTTCCAGATTCCACTCGTATACATACATGGGGTATCCTACTGATACATTGCTACTTACCCGACAACCCCATAAGAAGGTTTGTCAGGCCCACAAGCTCCTATCGGAGTGCGGTCGTCCCACATTACTGTTGGTACACTCGTAGTGTCCGTCACACGCCTAGGTGAAGTATTCTGTTGTCAACTCCTCTTATATTATCCTGTGATAATATGCATTCCATGCTTCCCGAACTTAATCAAGGGAAATGTATCCACTGTTGTATTATTATGAACTCAATCCTTCCTCGGGTTGTTACCCTTGGGTTTACCTTTTCGTCCAGTTATTCAAAAGTAACTGGGTATAACTTACCTACCATGTGGCACTGAGGCCGGTGTAGGTCTTCTGGTCTGGTTTAAAAAGAAGGTTAGAAATAGATTGGGTTTGAAAGAAAATTTGGTTTTTGAAAAAGAGTTTGAAAATAAATCTAAGTTTAAAAGAAAAATTCTCGTGGTTTCACAACGTTCTCTCGCCTTAACCAAGTCTAGCTTCTTGCTGACTGGTGTATTTCCAATTACAGAGGTCAGGCTGCTAAGCCTTCCCACAGTTATGATGATCTCACTTTACTTCATGGTACTTTACTAAGTACTTTATAGTTGCTAATAATTTGCCGCCAGCCTTGTTGTAGCAGCACTTGCCTTGGCAAGTGCGCCATGCTGACTGGCTACTGGTTCAATACACATCGGTTGCGGCACTGCTTTGACCCGCTCTAACATCAGTGGCCTTGCCGGCCCTTACTTGATCTTACAGTCTTAACAACAATCTTCTGAGTACTTCTTCTCACTGTCTTCACATGATAACCATTAACTAGGGTGTCTCCCATTCTGGGAGTCCCCTTTTTACTTAATATTGTATCCTCCTCGCACAACGTTGTAGTTCCTTAATCCGGTTGGTATACCGTTGGTGTACTAGTTAACATTGTAGTCCCGTAGACACTCGTCTCGGGTTTCATTACTTCGCTTCTTGCCTGTTGCACAGTTGGTGCGTTGCAAGCTGGTTGTCCTCGACTGCTCCGCATGTCGACCCAGGGTGCCGGAAATTCTATTCCTCGATGCACAAGATTCTCCACCTTTCGCCATCTCGAGCGGCAGACATTGCTAAATTGGGAACCGTCTTCGGGATTCACGTCCTTCGGAATATACCGTATGACAGGTTCTCCGTGCTTTAAGGACACTTAATAACAGCCAGATCAGGTATTCCCGAGTAAGAAAGGACTTTTCATCTCTCTGGCGTTCTTTCCGAGTTATAAAATAGGGTTTGTGGAGGGCGGGATGGATATCGTAGGTATCCAGTACACACTGGTATTTCCTAACTAGTGTACTTCTCACGCTATCACTCAACCCTTAACCCAAAGCACTAAACTCTTAACTCGGTACTTCCTAAGCTCGGTAATTCAGTCATCAGAGCGATACTTCGCTCTGATACCACTTTTTGTAACACCCCAATTAACAACATCACTCATAACAACAAATCGCAGCGGAAAACTTAACTCATCACAATACTTAACTCAATGGTGTTACACGCCGTTAGCCACCCACGTGGCTAACAAGGCTAATACATATCCATTGTATCGGTCTGATGGACTAGATTCCCGAGCAACTACACATTACTATCCCTTTCTGTTAACAACAACCAATATACATATACATTCCAACTGTACCGAGTATTTACAACTAATGCCGATAACAATTTCGGTCTTACTACACCTACAATACATTCTCAATTTGAATGGCTTCCCATGTATAACCACTACCCGTCCTACTCTCGAACGGCTTCCAGCTCCTTGTGCCTGAAATAGAAAAGGAAGAAAAGGGTGGCCCCCATGGGGCTCAGCACCTTTGCTGGTATGGTAATCCCGCAGCCCGCATGCTACCGGGCCACGCACAACTAATTGTCGTCTTAGCATGCGATTGATTTTATTTTAAACATACACAACTACACACATACTTCATGCTTAAAAGCAAACATCCATTAGTAAGACACAAACACAAGATTAGTACACTCAACATAACAACACCCTTCACTTGATAACATACACACAACTTAGTTCTGTTCTTCTTAGAGAACACAGACTTCACTTAGGGAGTGCCGGGGTGATATAAGCCGAGCACAACATACATACATTTTCTTTACTTAGGTGTGGCGGCCTCATATAGGACCGATCACACCTTACACAATTTCCCCCTAGCTCCAATAATGATGAGGTAGGTAAGCCTTGGTTAAGCTTGTGGGTGGTTGTAATTCAAGGAGGAAAAACAACCGTAACATAATAAAGAGGGAGTCGAAGCGAACATAGGCCTCAACACCCTACCAACATTTCACATAATTTCCCCCTACCCGATTGGAAGTTGGGTAGGTAAGCTTTGGCTAAGCTAGTGGGAGGTCGAAATCCAATGAAGGAAAACAACCCTAACATAACAGGATGGGAGTTAATTCACATATATGCATCAACTCCCAAACAAAACGCGTGACCGGAACGACCGGATTCCTCACCATACATAGCATATACATATTAGTTAAAGGTTCCTTTATGGAACTTATCACGTACATACATCACATAGTGTTACTAACTCTGTTAGACACATAAGGGGAGTAACATCCCTTTTTAACAAACATGGATAACTGTATCCGATAACAACACACAAAACAAAGTCACATACTTCACACATAGTCACAACTTACACAAACACACGGATAGCCGTAGTTAGAACGTTCCCGTGGGGTGGGACGTTTATTTTCCGAATACCGATCTCTTATGTGAACCTAAGGTCGGTTAACTATCATTTAACACATAAATTTGGGTTAAGCGGTATCGGAATTAATTTCGCCACAATAATGAATTACTATAAACTCATTTCATGCTTTATCTTGCAAGGTGGCAACACACAGAAAAACACATTGGCATACAAGCCGGTGTAATCCGGTAGGACACAGGTTGCAAGAAAACCATACCTGTCACCGTGGGAATTACTTTACCGGGTGTTCTCACGTTCCTCGGTTCACACTTGTTCCTCATGTCTTACTCTTGAACCACTATTTACATGTCAAATGGTTCAATTAATATTAAGGCGTTACGGTAGGTATATAATTGCTACTCCCGTACTTACCCCGTTATCCCGTTATTTCGGTTTAACTTTGTGTACTTAAACTCACAACTTTCTCAATCACTTCCAACACTTGTTTATACTTCTTAGTACCTTTACAAGTCACCAAACAAGGCCTTAACAACATCTAAAACTATTACCCATCAATCCCCCACCTTTGGAACACTTTAAAACACATTTTAGGCAATTTTTGCCCTGGTCCGGGACTTGGTCCGGACCCAAGGTCCCGGACCACCTCTGAAATTCACTTTCGGCCTATTTTTGACATTGGTCCTGGACTTGGTCCTGGACTTAAGTCCCGGACCAATTCCTGCATTCACTCTCGGCATGTTTTTTGATGCGGTCCGGGACTTGGTACATATCCTAGGTCCCGGACCCTGCTAAAAACTGCTATAAAGGTCATTTTTCAACCCTAAATCAACCCTTAATCCACCCCTAATCTTTCCATAAACTTTCCACAAGTTTCCTACGTAATTAAACACCTCAAAACATGCTCTAAACCACTCCAAATAATTGGTTTAATCCACCACCCAATTCTTGCCCAAATTCAACAAACTCATTTTTCACATTCTTGCATTTTGCACACTTGTGCATTTCTATTTCCTTTTGATAGCTCTTACCTCCTACCAAACTTATCAAATCCATTTATGACCATTGAAAATCATTCCTACATAAATGCACAACCAAAACCCACATTCACTCCTTGTTTCGCAAGTTATAAACACTAACTCTTTTCCAGCATTTCTAAGCTCCACATATGTAACTTGCTACAAATTTTCATCCTTCTCTTCCTAGTTTCCCAAATACCATTTCAAGGCTATTAAACCACCCTACTCAACACTACAACACCAAGGTTCCCCCATTCACCAAGCCATCATCAATACACTCATTTTCTACCAAAATTTCACCATAACCTCCCCATAAACTTAGCATCTCCCAAACCTCATCTTGTCATCATTTTTCAAACCTAATCTAGCCAAACCCACAAGGGCTCTATCAGAGCATAATATATCCTCAAAATTTCATTAAACAACAATATAGCTCCAAAATCAAATGCATTGGCACTTAGCCTCTTAAATCAACACAAGTTCACAATTATCTCTTAAATCAATTTTTACACACTCCCCCACATAGATTCCAACTCATAATTTGGGTTCATTAATTTAATTTCCCATCTCAAATCCTAAAGCAATTTAAAACAAGCCTTAAGGTAGATTTCTTACCTTAATTTCACAAGTTCTCTTTTGGTTCTTCTCTTGCCCCTCCTCTTCTCATTTTCGGTCAAGTGGGAATGGAGTTTCCAAACTCCATCCCAACATTCAAGAAACACAAAATACATTCTATTAATTATCTAAACCCTTAGGAAATCTCAATTCAACAAAAAGGGCTTAGAGCACAAGTTAGGGTTTTACCTTTGGAGATTTTTGAGAGGGGTTCTCACTCATGAATCAAAGGGAAAACTCCACCACCAGGAGAGTTGAATTGAAGCTCAAAATCAAGAAGAAAACAAGGTGTTACAAAGAGCAAAATCGGTCAAGAGAGAAAGGTGAAAAAAAGGATTTTTCTTGAAACTTTTTACCTTAGGAGGAAGAGGAGACTCCATGCTTCGAAATGGTGTCATTTATTCTTCAAATGCCCAAAACCCATGGAGATGAAGTTGCTCATTTTCGGATTTTGAAAAGATAGAATTGTAGAGCTTGAAGAGGGGAGTTCAAATATGTATTTTATTTTACATTTGGAGCTCAAATGGAGCTAGAGCATGAGGAAGAAAGGGAGGCTTCCATTGTTGTGTGGAGCAGCTCAAATCGCAGCAAGAAGGGAGGAGGAGTAGAGGGAGTACGATGGGGAAGAAAGAAATGGGAGAGAGAGAAGAGAAATGAGAAGAGAGAGAGTATGTGAGGTACTTTTTACTTTTTCTCACTTTTTGCTTTTTGCCTCTTTAATTAGTTAGCTAGTATGTGAGTGTGTGAGGGGTTAATTAGCAGATAAAAACCGGCCCCCTATATTACTACTAGCTGGAGCATTTTTCGTCTTTTACAGAAAACGCTCGTTATTTTACCCGGTTTTGGTACTATTCACTAACCGGGCCCGTTTTCCGGAATTTTCTCGTTTCTTTAATTTTAATGGTTCTTAAGCTTCCATTAATGTTTAATTATAGTTATTTGATGAACTATAATTTTTTTGCGGGGTCGTTTGACCATTTAAAGTCACGTTTTCGGGTTTTTCTCGAAAAACGCGCTTTAAGGCTCCGTTAGCGTTTTAACGCATTATTTGGTCCGTTTTCTTCCAGAATTTTTCCCACATGTTCTTAGTGTGAAATTAGGGTATAAAATATATTTATAACCCTATTGAAGGTTATATACTTCCTAAAATAATTAAATACGCATTTTCACGTTTTGTGACTTTTACGCATTTTCTTTTTCTTTTAGGTTTTTATTACTTCACCAACGATCATTTAATTAAGGACTAATTAGCCTTAGAAAATCATAATTACATAATTAATTACCATATTAAGGTTTGGGGTATTTCAATAAAGGTTCGAAGGTTTTAAGTATCTAATTCTATTTATAAACCTTTTTATAAATTCAACTACTAGATACATTACTTAATTATAAACTCACATCCTGAATATTGGTAATAAATGTATTTTACATGGCTTATCTAATTCTAAGAAACTTAAGGATTATTATTTAGATTAATTACCTAATCATAGTTTAATATAGTTTTATATCATAATCCTTTTAATGATTTTATCTTAAAACATTAAGTTATCGTTCAATACTATAAATGTTATGAAATGATTAAATCTAGACTTACTAATCCACTTCACATTTAGATGTAAAAGTATTTCATTTATTTATTAATTATATGATAAGATCTATTTTTGTAAAATCTAATTACAAATTTTCCTAAGTCTTAACTCATTAATTACTTAACCCAATTATAGATTTACATTCTGGTCATTAACAAATAATATTACATGTATTCTAATACAGTTTATATAAATCTTAGAAATTCAATGGTAACTCTTTAAGCTTAATTTCATAAACATAATTTAATACCACCTCATATAATGTTCTTTTAATAGTATTATTTATAGGTTTAGTTAACTTATTAATTCCTTCATATTCTATTTCCTATATGGTATTTTATTTCTCTTATTTATTTATTTATTTATTTGCTATATATATTAAGATTTATTTAAAACATTCTTTAAGTAGTTTTATTGTATTTACTTACCTCTATTAACTTTTACACATGTCCACACCTAATATATGGTTTATAAAATAAAGTATTTCCCTTAGTTTCAAGTAAGTATATTAACTTCTATATTATATATTTAATATAAATGTAGATTAATTTAATTCCTTGATTTAACCTAAGTTACTATTGTTTCCTTTTATATATAATATATATATATATATATACTATATATATATTTATCTCACTTATTAGTTTATACCCAAAAATATTTTAACATTTTGTATTACATTAGTTTGGTCTTCTTATATTCTTTTCAACCTATAAAGTTTATTAACAAGTTATACTTTAATTTTCGTTACATTAAACATCATATATTATGATAACTTATGAAAAATTCATAAACACAATTTTTAGACCCATTTACTATTGTCTAAAATTCCCAAATTTAATATATAGTAACTATGACATTTTAGAAATATTATAAAAAATTTATTTCATAAAAAATCTTTATAATTATCTAAATAATTTCATAATCTCAGAAATTACAAAAATTATAAATTACGTTTAATAACTCAAAACCCATATTAATTTACATCAAAATAAACTAGATGTTATAAGGAATCTATGGTTAAAATTTCGTGTCAAATACAGAAGGGAAAGCCATTAAATAAATTCAACAAGTTAGAGTTTGATTCTGGAATTTATATACTTAATATTACTAATCTTCCACGACTTAATCTTGGCCATCCGTTCTCCTTAACTACGATCGGACGGCCCATAATGCTCGAGTTCTTCAGGAAGTCCCTAAACACTGCGAACGGAGACCGATCGATCGATTTCTCCCATTCCACAGAATGAAATTCGGTGATTCTTGTTTCATTGGATTCGAAATTCAAAGACGGTTCCAATGGTACCAATTTGTTTATTATAATGCAAGGATAAGGGATTTCGAATCTGGGTTTGTCGACTTAGGTTCTACCGGTTTTTGATTTGAATTTTGACAAATTCTCTCTATATGATGCATTATAGGTTAAATTGGTTGGGGGATTAGTTCGACAATGACAAATCGAACAAGATTGTTGGAGGAATTGATCGGAAACCTACCAGAGAAGCGCCGGTGAGGGAAATTCAAAATCGGTTTTCGGAAAACTGTTATTTCATGTGCAGTTCGAGTAGCCTACTTCACAGGCAACTCGCGCTAATTGAGAAGGATTAAATCCACAAAACCTACCACATTTTAAAGTAGACATGTAACTATACACATTGGTGGAAGAATCATTAAAAACGAAGAACTAGGGAGAAAGTTATAAATCCCGAAAGATCTGAGTTTACCACTCGTTTCTGGAAAAATCTGGGCAGGAATTCCACCGTGATCGAGTAGGGAACTTTAGATGCTTATATCTTCCACAAGATTGAGAATCAGCCTTGGGTGTAAACATGAAAGTTATAGAGGGATTAGAGATCTACAAAACGAGCTATAGAACTTGAATTTGGATTGAGAGATGAAGAGTTATGACGAGACGAATTTACCAGTTTATCACACGTTTCCTGGAGTTCTGGGTTGCCGTTTCAGGGAGGCTACTTCAGATCGAATTTGCCGTCTATTTTAAAAAGAGTTAGGTTGTGTATGAGTTATGGTTGGAAAGAGGATTTGCAGGAGAAGAGAATGAAAAAAACACTCAAAAATTCTCAACGACGAGAGATACCAGTGTCACAAGTTAGGGCAATAAGCTGATGGAAGTTAAGATACTTAGCAAGAAATCGTGGAGAAAATCGGCCAGCTGCCGTGGCTCGCTTCCCGAGGCGCTGGTGAGTCAGCAAACCATGCACATCAGCATTTTTTCAAAATTTTGGCTCTAAACTTCATTTTATCATAACTTTGGCTAGGATGATCCGTTTGACGTTCTTTTATCAATCTTCTTGGTTTTTCATAACCTTTTTATTGGTATATGTTTCATGGGCTGGTTTGACCATTCTCAAAATCAACCCTAGCAAGGCTTAAGAAGCTTTATGGTTTCCATGATTTTATATTGACTTTTATGATTCAAATTAAGGTCCAATTATTTCTAAAATCTTTATAATATAATTGGAGTATTTAGAAAATTTTCCAAGATTTATTGACTTATAAATCTTATTATTAAATTCATAAGACTATATAAATTTAGTATTTAATAGTATTATTTAGGGTTTTCATAGAAAAAAATCCCCTAAATTAATTTAAATTAATTATGGGTATTTCAGCATATCCCCCTTAAAAGAAACTTCGTCTCGAAGTTTAAAATCAACTAATAGTGACTCACACCGCTTCGGTGTGCTGGCAATCTCTCCATCACCCTACTAACAAACAACAGGGCATAATCTAGATGAGGTGACGAAGAAAGATTATGCACTTCTTTCCCTTAAAAGAAAACTTCACCCCTGAAGTTTAAGATTATCTACCCACTACTCACACTCCTTCAAGTATGCGGGTAAACTAAACATCAAGTTGTCTACAAGCTCTAAAAGTATATCAAACAGTCAAACCACTCAAGAGTATTCATCCAATAACAATTCCAAACCACAATTTTCATTTCCTCATTTCCCATCCTTAAATAAGGATTCATTCCACTCAAGGTCAATCATAGACCAAACCAAATATCTCATAATTAGCATCCAGTTGATGCAAGGGATAAATGACATGAACTACCACTCAGATAACATTATCCAACAAGGTTGTTTCAAAACCCAATCACAACATATGCATGGACCATACTAGACTTCCAAACATTCCGTTTCTGTTTTCTTTAATTACTTGATGTTTATTTCAAACACCTCATTCAAAAGAATTAAACACCTTATTATCAAGCTTTGTTGTAAATGTATTGCACTATTGATTTTATCCATGATCTTTTGTATCTGTATCTCCTTGGTGTTATGTATTTATTTTTTTTCTTGGGTTTTATAAAATTTTATGTTATGATTCTTATCTATTCATTTTCGATGGTACGAATGATATGTCCATTATATGTTCATTTTATGTTATATGCTTATTTTGAGGATGTCGTACCCCCCTTAAAAGTAGGGTACGACCCATACCCGTTCTAGTAATAATGAAGTTTGAACTGTTCCTTTGGTTCATTATCTGCTGCACAATATCACTCGTTGTTATTATGGCTTGATCGTAATTAAATCTTTTGGTGTTCCCAACATTTTCCTAACTCACTTTGCCTCTTCGGTCATTGGCAAAAACAAAGTTTAGAGTTCATCATTCATAGTAGGTTAAGTTTTGAAAAGAAAGGGAGAACATAGGTTTTTTTTTTTATATTACTAAATAACATTTTAGTTCACTCTTTATTTATTTAGGTATTGAATGTAATAAGTATCAAATCTTAAATTATGTGATTTGGAAAGTATTAATTCATAAGAGAAAAATTCCATTATAATGTAATATAATTATTCAAATGCTATCCCTAGAAGCCATTTTATAACCTAAGTCTTTTAGTTGTCATGGCTCGAAAATTCATGAACTTATTTAAAATAGTATCATACCGTATATAAATATTTCTTTGCAACAAAATAATTTTTTCTATGAAACCTTGTACCAAATTATGACCTAAGGTACGTAAATATGTCATTTATGTTATTTTAACATATCAATTATATAATCAAGCTAAAATCAGGTGTAACATATTTGAGTAATTTAAAATAAATTCTTGATCATATAATAATCGTAGATAATCTTTCAAAATTATATTCAAAGGTTTATTAGCCAACCATACGTTAAAAATTCATATTATATACCTTTTAAATTAGTTTCGTGAGGTTCCTTTATATCAAAATATATTTTCTGTGACTTTTCCAGTTTCAAATTGTTGTTTTATAATCAACCATAGTATTTTAGACGGTCATTAAGCATTTACTTCATAAAATTTACTTATTATATATTTATATAATTTCCCACGAGGTAGAGTTTTAGAAAGTTCTTATTAATTAAAATGTAGCTCCAAAAGCTGATTTCTTTATCTTAAAAATTGATTTTTTTCAAGGTAGGAACTCTCTATATAAATTTTTAAGTCAAATGAATTAGTCTAGTGAAAACTCACTCACTCTTGATAATTATTTTTCTTAAGGTTTGTTCTATGTAAGTATTCCTCTGATCATTAAATCTTAGTACTCTCTTAGATAATGGTGGCTTTTCTTTAATATCACTCTTAGTGTGACTTCTAAAATTTTATATAGGTATAACGTTAGACTTCCAAATAAACATGAATTCCCAATCTTTAAGTAACTCTCAATTTTTCACTAGATGCTCAATATTCTAAGTATTTAAGAATCAATGATATTTCGTTTAGTATTATTCTTTTCTTCACGCATTCTTTAAGTAACTTCTTTTTAATGGTGTTTATATTCAACAAGGGGTAGATGTTCCACCTTGCATTACCCAAATTTAAATCTCCTTCCTCCATATATTGGTATGTTCCACCACTTCCTCCAACATTCATATTGTTGTTGTAGGGTTATTCCAGGCTTCTCATAAAGTTTATATGCCAAATAAATCAACCTTAACTCGGGTTTTAACATCACCACTCTTGTGTTTTCACTCCACATGTAAGTATTTTCCACCAGAGATTTAACTCCATAAACTCTTTACATGTATGAATTTAATACTGGATCTTAAGCCATAAGTTTTGAATTGTCCATCGTGGCTAGTAATGAAATATGCCTAGCTCAAGATTTCATGATGGTAACGTCTTACCACCAATCCTCCTCAAGTTCAACGCATTCTATCACTTCCATAGAAGATTATTCCTGGTTAGATGACAAGGCTCGTCTAGCCCCTAGACTTCCAGAATTGGGTGTGCACCCCCACTACTTTCGGCCTAGGAGTTCGTCGCACTAGGCACTTCCCGTAGGGTATTAGGTTTAGGTGTTTTCTTTCTAAAGGTAACATAGAGTTTTCGTGTAGTTTACAGGTTCAGATGTGGATCTTTTCTAATATGCTACTAGTTCTTGTTAGCTTAATAATTTTCTAGACTTAAGATTTATCTTAAACATTATCTTTAGGTTACAATTTGTACCAAGTAGTTCTTAAGATTTATTTTCAAGCTTTAAAGAAATTGAAGTACTTATCACTAAGTTATTCAAAGCTCCATTTGTATACTATTTTCAACCAAAGGTATTCTTTAAAGTTCTAGGAACATGTGTACTAGCTTTTAAAGGATTGTATTTTTAGCAATGTATTCTCCATAAGTAGGCTTTTGAAAAATAGCTCAATGTATGATTTATCCCAACCAAAATCTTATCGTACCCAATATACGATGTTCCAAACTTATATTTTCACTGTAGTTTAATGTTCGAACGGTATAACAACACACCATTCTCAACAGACATTCATAAAAAGAAAAGTGTGTAAATGAATCATTCACGAATCCAAGGGGTTAGGAGTCGTGCCTTACTGGAGTCCTCACTTCCCAATTCTACCCCAATTCCCCAATTTTAAGTGCACCTATATTCTAAGTATTTCACTCGGCTTGTTTTCTTAGGTTCAGAGCGTAACAACGCTCTGATACCAATTTCTGTAACGCCCCTACTTTAAAGTAAATACACCGGAATAAAACTCTAATGGTGATTACAGATCATCGGGTTCCAAACACCCGGTACAAAACCTCATCAATTACTACTTACAAGTGTTACAGTCTGAACTCGAGGAAACAATGTAAACATAACTTAAAATAAACAAAGAAACTCTCCATAATTCCTAATTCCTAATTCCCATCCCAATCACTCATACTCTTCGTGGCCACCTGTATGAACAATTTCGTACCTACAAGATGAAACCAAGCAGCCCACCCCGGGAGAGGTGAGTCAGTTCCCTGGAATGGAACTGGTACGATTCTCTAAAACAAATATTTCAAACATAACTCTTAAAATGAACAATAATTTGAAATCAAACTCTTAAAACAAAACAGAGGAACAATGCACTTTAAAATCACCAAGTCAAAGATAACAAGTCAACGATAGAGATAAATAACACAAAAGTAAAGTTAAACAGTTAAAAGAAACCACTCCATAAGTTAGTGAACACCCATTATGAAATACCCCAAACCTTGATATGTGGTTTAAATATCAAATTATGGTATGTAAAGGCTAAAAAGTGCCTTAGTAACATCAGTGGACAATTTAAAATATAGTAAAGTGCAATGAAGCACTAATACACAGTATGAGCAAAAACATGCTCTAAGCTATGAGTGAACTTGGTTAGGACCCAAAGAGCCTACCAAGACTTAGTAATATTCAAGTATGATTTAATAAGGCTAATTAAGTCCTTAGGAAACCTTGGTAGACAATAAAACCAAACAAAACACAAGGTAATACCTTAAAGTCAATATGAGCAAAATGTGCTCTAAGCTTGGGATAAATGTGTATAAGACCTAATGGTCATACCTATACCTTATTTATATGTTAATGAACATATTAAATCCATTACTAAAGAAAACCAAGCTTGAGAACAAGTTAAAACACAAAATGTGCTTTAAGGAGTCTTAAAGCACGTTTTTGAAAAATTGTCTTGTAAATGAGTTTTGAATGGCTAAATGTCCATCATTACTCTTTAATTAACATGTGTACTATATAGTATCACATTTGGGTGGCCATATTAGTGGGAAATCAAAAATTTCACTTCTATGTGCCTTGTATTTGTGAATAGTAATTTTTACAAGCTAGTTTGTAACATATAATGTTATAAGTAATTAAATTGGTCAACAAAGACCAAAACACCCTCCTAGGCATAATGGTGGCCGGTTTTTGTAGTGAGGAGTCACCAAGTATGTTAACTTGTTAAGTAAATAAATGTGACTCATAGTTACTATTTGCTTTAAGATATAAATATCTTCAAAAGTAAGTTCTATCTTCATTCTCCCTTCCTTTCCTTCACTTCCCACGGTTCCAAACACCACCACCAACCTCTCTTCTTCATTCTCTCTCGGTAATACTACTACCACCATGGAAGTTCCAACTTTGAACACATGTAAAACCTAGCTCACTTAACCAAATCAAAAACAAACACCACCATTCTCTTAGTTAAGCCAAGCTCTACAATCTTGTCTCTTCAAAACTTCCAAACCTTCATTTCGGTGCCAAGAGAAACCACCATTGAAGGAGCTTGAGCCCATCTTTTCACATATTCTTGTTCTCCTTTGCTTCAAGGTAAGGAAACTCAAAGAAAATCCATGTTTCCTCCATGTTTTCATGTTGTCCGAAAATTCACCTCACAATGGTGTATTTATCTTGTTTGTTTTAGCTTCATTTGAATCTTCCAAGGGCTAGGAGGAGTCCTCTCTTGATACTTGTTCAAGTTCTCTTCCAATTCCAAGGTAAAACAATTACCTTAATGTGTTAAAACAATATATGTAACTAGGGTTTACAATGAGATGAAGCATAATGCTTGAATACTCATCCTATTGTTTGTATAATGTTTGGTAGTTGGCAAGGAACCAAATGCCCTACCGGTTTCACAAGGAACAAGAAAGAAATTTGTGAGGAAAAGAGGTAAACAAACTATCTCAATGTAGTTTAAATGCCTTAGGAAAATGAGCTTGATTTGCTTAATAAAATACCTAAGGAGCCAATGGCAAGTGACCTAGTAAAGTGTTCTCAAGGAGACTAGTAAAAGAACATATGTTTTGGTGTATGTATTTGCAGGTCAAAGGCATTATTTATGTGGGAAATTCAGTGTTTAAGGTTATGCAATTTAAGGGCCTAAGAGCCATGTTATTTAAGGGCCTAAGTGCCAAGCAATTTAAGTTATGCACTATATTGTGATGTAGTGCTTAATGTGTGAAGTTGTGTATAAAAGTGTGTTTGATGGATTTTAGGTATTCTTGAATGAAATAAGGTAAAAACCTAAGTGTTTGGATGTGAGTAAATGCAAGAGAAGCTATGGCCAAATTTGGGAAATTGTGTAAGAAGTTCTAAGTGTTTTAAGTGGTTTTGGTGAACTAGGAAGTGTTATAGGTGAATAAATGATTACTTGAGAAGAAAACATGTATTAAGGTGATTTAGAGTGATACAATGATTTAGGTGTTGTCTTTAAAGTTCTAGGAATTCAATGGGTGTTTTGTGAATGTATTAAAGTCTTGGAGAAGTTGTTTAAGGTTTAGGTAAGGTTGGTGTCAAGGAATAAGTGATGTTTAGGTATGATGTGAAAAAGGAGATTTGGTTAGTAAGAAAAGAAGTTGAGAGGTGATGATAAGGTGTAGAGGAAACACCTTGGTATTGTGGTCATTATAGGTGAAATGCCACCTAGAAATCATAAGGAGAAAACATTGTAAGTGATAGGAATTTTGTGGAGATATAAGTAAAGGTTTAAGGAATTAGGAAAAATAGTTTTGTGAGTGTTTAAGGATATCTTAAGGGTGTGTTTGAAGTGCCAAATGATGTTAGAACACATTAAGAGGCCTTAGGAGAAGTTTGGTGAAGAATTGACAAAGTTTTGGTAAGTTTAGAAGGCGACCGACCCAGGGGCCGACCCAGTTTTTGGGTCGGTCGAGCCTCTGTAAAATGTTAGAAATGTGTCGGTAATGGTCCGACCCAAAAGGGTGGGTCGGACATGGTCGGTCGGTCAAGTTTCAAAGGAAGGAAAAAGTTCGCACATGGACCGACCCAGAATGGGGTCGGACGTGGGTCGGACGGGCATGTTTATAAGGAAGTAAAAGGGTTCTGTAATGACCGACCCAGAAGGTTGGGTCGGTCGGTGGGTCGTCGGACCAAAAACATGGTTTAAGGTTATGAAGTGATATGTGATGATGGGGATTGGTAGGTAATGATGTTATAAGGATGTTAAGGACAGTTGGGTGAGTTTTAATGACACCTAAGTGGGTTAAAAGTTGTATTAAAATGTGAGAGTAAAACAAGTTAAAATGTTAAGTTATGTAACTAAGTTAACGGGGAAAAATTAAGCATTGACATTAAATGATCAAGCAAACCCCGATGTTAATAAAAACACATGTGATGTTAACAGTTGTTCGAGAATTGCTCGAGGAACATAAATGGACAGGATAAGTGGACTCCGGTGACAGGTATGGTTTTCTTGCAACCTGTGTCCTAACGGATTACACCGGCTTGTATGCCAATGTGTTTTTCTGTATGTTTGCCACGTTATGATATAAATCATGAAACGAGTTTACAGTCATTATTGTTATTGTATGTTTACGTGCCGATACCGGTAACCTCTAATGCGCTTGAAGGGCTAGTTAACCACTATTAGGTAAACGTAAGAGAACGGTATCGGTAATAACGTTTCCGACTTAAGGAACGTTCTAACCACGGCTATGCGTGAGTTGGAAATGTAATGTTTGTGTGTGATGTTTGTATGTGAATGTATGACTCTCTTTTCCCTTGTGTATGTCTGACAAGACTTAACTCAATGTTTGTGATGTTTTTAAAGTTCAAAGATGAACTTCTAATAAGTGGCTAACGGGGGGAATGAGGAGTCCGGTCTGTTCCGGCCACGCGTGTGAGTATGGGGGTCGTTGTCATAGCAGGTTCGATCCTTCTGTATGTATTGGTTGTTTTCCAATTTGGTTCCCAACCTACCCTTTAGCTTAACCAAGGCTATTACTGACTCACGTCGGGCCACAGGGCATACTATTGTTATGTTTGTTTCGTGTGCTTGGATCACTATATCCGAGACACCTTGTGTTAAGTTAACCGTTCATTTAACGAGACGGTAACGAGTTTGTAACGAGCTTATCATGAGACTGGCAACAATCTCTAGGCTCACCAGTGTGTTAGTGATGTTTGGGTCGGTTCCTAAGAGAACCATTCCCGTTGTGTTATGTGTTTTGTTGTGATGCAATATTTATTGCGGTGTTGTGGGTGCACATGGAGGAACGTGAAGTGTTGTTAAGTGTGTTATGTAGTGTATGTTATAAGTTGTAAAATGTGAAGTGTGTGGATCATGGATATGATTCCCAGTTGTGTGATAAGAGACGTTTAAGGATAACCCGAATTACGGGTATGTGTCGTCTATTAGGAGGTAGCTCCATCAGAGGAGAACACTCTGGATGATGTATCCAAGAGTGACTTATTAAGTAAGGATATATTATCCGTTGCTGAGATTGAGGCGAAGTGTTAAGTGTGTGTTTAGTGTTACATTGATTATGATTTAAATATAAACAACTGCATGTCAAGACGACAATTTAGTCGTGCGTGGCCCGGTAGCATGTGGGCTGCGGGATTACCATACCAGCAAAGGTGCTGAGCCCCTTGGGGCACCCCTTTCTTCTTCTTTTCCATTCAGGACGAAGTGCTGGAAGCCGTTCGAGAGTAGGACGGGTAGTCATTGTACATGGGTATTCATTTAAGTGCGTATATACAATAGGTGTAGTAAGACCGATGTTGTGGTCGGCACCAGTTATAATACTCGGTATAGTTGATAAGGTGTACATTATTGTTGTTGTTAATGTAAAGGAATAACAATGTATAGTCGCTCGGGAATTTAGCCCATCAGACCGGTACAATGTACGTGGATTAGCCTTGTTAGCCACGTGGGTGGCTAACGGCGTGTAACACCAACAAGTTAAGTAATGTGATGAGGTTGTTCTTCCGCTGCAATTTGTTGTAAGTATGTTATTGTTTGGATGGGGTGTTACAAAAAGTGGTATCAGAGCGAAGTATCGCTCTGATGACTGAATTACCGAGCTTAGGAAGTACCGAGTTAGGATTTTAGTACTTTGGGTTAAGGGTTGAGTGATAGCGTGAGAGATACGCTAGTTAGGAACTACCGGTGGCTACTGGAAACCTACAATATCCTTCCCACCCTCCACAATCCCTGTTATATAACTTGGGAAAGAACGCCAGGGAGATGGAAGTCCACTCTCATACTCGGGAACACCCGATCTGGCTGTTATTAAATACCTTTAAGGTACGGAGAACCTGTCATACGGTAGATCCCGAAAACTGGGAATCCCGGAGACGGTCTCCATCTGAATAATGTTAACCGCATTCCATAGCGACGAATGAAGCATCTTGTGTATTGGAGAATAGAATTTCCAGCAACCTGGGTCGACATGCTAAGCAGTCGAGAATAACCAACTTGCAACGCACCAACCGTGCAACAGGCAAGAAGTGGATTGGTGAAACCGAGACAAGTGTCTACGGAACCACATTTGATAAATAATACACCGACGGTATACCAACCGACAAGGAACTACAACGTAGTGCCCAACAAGAGACAAGTCCCAGTAACCACGACAAGTGCGTGGAACGGGCTATAAGGAGGATACAATACTAAGAAAAGGGGGTCTCCCAGAATGGGAAATACCCTAGTTAATGATTATTATGTGAATACAGTGAGAAGTCACCTAGACAAGTTATTATCAAGACAGTAAGATCAGTGAGGGCCAACAAGGCCACTGATGACAGTGCGGGTGAAAACAATACCACAACCGGTATGTGTTAAACTGATAGCCAGTTAGCATGGCGCACTTGCCATAGCAAGTGCTGCTACAATAGGACTGTTCGGGAAATTTATAACCACTACAAATACTTAGTAAAGTACCACGAAGTTAAGTGTGAACATTATAACCATGGAAGGGCTTAACAGCCTGACCTTTGTAATTGTAAGTACGCCAGTCAGCAAGAAGCTAGACTTGGCTAAGGCAAGAAGATGTTGTGAAACCGTGAAAATTTTTCTTTCAACCCGGATTTATACAAACCCTTTTTTTTTTTTTTTTCTTTTCAAACCAGATTTTCTTTCAAACCAACACTTCTTTCCAACCTTCTTTTAAACCGAACCAGTGAAACCAAGAGCAACTGACAAGGATACAACAATGGATAAACTTTCCCTCGATTAAGTTCGGGAAGCAAGGAATGAATATTGTCACGGAACAATATAAGGGAGTTGACAACAGAATACTTCACCTAGGCGTGTGACGGACACTACAAGTGTACCAACTGTGTTGTGGGACGACCGCACTCCGATAGGAGCATGTGGGCCTGACAGACCTACTTATGGGTTAGTTGGGTAAGTAGTAATGTATCAGTATGATACCCCATATATGTATACCAGTAGAGTCCGAAACACGGGAAGTAGTCGACTCCATCTACGGTCAGCAGTATAAAACAAACAAGAGCTAAGGATTACAAGGAATAGTTGATATTAAGGAATTCAGTTAAGTTAGCAAGACTAAAAGGATTAGTGAACTCCTTTCAAGGAAATGTTTAAGAGTTAGGAAGTGCGATGGGCACAAACTGTTATGTAAAGACACCACATATGTCTTAAGGATCCTTAGGGATAAACATTATAGCTGGAAAGGTGACCCAGCCTGTACATGGCAAGCAAATGCCTAATGTGGACACATTAATGTGCAAAGAACGG
This sequence comes from Limonium bicolor, assembly GCA_023374045.1. NCBI lineage: Eukaryota > Viridiplantae > Streptophyta > Magnoliopsida > Caryophyllales > Plumbaginaceae > Limonium > Limonium bicolor. Next base: position 71,870,010 of record CM041780.1, read on the forward strand.
GATGAAATTCCCAGAGTGAGTACCTACACTACCAGGAAATGTTAATCTTCACAGAAGAAGATAATAACCAGTAAAGAACGCGAAAGGCGTAGCTAACGGAATGTACCAATAAGTGTGAGCCAAATGTAAAGGCATAACTTAGCAACACCCAGGAGCAATCCTTGAAGGGTGTTCACATCAACAATTGTTGAATGAAATGCGTGACAGAAACACAAGGGTTGAAGTTACACCCAGTTTAGACATAAGCTGTCAGGAGACGGACTGACAAACCTAAGGGGCATCCCATGAAAAGAAACGGAATACGATGACCTTGTCATGGAGCTCAATATAATATCCAAAGCATGTAATGTGGTATGGAGAAGTACATGTGTGTGGACAGCCTATAATGAGCCCAGCTCAAGGCAAATAAGGCTTATGATCCAAAAGCAGGATATATCATATAAATTCGATTGATGGTAGAAGTTTAGGTTGTATAAGCGAATAGAGTGGTAAACGAACCACTGCATTAAGAGTGGGGATACCTCTCGACATTGTGACACCGCAGGAGCGGTAGTTATGTGAATCAAGTTCAAGAAATATGTTAAGGATTGACCATGTTGTTATTGAAAGAGAAATTAGCTTAGTAGTATGTGTATAAAGTGAAGCACCTGGCTGAATAACGCCGGCTTGTGACTCGAATGGTCGATGCTCAAGGAGCATTTAGTAGTCATCCAAATGAGGGATGAACCATAATGTGAATAATATAAATTTATGTGTGGAAGTTAATGTGACAGTAAATACTATGTGAGTTAGTGTTATACAATAAGCACGGTGCGCAACAAGCGACCGTTGTATAAATGTTGTTAAACGAAAACGTAACAGATAAGATCAGTTATGAGTTAAACTCAGTGGAGATGCAAGATAAGTGATGTTAAACAAACTGAGCAATAAGCCAGTGGTAGGTACTGTGTGATGAGGAACTCAGTGTGAATTCCATGGCGAGTCGCATAAGGATTTACTGTCGAGAGTTTACGCCTCTGCACTCTGTATGACTGAGTGTTTTGGTATTGCACTTGCGCAGTAATGATCGAATGAGATAGCTAGGAATTGGAAACATGTTGATTGTGGACAAATAATGTTATAATGGCCGATGCATAGGAAATGCAAACAGTAAGTGACTACAGTAGCACTAACTGTCAAATATCGGTATGGAATATACCCCAAATATTGGAAATAGCTGAGAGAGCACTACACACTAGGTAGTAGCTCAATCTCAACCGACAGTAAGTCGGAAGGGAACAAGTCAATCCTTGTGAAATACATAGCTGTATACACAGTAAATTATCATGGAAGTGGATGGAAAATTGTGAAACTCACCGAATCCGCTCAGGGTAAAAGATACCGTGCGTCGGTTGAGAAACCATTGTTACCAAGATGAAGGTGACAATTGGGGATGTGCAATACAGTAAGAATAACAAAAGGGAGCAATTAAGCTCTACAGTTATTAGAGTTCCGCAGCAGAAACTAGTGAACTAGTGATTCAAATGTACAACGTGAATAACGAATATGAGTGGATGGCTAATTGTTAATGCCTAAAAGCCTCACAGGCCAGGACCGAAACCGGTTATGAGTTATAACTCCAATGCGAATTCTTGGTTTAGGGACTAAACCGCCAATAGGTTAAGATCCTCTAATCAGAATCCATTGTGTAATAGGCCGCGTGGAAGTTAAAACACTTCACGACGGCAGAGCATTTAAGTAATGTTTAGTGACTGATTACGTGGGCGTAATCCCTTTTAAGGGGGGTAGAGCGCAAAACCACTTAGTGTATATTACCGTACAAGTGTACGTAGTGTATGTGACTCATATTGTGCATAGCACAAAATTATTGTTTGTTTTGATGATTGGTGGTGTGTTACGTAAACATACACATTCATTCATGGTTTAATTGTGGTAATTGCGCACAGAAGATGCGAATACCATTGTGATAAGTGTGTGTTTGTTAACAGTTATGTGTGATTGTACAAGTGTGGGGAGTAGATAAACTCCCGGGGGAACAAAAGCCCCGACAGTGTATAAATGTAAAACCATGTGTTGTATTTTGGATAAAATATATGTATATATATATATAAGTGATGCATGAAAGGGTATGATACCGACATAGAACCTAGTGAGAATAAGATTCCCTAGGCAACAGGATTAAAAGTGAATGGAGGTAACTGATAGACGGAGTTCTATCCTTTGGAGATGTTGTGATCATGACTAGAATGATTCAAAAGATAGAAAATTGGAAATGAGTGACTTACTTGATGCTTGAAAATGAAGTGGGAGGTGGAACTTGATTTGCATGTGATCAAGGGAAGCCGAACACAGATTGGGGTGGAAGGATAGTTCAACACTGATGCTGATCACATCAGGGTTGGATGACTCTTGAAACTCCCTATAAGTGGTCACGAATAACCACGCTAATAAAAGAAGCAAAGAGCTTAAGTTGGACTTGGAGTTGTGTGTGTTTTCAAAAGGATTTTTAAATTGGTATTTATAAAACGTTGATGGATACCTTACGTAATTAAAGTCTTCTTACTTAACCTCACAAGGAAATTTTAAATTTAAGTGATTGTTTTAAACTCCCAAAGGCACGGGGACGGAAGGTGTCCATCGCGACCGTGTTCTGCGGGATCACAGTGTATATCAAGGATATTTTTGATTGCTATACATGCTTTGACATGTTGTGTGGTATGTGTAATGAATGTTGTTTTGACTTGGATTTCCTAAAGTGTATACTATCAAGGCCTATGAGTCTAAATGTGTTTGTCACATAGACCTATGTGTCTAAAGACTGTTATGTTGGGGACCTATGTGTCCAATGTTGTGATGTTACCCGAGACCAGTGAGTCAAAGGGGTTGTTATGTATGTGTAGTGTTGTTAAGATACCCGGACCATAGAGTCCGAGGTTATCATGTGGATATGTTATGTTATGTGTGGATGTGAATGTGTTGCCCGGACCATCAAGTCCGAGGTTGTGATGTAAAGTGTGTTTGGTTAAGGAAGTTTTTCCTAAGTGATTAATGTGTTCTAATCTAATGATGTGTGAAAAGTGTGAACTTCGAGGACAAGTTCTTTTAAGGGGGGTAGATTGAAATACCCCAAACCTTGATATGTGGTTTAAATATCAAATTATGGTATGTAAAGGCTAAAAAGTGCCTTAGTAACATCAGTGGACAATTTAAAATATAGTAAAGTGCAATGAAGCACTAATACACAGTATGAGCAAAAACATGCTCTAAGCTATGAGTGAACTTGGTTAGGACCCAAGAGCCTACCAAGACTTAGTAAATTCAAGTATGATTTAATAAGGCTAATTAAGTCCTTAGGAAACCTTGGTAGACAAAAAACCAAACAAACACAAGGTAATACCTTAAAGTCAATATGAGCAAAATGTGCTCTAAGCTTGGGATAAATGTGTATAAACCTAATGGTCATACCTATACCTTATTTATATGTTAATGAACATATTAAATCCATTACTAAAGAAAACCAAGCTTGAGAACAAGTTAAACACAAAATGTGCTTTAAGGAGTCTTAAAGCACGTTTTTGAAAAATTGTCTTGTAAATGAGTTTTGAATGGCTAAATGTCCATCATTACTCTTAATTAACATGTGTACTATATAGTATCACATTTGGGTGGCCATATTAGTGGGAATCAAAAATTTCACTTCTATGTGCCTTGTATTTGTGAATAGTAATTTTTACAAGCTAGTTTGTAACATATAATGTTATAAGTAATTAAATGGTCAACAAAGACCAAAACACCCTCCTAGGCATAATGGTGGCCGGTTTTTGTAGTGAGGAGTCACCAAGTATGTTAACTTGTTAAGTAAATAAATGTGACTCATAGTTACTATTTGCTTTAAGATATAAATATCTTCAAAAGTAAGTTCTATCTTCATTCTCCCTTCCTTTCCTTCACTTCCCACGGTTCCAAACACACCACCAACCTCTCTTCTTCATTCTCTCTCGGTAACTACTACCACCATGGAAGTTCCAACTTGAACACATGTAAAACCTAGCTCACTTAACCAAATCAAAAACAAACACCACCATTCTCTTAGTTAAGCCAAGCTCTACAATCTTGTCTCTTCAAAACTTCCAAACCTTCATTTCGGTGCCAAGAGAACCACCATTGAAGGAGCTTGAGCCCATCTTTTCACATATTCTTGTTCTCCTTTGCTTCAAGGTAAGGAAACTCAAAGAAAATCCATGTTTCCTCCATGTTTTCATGTTGTCCGAAAATTCACCTCACAATGGTGTATTTATCTTGTTTGTTTTAGCTTCATTTGAATCTTCCAAGGGCTTGGAGGAGTCCTCTCTTGATACTTATTCAAGTTCTCTTCCAATTCTAAGGTAAAACAATTACCTTAATGTGTTAAAACATATATGTAACTAGGGTTTACAATGAGATGAGCATAATGCTTGAATACTCATCCTATTGTTTGTATAATGTTTGGTAGTTGGCAAGGAACCAAATGCCCTACCGGTTTCACAAGGAACAAGAAAGAAATTTGTGAGGAAAAGGTAAACAAACTATCTCAATGTATTTAAATGCCTTAGGAAAATGAGCTTGATTTGCTTAATAAAATACCTAAGGAGCCAATGGCAAGTGACCTAGTAAAGTGTTCTCAAGGAGACTAGTAAAAGAACATATTGTTTTGGTGTATGATTGCAGGTCAAAGGCATTATTTATGTGGGAAATTCAGTGTTTAAGGTTATGCAATTTAAGGGCCTAAGAGCCATGTTATTTAAGGGCCTAAGTGCCAAGCAATTTAAGTTATGCACTATATTGTGATGTAGTGCTTAATGTGTGAAGTTGTGTATAAAAGTGTGTTTGATGGATTTTAGGTATTCTTGAATGAAATAAGGTAAAAACCTAAGTGTTTGGATGTGAGTAAATGCAAGAGAAGCTATGGCCAAATTTGGGAATTGTGTAAGAAGTTCTAAGTGTTTTAAGTGGTTTTGGTGAACTAGGAAGTGTTTAGGTGATAATGATTACTTGAGAGAAAACATGTATTAAGGTGATTTAGAGTGATACAATGATTTAGGTGTTGTCTTTAAAGTTCTAGGAATTCAATGGGTGTTTTGTGAATGTATTAAAGTCTTGGGAAGTTGTTTAAGGTTTTAGGTAAGGTTGTGTCAAGGAAGTGAGTGATGTTTAGGTATGATGTGAAAAAGGAGATTTAGTTAGTAAGAAAGAAGTTGAGAGGTGATGATAAGGTGTAGAGGAAACACCTTGGTATTGTGGTCATTATAGGTGAAATGCCACCTAAATCATAAGGAGAAAACATTGTAAGTGATAGGAATTTTGTGGAGATATAAGTAAAGGTTTAAGGAATTAGGAAAAATAGTTTTGTGAGTGTTTAAGAATATCTTAAGGGTGTGTTTGAAGTGCCAAATGATGTTAGAACACATTAAGAGGCCTTAGGAGAAGTTTGGTGAAGAATTGACAAAGTTTTGGTAAGTTTAGAAGGCGACCGACCCAGGGGCCGACCCAGTTTTTGGGTCGGTCGAGCCTCTGTTAAATGTTAGGAATGTGTTCGGTAATGGTCCGACCCAAAAGGGTGGGTCGGACATGGGTCGGTCGGTCAAGTTTCAAAGGAAGGAAAAAGTTCGCACATGGACCGACCCAGAATGGTGGGTCGGACGTGGGTCGGACGGGCATGTTTATAAGGAAGTAAAAGGGTTCTGTAATGGACCGACCCAGAAGGTTGGGTCGGTCGGTGGGTCGGTCGGACCAAAAACATGGTTTAAGGTTATGAAGTGATATGTGATGATGGGGATTGGTAGGTAATGATGTTATAAGGATGTTAAGGACATGTTGGGTGAGTTTTAATGACACCTAAGTGGGTTAAAAGTTGTATTAAAATGTGAGAGTAAAACAAGTTAAAAATGTTAAGTTATGTAACTAAGTTAACGGGGAAAAATTAAGCATTGACATTAAATAATCAAGCAAACCCCGATGTTAATAAAAACACATGTGATGTTAACAGTTGTTCGAGAATTGCTCGAGGAACATAAATGGACAGGATAAGTGGACTCCGGTGACAGGTATGGTTTTCTTGCAACCTGTGTCCTAACGGATTACACCGGCTTGTATGCCAATGTGTTTTTCTGTATGTTTGCCACGTTATGATATAAATCATGAAACGAGTTTACAGTCATTATTGTTATTGTATGTTTACGTGCCGATACCGGTAACCTCTAATGCGCTTGAAGGGCTAGTTAACCACTATTAGGTAAACGTAAGAGAACGGTATCCGGTAATAACGTTTCCGACTTAAGGAACGTTCTAACCACGGCTATGCGTGAGTTGGATATGTGATGTTTGTGTGTGATGTTTGTATGTGAATGTATGACTCTCTTTTCCCTTGTGTATGTCTGACAAGACTTAACTCAATGTTTGTGATTGTTTAATAAAGTTCAAAGATGAACTTCTAATAAGTGCTAACGGGGGGAATGAGGAGTCCGGTCTGTTCCGGCCACGCGTGTGAGTATGGGGGTCGTTGTCATAGCAGGTTCGATCCTCTCTGTATGTATTGGTTGTTTTCCAATTTGGTTCCCAACCTACCCTTTAGCTTAACCAAGGCTATTACTGACTCACGTCGGGCCACAGGGGCATACTATTGTTATGTTTGTTTCGGTGTGCTTGGATCACTATATCCGAGACACCTTGTGTTAAGTTAACCGTTCATTTAACGAGACGGTAACGAGTTATGTAACGAGCTTATCATGAGACTGGCAACAATCTCTAGGCTCACCAGTGTGTTAGTGATGTTTGGGTCGGTTCCTAAGAGAACCATTCCCGTTGTGTTATGTGTTTTGTTGTGATGCAATATTTATTGCGGTGTTATGTTGTGCACATGGAAACGTGCAAAGTGTTGTTAAGTGTTGTTATGTAGTGTATGTTATAAGTTGTAAAATGTGAAGTGTGTGGATCATGGATATGATTCCCAGTTTGTGATAAGAGACGTTTAAGGATAACCCGAATTAAGGGTATGTGTCGTCTATTAAGGAGGTAGCTCCATCAGAGGAGGAACACTCTAGGGATGATGTATACCAAGAGTGACTTATTAAGTAAGGATATATTATCCGTTGCTGAGCCCATTGAGGCGAAATGTTAAGTGTTGTGTGTTTATTGTTACATGTATGATTTAAATATAAACAACTGCATGTCAAGACGACAATTAGTCGTGCGTGGCCCGGTAGCATGTGGGCTGCGGGATTACCATACCAGCAAAGGTGCTGAGCCCCTTGGGGCCACCCCTTTCTCTTCTTTTCCTATTTCAGGTACGAAGTGCTGGAAGCCGTTCGAGAGTAGGACGGGTAGTCATTGTACATGGGTATTCATTTAAGTGCGTATATACAATAGGTGTAGTAAGACCGATGTTGTGGTCGGCACCAGTTATAATACTCGGTATAGTTGATAAGGTGTACATTATTTGTTGTTAATGTAAAGGAATAACAATGTATAGTCGCTCGGGAATTTAGCCCATCAGACCGGTACAATGTACGTGGATTAGCCTTGTTAGCCACGTGGGTGGCTAACGGCGTGTAACACCAACAAGTTAAGTAATGTGATGAGGTTGTTCTTCCGCTGCAATTTGTTGTAAGTATGTTATTGTTTGGATGGGGTGTTACACATTACTTGTGTTAGATTCAATTCCAATTAGGAGTAGAAAGACCCAAGTAGTCATAAGGACTAGGAAGGAAAGAAGAGATCCAAGAACCCATTACTCAAGAGTGGAATAAAACCAATTGGGAGAGATGGCCCCCACTGCCAAGCACGTCCTTTTAGGACAGGGGATATACAGCCTCTCACTGTTTACCACATCCTTTTTGGACAGGGGATATACAACCCCTCACTATTTCTGATGAAGACGCGCACACGTCACAATAAAAGACTCAGCTCATGGATGAAATGATATCCAGAGTCAATGGAAGAATTTACCAAGATTGACATTTTTCCATATTCCCACTAGATTATTAACTGCACAAGTGCAATACCTAAACACTCAGTCCTACAGAGTGCAGAGGCGTAAACCCTCAATAGTTAATATCTAATGAGACAACCAGATAAGAGGAACCAATGATCATGTGAGTTGTACATTCAAGGCTCAGTTAGTCACATCAAGCTGAGTTGGTCACACCAACAATTTCCTTTTGAAAACCATTCAAGCTCAGTTAGCTTTTTTCCAAAACATTTCCACAAAGTCCGTTAGCAAAAGTATCTGAGTACGAGAAATCGTCCCTGATTAACGCTGTAGCAGTTCTAGTAGACTCGTGCAAACAATCAACAACACTCTGAGGAACATTAAAGATAGTCTATTATCAATAACTTATACCCTAAGTTAAACTTAAATAAATTTCTCTCTCTTATTTCTAAATCTCGATTATCTTGTAAGCCCTTGCTTAAATGTTATGTATAACCTTTGACTTTTTTTAGAAGGTTGTATAGCTCAAGGTTGTAAGATCAAGGAATGTATTTTACTAACACTTGTTAATTGTTCCACTCAATCCACTTTACTAATACTTAACTATAATTCTCACATTTAAGATCTTTATGTCATAAGTGCATTATATTTTATTCAATAAATCTTAGAATTTCAATAACAATTCTTAAGCTCAATACTTTTATTCTTAATTTAGAATAAACATCGTATTATGACCTATGATAGGTTTATCATAGAATACTACACTATTATTTCACAATGTAATGATTATGTATTTTATCAATATTATTAAATAATTCATTATGTTTAAGTTTTCCCCATAACTTAATTAAGATCTACATCTTGTATATTGGGATCATAGTGTTGTAGATACATTTTATTGTAACTTAATTGAGCCACTAAACTCAATTATCATATCCTTAGTTCAGAATCACTTTTTATTATAACCGTCTAATAATCTTGTCATAAGATGTTGAATTACTTCTCATATTAAAATAACTACATTATAGTTAACTTAGACTTATAGAAATCTTACATTTAGTGTTCACAAGATATATTATTTGCTTTATTAATACCTATATAATAAGGGGTTTTAAGATAACCTTTTATGTATCCTTATGTACATCTAATTTCCTAAATGTTTTTGAAATACCCCAAACCTTGATATGTTGTTTAAATATTATACTATGGTATATAAAGGCTAAAAAGTGCCTTAGAAATACTATTAAGTAAATCAAACCATAGTAAACACAGTAAAGTACTACTAAGACAGTTTGAGGAAATACATGCTCTAAGCTTGGAATGAACTTGGTTAGGACCCAGAGAGCCTACCAAGACTTAATAATATACAATTATGATTTAATAAGGCTAATTAAGTCCTTAAGAAACATTGGTAGACAATTAAACCAAAGAAAACACAAGAAAACACCATAAAGTCAATTTAAGCAAATACTTGCCTTAGACTTGGTGTAACCTTGTATAAGACCTAAAGGTCATTCTTAGACCTTACTAATATGATAATGGACATGTTAAATCAATTACTAAAGAAAACCAAGCTTGAAAACAAGTTAAGACACAAAATGTGCTTTAAGGAGCCGTAAAGCACATTTTTGAAAAATTGTCTTGGAAATGAGGTTTGAGTGACTAAATGTCCATCATTACTCTTTAATCAACATGTGTACTACTTAGTATCACATTAGGAGGTCTAAACCAAAGGGAAATAAAAAATTTCACAATTATGTGCACTAATTTGTGAATAGTGCTCAAATAGTGCTAGTTTAAGTTATAAGTCAACATAAGTAGTTTAATTGGTCAACAAAGGCCTTAATATACCCTATTATATAAAGGGGCCAGTTTTCAACATGGTGAGTCACCACCATTTACAAGTCAACTAAAGAAAGGAAGAAAAGTAAGTAAAAAGTAGAAATTACCTTTATAACATAAATATCTCCAAATGACTACCTTTCTCCTCATTCTCTTCTTTCTCCTTGTTCCCACCATCACCTATCTTCATCCTCCCTTCTCAAAAACGTTTTGCTACACCAAAACACAATTCTCCATCTTCAAATCTTTGTAGCTCTTAGCTCCATGATCCAAATTCAATTTCGAGACTACCATTCTTCTAGTTGGAGCAAGCTCTTCATTTCCCTCTTTTCAAATCTTCAAGAACTCCATTTTGGTGCCATGAAGAATCTCCATTGAAGGAGCTTGAGCTCATCTTTTCATGCCTTGTCATTCTCCTTTGTTCTAAGGTAATAAAGATCAAAGAAAATCCATGTTTCCTTCATTTTCATATATGGCCGAAAATTCACCCCTTAATGGTGCATTTTCTTGCTCTTCATTTAGCTTGAATTGATCTTCAATGGACTAGGAGGAGTCCTCTCTTGTTACTTATTCAAGTTCTCTTTCAAATTCTAAGGTAAACTTCTATTAGTGCTTAAAACATTTATGTAAATTTAGGCTTTATATGTGAGTTTAAGTATGAATCTTAAATCTCATTACCCTTATGTGTGTATTGGTTAGAAGATTGACAAGTGATAAAAGCCCTTGCCGATTTTCAATCAAGAAAGAACAAAGAAAAACAAGTGAGAAAGCTTGGAAAACAAAGAGGTAAATGACCTCTCTTAATGTAATTGTGTGCTCTAGGAATTGAGCTTTATATTGCCTTGTAAAACAACCTTAAGAGCCAATGGGAAATGAGCTAGAAAACTATCCACAAGGTGGACTAAAAAGACATGGGAGCATTGTTGTGTGTATTCGCAGGTTAAAGGCATTTAAATGTGGAAATTCAGTGTTTAAGTTTGATGTTATTTAAGGGCCTAAGTGCCAAGCAATTTAAGTTTATACACTATATTGTGATGTAGTGTAGTTTGAAGGTTTAGTTGTGTGTAAGAACATCTCTTGTGAAGATGAATGTCTTTGATGGCTAAAGCATGAAAAACCATATGTTTGTGTATAAGGATGTGTATTATGGGTTTGAGTGTTCTTGGATTGTGTAAAAGTGGAAAACTATGTGTTTTGGTGTAAGGTGATACAAGAGAAGCTATGGCAAAAGTTAGTTGATAAACAAAGGAGTTTAGGTGTTCTAATGAGATTTTATGACCTAGAAGGTACTAAGAATTGTTAAGGGTTAAGATGGTGAAAGAAAGAGAATTAAGGTGCTCTTAAGTGTTAAGATGCCTTGGGCATAGTCTTGGTGATTTAGAGATCAAATGGGTGTTTTAAACACACCAAAGTTATGATATGTGAAGTTTTAAGTTTTGTGCAAGTCTTGGTAAATAAAGGAAAAATAATGCCTTGTGAAGGTCTAAATGTAAACTTGTGGAAAATAGAAGGGATTGTGTAAAGGAGGTGTTTGTGAGAAATAATGCTTTTGGAGTAGTGGTAATGTTTGTGAGACAACACTTTGGTTAGTTGAGGTAGTAGGCATAATATGCCACTTAGAAACCTATGGAGAAAACATTAAAAGTGCTAGGAATTTTGTAAGAAAGTGAGTAAGTGTATAAGGAGTTAGGAAATGAGTTTGGTGGATGTTATATGGATGTTTAAGTGTGCCAAGTGATGTTAGAACATATTAGGAGGCTTGAGGACAAGTTTGGAGAAAATTTGACAATGTTTGGAGAAGTTCTGCAGTCGACCGACCCAGGGGACCGACCCTGGCTGGGTCGGTCGGACTGTAATAAGGCAGACGGAATGTTTCTGTAATCGACCGACCCAGGGGGTTGGGTCGGTCGGTGGGTCGGTCGGGCTAAAAAACGAAGAACAAAAATGTTTCTGGAATGGACCGACCCTGAGGGCTTTGGGTCGGTCAGAATAGTGTTGGGTCGGTCGGGCAACAATCAGAGAACCCGAAAGTTACTGGAATGGACCGACCCAAGAGGTTGGGTCGGTCGGTGGGTCGGTCGACCCAAAACAAAAAAAAAACAGAAAAGAATGTGACTTATGTAGTAAATCCTAGAGGGTATAATGAGGACAACTAAGTGTAAGTTTAGTGGTAAAACATGTCATGTAAGTATGCAAACACTTAGTAAAAATTGGAACTTAAATACAGTAAATTAGCCGACGTTATCAATTATGTATAGGAATTACATACGGAGGAACCAAAAGCAGCAAGGACCAAGGTATGGTTTTCTTGCAACCTGTGTCCTACCGGATTACACCGGCTTGTATGCCAATGTGTTTTTCTGAATGTTTGCCACCTTATAAGATAAAAACATGTAATGAGCTTACAATAATTCATATATGTGGCGTGTTTAGTTCCGATACCGTTTAACCTCGAAAGTGTTAAACCGTAGCTAACCAAATCTAGGATCACATAAGAGATCGGTATTCGGATTTAACGTCCCAAACCATGGGAACGTTCTAACCACGGCTATGCGTGAGTTAGTTTGTGTGTGTTGTTTGTGCGTGTAAGTATGTTTACCACCTTGTGTGTGTCTAACTGGACCTGAACACCTACTTGTGAATTAATGTACTAAGTTCAATAATGGGACTTCTAACAAGTGCTAACCGGGGAGTGAGGAGTCCGGTCGTTCCGGCCACACGTGTGAGTATGGGGGTCGTTATCTTATCAAGTTCGATTCTCTCTGTATGTTATGGTTGTTTTCCTTTTTGGTTCCCAACCTCCCTTTAGCTTATCCAAGGCTATTTTACTGACTCACGTCGGGCCATAGGGGCATACTATGTTTGGTGTGCTTGGATTACTATATCCGACGCACCTTGGGGTTAAGTTATCCGTTCATCTAACAGGATGGTAACGAGTTATGTAACGAGCTTAGCATGAGTTTGGCAGCATTCTCTAGGCTCTCCAAGTGAACTAACTATGTTTGGTTCGGTTCCTAAAGAGAACCGTTCCTGTTATGTTATGTGTTAATGTTGCGCTGCAATTCTTATTGTGATGTTATGTAAATTGGATGTCAAAATGTGAAATGAGTTGTTATGTGGAGTATGTATCAATCCCACTTAATAATAAGAGAAATTTAAGTATAACCCGACTAGTGGGTAAGTGTCATCTATTAAGGAAATAGCTCCATTAGAGGAGAAACCCTCACGGGTTAAAGAACACAATGAGTGATCTAAAGAGTATAAGTGTGTTGACTGTTGTTGAGCCCCATTGTTGTGGGTATGTAATGTGCTATGTGTTTATAGTTTTCATGCATGATTTAAATATAATCAACCGCATGCTTAGACGACAATTAGTTATGCGTGGCCCGGTAGTATGCGGGCTGCACGATTACCATGCTAGCAAAGGTGTTGAGCCCCCTAGGGGCCATCCTTTCTTTCCTATTTCAGGTACAAGGAGCTAGAAGCCGTTCGAGAGTAGGACGGGGTAGTTGTTTGTGCATGGGTAGTTTCAGTTAATTACTTATGTATTACAGGTGTAGTATGACCGAAATTGTTGTCGGCATTAGTTTGTAAATACTCGGTACAGTTGGAATGTAAATGTATAATGATTGTTGGAAATGAAAAGAGATTGTAATGTGTAGTTGCACGGGAATCTGGTCCATCAGACCGATACAATGTATGTGTATTAGCCTTGTTAGCCACGTGGGTGGTTAACGGCGTGTAACACCAATGAGTTAAGTAATGTGATGAGATATGTTTTTCGCTGCAAATGGTTGTTAAGTGTATTGTTGTAGTTGGGGTGTTACAAAAAGTGGTATCAGAGCGAAGTATCACTCTGATGACTGAATTACCGAGCTTAGGAAGTACCGAGTTAGGATTTTAGTACTTTGGGTTAAGGGTTGAGTGATAGCGTGAGAGATACGCTAGCTAGGAATTACCAGTGTGTACTCGAAACCTACAATATCCATCCCGCCCTCCACAAACCCTGTTTTATAACTTGGGAAAGAACGCCAGAGAGATGGAAGTCCTCTCATACTCGGGAAACCCGATCTGGCTGTTATTAAACATCTCTATAAGTACGGAGAACCTGTCATACGGTAGATTCCAAAAAGTGGGAATCCCGGAGACGGTTTCTACCTGAACAATGTTAACCGCATTTGTTAGCGAAGAATGAAGAATCCTATGCATAGGAGAATGGAATTTCCGGAAACCTAGGTCGACATGCCGAGCAGTCGAGAACAACCAGCTTGCAACACACCAACCGTGCAACAGGCTAGAAGTGAAGTAATAGAAACCGAGACGCGTGTCTACGGGACCACGATTACTAAATAATGTCACCAACGGTATACCAACCAATTAAGGAACTACAAAGTAGTACCCAAACAAGAGACAAGTCTCAGTAACCACGACAAATGCATGGAACGGGCTACGAAGAAGAGACAATACTAAGTAAAAAAGGGTCTCCCAGATTGGGAAACACCCTAGTTAATGCCTACCGTGTGAAGACCAATGAGGAGTTGTGCAGAAGATTGATTATCAAATTAGAGTATAAAAGTAAGAGCCAATAAGGCCATGGAGTACTGTAGCGCCCCTATTTAACATATTTATAGCGGAAATAAAATACCAAAGGCGTACAGACCATCGGGTTCCAAACACCCGGCACCAAACCTCGCCAATTACAACTTAAAGATTACAATTGTCACGGCCTGAACCTCGAGAAAACTTAACAAAAATAAGGCAGTAATAGAACAAATAAACTCTCCACAACACCTAAATCCCAATCCAATCACTCGTTCTCTTCGTGGCCACCTGTAAAATAACTCGTACCTGCAAGATAAAACCAAGCAGCCCACCCCAAGAGGGGTGGGTCAGTTCCCTGGAATGGAACTGGTATGATCCTCCAAAACAAACTTATAAAACAACTCTTAAATAAATAATAGCTGGAATACAATCACTTAAACCACACAGAGAAACAAGGCATTTCACAAATCACCAAATCAAGATAACAAGTTAAGAATAAAGATAAATGACAGAAAGGTAAAGTTAGTGAATCAAAACCACACCATGTGTTAGTGAACATCCAGTGCCTTAGTTAAATCCAATTCCAGTTAGGAGTAGAAAGACTCAGATAGTCACAAAGGACTAGGAATGAAAAGATAGATCCAAGAACCAATAACTCAAGAGTGGAATAAATCAACTGGGAGAGATGGCCCCCACCGCCAAGTACGTCCTTTTAGGACAGGGGATATACAGCCCCTCACTGTCTACTACGTCCCTTTTGGGACAGGGGATATACAGCCCCTCACTGTTACCATTGAAGACGCGCGCACGTCAAAACCTCAAGACCCAGCTCATGGATGAAACGATATCCAGAGTCAAAAGAAGAATTACCAAGATTGTCCTTTTCCATACTTCCACTAGATCACTAACTACACCAGAGCAATACCAAAACACTCTGTCCTACAGAGTGCAGAAGCGTAAACCCTAGGCAGTTAAAGTCTAACTGGATAACCAAATAGAAGGAACCAAAAACCATGTAAGTTTCACATTCAAGGCTCAGTTAGTCACACAAGCTGAGTTAGTCACACAACCATTTCCTTTTTAGAAATTCCACTTACCACAATTAGCGTTTGTCAAAAACATCCTTTAAGTCTTGTTAGTAAAGCATAAGAGTACGAGGAATCGTACCTGGTATGTGAAGAACAGTAATTAACTTGAATGAGTGATTCCCCAATAGTAACCTATAATTAAGGTGTCCCATGAGTCGATTAGTTAAGGGACTCATAAACTAAACAACCTTCTTTTCTTACTGATTAATAGTTCCAGGTTTACCATTATTCTCTCACAAGGATTTGGGCTTGACTTGTTAACTAAATCCTTTGTTAGGCCCATTTCGTTTAATTTGGAATGATTTAGAATTTATCCCTGAGAGTGGCCCAAACTCTCTTTGCATTGTTTAAGTGGGCTTTTGGGGTTCATAGACTTGGGCTTAATAAGTTAACCCAAGACCGTGTTACGCTTATGTTGTGTAATTAAACCCTTAAGTTTCTAATGACTATTTAATTACACACCGATTAAAATCCTAAGGTTTAATATATATATATATTCTTCTTATTATAACTATCACAAGGAATGTTATTTCCCTCACCTATTCTAATGTACTTATTTACACATATATATATATATATATACATCTTTATGTATTAAGATCTATCCATAACATATTTAAGAAATTTATTGTATTTAATTATGTTTAATAACTTTTAGGCATAACCCCAACCGATATACAGTTTATAAAATAAAGTGTTTTCCTTTATTTATTTAATATATATAAGTATACCTGTATTAGAATTTAATTAAGACATCCCCTATGTAACTTATTGTATTTAAACTATCTTATTACTACAACATTTAACTGCATTCCATGTATGTTTCATAAAGTATTTCTTTTACTATATCTTAGGATACTAGCTCTTATAATATTTAGTTAATATAAGTGTTAATTTATTAGCTCCCTGCTTTACTCTAAGTTACTACTTTATTCCCTTTTTATATATGTGAAAATATATATATATTCCTAGTTTTGATTAAGAATATTAACTCCCATATAAAATAATAAATAAGATGTAGAATAATTAAATTCCTTGATTTAACATAAGTTTCTATTTTAATAAGTATATATACATATATGTAAATAATTTCACCTCTCTTAAAAGATATTACCCAAAACATTTATAAACATACAGTTATAAAATGTTAATTTAGTTTTCCTTATCTTTCCCAGCTTAAAAGTTTATTAACAAACCATACTTTAATTTTTGTTACATTAAAAACCATATATTATAAGTTATTCTTATGAAAAACTCATAAACACAATTTTTAAACCCATTTACCATAGTACAAAAATTCCCAAATTTAATATACAGTAACTATAACATTTTATACATATTATAAAATTTTTATTTCATAAAAATATCTTTTTAAATTAGCCAAATAATTCCAGAAAACCCGTAACTTGCAAAAATCATAACTTACGTTTAAAAACTCCAAAACCATAATAATGTACATCAAAATAAGCTAGGTTTAATAAGGAATCTATGGTTAAAACTTCAAGTCAAAATACATTCGGGAAGACCATTAACTAAATTCAACAAGTTAGAGCTAAATTCTGAAATATTATAAAACTTAAAACACTCTTATTAACCACGTTATAATCTCGACCGTCCAATTCTCTAAAGCCCGATCGGACGGTCCTTGAAACTCTAGTTCATCTGCGATCTCCAAACAACACCCGAGTACTAATTCGACAATTTCTCCTAATCCACAGAACGAAATTGAGTGATTCTTGTTTCTATGGTTTCGAAATTCAATTCCGGTTCCAATGATCCTAAATTCGCTAGCTAACATGTAGAATTCAATGGTTTTTGATTTTGGTTTCGAAGTTAGGGTTGATATGGGTTTCCGAATACAAATCTGGCTAATTCACTCAATCTAATGCGTAATTGATGCAATTGGAACATGGTTTTGACTGATAATGTAATATAGATTAGCAAGGACGAAAGAATTTGAAGAAAAACTTACAGGAATTGCTCGAATCGAAAGGATTCGATTTCGGTTTCTGGAAAATTTCCCCCTTTACAACCCGACTAAGTAGCCAACTTTGCAATGCTATAATTTTCAGTACAGATCGAGTTAGAACTAGTTCTTGGGCTTAATCTAAAGAGGAAACTTAACTCTACACAATGATATCAAGAACTCACCCTAACTTGCACTACACAGAAATAAATCGGAGCTGAAAGTTACCAGTTTATACCTTGTGTTTTCTGGAAAAATCTATGATTTTATGTGGTGTCGAATCCGAAACTTTAGACACCTCGCTCTTCCAAACGGTTGGGAATTGGCTTTGGTCATCAACATGAAAGTTTTAGAGGGATTAGATCTCTTCAAAACGAGCTAAAGAACATGAAATTTGGCTGAGAAACGAAGAAGTTATGGCAAGACGAAGTTTACCTGCTCAACTGATTTTTCTGGAAAACTGGTTACGGTTTTGCGGGTAGGCTACTTTGGAACGAATTTCCGGTTGATTTAGGATGAACTAGGTTTAGTGTGAGTTATGGTTGTAAAGAGGAAGTGTAGGAGAAGACAACAAAGAAGACGACACTCAAAAATTCCAAAAGATGAGAAAGTTATGAAGGTCACAAGTTAGGGCAAAAACTGGTTACGGTTTCCGGAAAAATAGGAGATAGAATTGACTAAGTGCTGGGCGCGTATCCCGAGGCGCGCGGGTGAGTCAGCAAACTTGCCACATCAGCATTTTTTTCAAAATTTTGGCTCTAAACTTCATTTGATCATAACTTTGGCTAGGATGATCCGTTTTTGACGTTCTTTTTATCGATCTTCATGGTTTTCCATAACCTATTTATTGGTATAGGTTTCATGGGCTGGTTTGACCATTCTCAAAAAGTCAACCCTAGCAAGGCTTGAGAAGCTTTAGGGTTTCTAGAATGGATAACTGGACTTGTAATGTTCCAAAACATTTCCACCTTTCTCAAATCTTTATAATATACTTGGAGAGTTTATAAATTTTTCCAAGATTTATTGACTCTAAATCTTATTATTAAATTCAATACTATATAAATATATGGTAATCCAATATTTAATAGTTTCTTCAGGATTAAATGGGAGAAATCCATGATTAAATTTTCATAACTCCATATAAGGATATATTGATTTATTATTCACCATTCCATACTATAATATATATTAATGGTATTATTTACGGTTTTAATAAAAGAAATCCCCTAAATTAATTTAAATTAATTTAGGGGTATTTCAAGTACGTGTAGGTAAAAACACTACCGCAACCGGTAAGTGTTCAGCCGATAGCCAGTTAACATGGCGCACTTGGCATGCTGCTATAACAGGCTGTTCGGGGGAATTTTTAACAACTACATGGTACTTAGTAAATACCACGAAGTTAAGTGAGATCATCATAACTGTGGAAGGGCGTAACAGCCTAGCCTTTGTAAATGGGAATACACCAGTCAGCGAGAAGCTAGACTTGGTTAAGGCAAGAAGACATTGTAATACCATGAGAACTTTTCTTTCAAACTCGGATTTATTTCAAACTCTTTTCTTTTCAAAACCAATTTTCTTTTAAACCAATACTTATTTCAAACCTTCTTTAAACCAACCAGAGAACCTACACCGGCCTCACGCGCCACACAGTAGGTAAGTTACCCCAATTCACTCTTGAAATAACCGGACAAAACCGGATAGCCCGAGGGTATTAACCCGAGGGAATGGATTGAGTTCATACTAAATACGATAGTGGATAGACATTCCCTTGATTAAGTTCGGGAAGCACGGAATACATGTGTCATAAGTCGATATAAGGGAGTTGAATAAGATATACTTCACCTAGGCATGTGACAGACACTACGAGTGTACGAAAATGAAATGTGGGACGACCGTACTCCGATAGGAGCTTGTGGGCCTGACAGACCTACTTATGGGTTAGTCGGGTAAGTAGCAATGTATCAGTAGGGTACCCCACATATGTATACGAGTAGATTCAGGAACACCGGAAGTAGTCAACTCCATACTACGGTCAGTAGTAAAGGTCAAATAAGAGCAATGGATTACCACGAATGGTGGAAGTAAAGGAACCCAGTTAAGTTAACGAGACTAAAGGAATTAGTGAATTCATTTCAAGGAATGTTTAAGAGTCAAGATGTGCGAAGTGAACTGACTAGTAAGTAAAGACAAAGCATATGTCTTAAGAATCCTCAGGATCAAAAATGATAGCTGGAACGGTGACCCAGCCTATACATGGCAAGGCAGATGCCTGATATGGACATGTTAATGTGCAACAAACGGGATGAAGCTCCCAGAATGATCACCTGGACTATCAGGGGATATCAATCTCACTGGAGAGGATAGTAAACCCAGCTAAGAACGCAAAACGGCATGGTTAACTAAACATACCGATAAGTGCAAGCCAGATATGACGGCATAACCTAGCGATACCCAGCAGCAATCCTTGAAGGGTGTTTGGGTAATAAATGTTGAATAAAAAGTGGTGATTGAAACGCAATAGTTGAAACAATTACTCGGTTAAACACCGAAGGGAACCCACTTAACATAGGACCCTAAATTGCCAAAGAGACAACTTGGAAGGAATCATGATGCAATGACCTTGTCGTGGAGTCAATACTACCTACAAACCATGTAATGTTATACAGAAGTAAATGTGTGAGAAGCCTGGAATGAGCATAGCTCGAGGAAATAAGGCTTATAAGCCACAAACAGAATGTGTTATGTAAATTTAAATTGTTTGCAGAAGTTTATGTTATACAAGTAAATAGAGCGGAGAATGAACCACTGCTTGAAGAGTGGGGATACCTCTCGATATTGTGAGACCGCGGGAGCGGTAGTTATGTGAACCAAGTTCAAGAAATATGTTAAGGATTGACCATGTTGTTATTGCGGGAGAGTAGTTAGTTTAGTAGAATGTGTGTATAATGTGAAGCACCCGAGCTGAGTAACGCTGGCTTATAACTCGAGTGAGGTTAACAAGGTGATGCCGCTCAAGGAGCATAAGGACTCGAAAAATAGTGTATCCAGTAGTCATCCAAAGGAATGACAAACCATAATACAAGTAATGAAAGTACATGTGCGGAAGCTAATATGATAGTGGACGCCATGTAAGTTAGTGTTTATATAAGAAGTAAGAACACGGTGTGCGGTAAGCGACCGTTGTATGAGTATTTTTAGGCAATAATATGGCGAATAAGTAGAGTTGTGAGTTAAACTCGATGAAAATACAAAGGTAAGTGATAGTAATAGACTGGGCAGAAGCCAGTAGCCGATACTATGTGATAAGGATCTCAGTGAAACACGGTGTGAATTCCTATTGCAATCGCATAAGAGATTTACTGCCAAGGGTTTACGCCTCTGCACTCTGTATGACTGAGTGTTTTGGTATTGCACTTGCGCAGTAAGGATCGAGTGGGATAGCTAGGAATTGGGAAGATGTAATTGTGGTAGAAGTAAGAAAGAGGCTTATAACGCTATAATGACCGATGCATAGGAAATGCAAGGTCGTACCAATAAGAATGCATGTACAAAAACCAATGTAGAGACATGATTAAGAATAAGTGACTGCAGTAACACGGAATACCAATACCGGTATGGAATATACCTCAAGTGCGGGGAATAACCGAGAGAGCACTACACATTAGGTAGTAGCTCAACCTCAACCGACAGTAAGTCGGAAGGAATCAAGTCAATTATCGTGAAATACATAGCATTATACACAATAAATTATCATGGAAGTGGATAGAAAGTTTGTAACCCACCGAATTCGCTCACAGTAATAGATACCACGCGTCGGTTAGGAACCATTATTACCAAGATAAAGGTGATGAATAGGAGATGTATAATACATTGAAGATAACGAATGGGGCAAACTAAGCTCTAAAGTTATCAAAGTTACGCAGCAGAAGCCAGTGAACCCATGTTTTAGATACCGAATATGCATTGTGAATACGAGTAAATGGCTAATTATTAACGCGTAGAAGCCACACAGGCCAGAACCGAAACCGGTTATGAGTTAAATAAACTCCAATGAGAATTCTTGGTATATGGACTAAACCGCCAATATGGTTAAGATCCTCTAACCAGAACGCATTGTATAATAGACCGCGTGGAAGTTAAAACACTTCACGGCGGCAGAACATTCTAAACCAATGTTCAGTGATTGATTACGTGGCGTAATCCCTTTTAAGGGGGGGGGGGGTAGAGCGCAAAACCACTTAGTGTGTTTTACCGTACAAGTGTACGTGAACTATGTTGTGCATTGCACAAAATAATTTGTTTGATGATTGGTGCGTGTGTTACATAAACATACTCATTCATTCATGGTTTAATTGTGGTAATTGCGTGTAGAAGATGTGAATACCATTGTGATAAGTGTGTCTACTTTGTTAACTGTTGTGTGTTAGTACAAGTGTAGAGAGTAAAGAAGAAACTCCCGGGAGGAACTAAAACCCCGACAGTATATGTTCACATGATACTAAATGTAAAACTGTGTATTGTACTTTGATAAAATTATGTATATATACAGTATTGGGAGATATGAAGAGGTAAGAAACCGACATAGAACCTAGTGAGAATTAAATTCCCTAGGTAACTGGATTAAAGGTGAATGGAGATAACTGATAGACGGAGTTCTATCCCTTGGAGATGTAGTGGTGATGACTAGAATGACTAAAAAGGATAGAAAATTGGAAATGAGTGTATTATATGATGTTTGAAAATGAATGGGAGGCGGAACTTTGATTTGCATGTGATCAAGGGAAGCCGAACACAAATTGGGGTGGAGGGATAGTTCAACACTGATGCTGATCACATCAGGGTTGGATGATTGATTCTCGAAGCTCCCTATAAGTGGTCATAAATAACCACGCTAAGGAAAGATGCAAAGAGCATAAATGGACTTGGAGTTGTATTGCGTTTTCAAAAGGATTTTCAATTGGTATTTCCAAAACTTTAGGTAGATACTTTAAATAAAGAAATTTCTTATACTTAACCTCGTAAAGAATATTTTTATAGTACTTGCTCATGAGCTAAGGACATGAGCCTTTGTCTTCGGACCGGTGACATGGGAAGTATATATGTTAAAGATTAAGTGATTGTTTTGAGCTCCCAAAGGAATCTTCGGGATCACAGTGTATACAAAAGGTACTTTGATTGTTGTACATGCTAAGACATGTTGTGTGGTATGTGTAATAAATATTGTTTTGACCTTGAGTCCTAATGTGGTTGAGTTCTGAATTTGGTTATGTTACCCAGGCCTATGAGTCCAAATGTTGTTATGTTACCCAGACTTGAGAGTCTGAGGGTTGTTATGTAAGTACAAATGTTGTTAAGATACCCGGACCGTTGAGTCCGAGATTATTATGTAAGTATGTTATGTTATGTATGGATGTGGATATGCTACCCCCGGACCGTTAAGTCTGAGGTTGTGATGTAAAGTATGTTTGGTTATGGAAGTTTTATATTGCAAGTAATTCCCGTATTCTAATCCAATGATGCATGGGAAGTGTGAACTTCGAGGACGAAGTTCTTTTAAGGGGGGTAGATTGAAATACCCCAAACCTTGATATGTTGTTTAAATATTATACTATGGTATATAAAGGCTAAAAAGTGCCTTAGAAATACTATTAAGTAAATCAAACCATAGTAAACACAGTAAAGTACTACTAAGACAGTTTGAGGAAAAACATGCTCTAAGCTTGGAATGAACTTGGTTAGGACCCAGAGAGCCTACCAAGACTTAATAATATACAATTATGATTTAATAAGGCTAATTAAGTCCTTAAGAAACATTGGTAGACAATTAAACAACCAAAGAACACAAGAAAAACACCATAAAGTCAATTTAACAAATACTTGCCCTAGACTTGGTGTAACCTTGTATAAACCTAAAGGTCATTATTAGAACCTTATTACATGATAATGGACATGTTAAATCACCTCTTATTAAGAAAACCAAGCTTGAAAACAAGTTAAGAGACCAAAATTTGCTTTAAGGACTTTAAAGCCTTACAGCACATTTTGAAAAATTGTCTTGGAAATGAGTTTTGAGTGGTTAAATGTCCATATGTATTCTTTAATCAAAATTGTACTACTTAGTATCACATTAGGAAGTCTAAATCAATGGGAAAACATCAAAATTTCACAATTATGGTGCACTAATTTGTGAATAGTGCTCAAATAGTGCTAGTTTAAGTTATAAGTCAACATAAGTTGTTTAATTGGTCAACAAAGGCCTTAATATACCCTATTATAAACGGGGGCCGGTTTTTTCAACATGGTGGTCACCACCATTTACAAGTCAATTAAAGAAAGGAAGAAAAGTAAGTAAAAAGTAGAAATTACCTTTATAACATAATATTTCCAAATGACTACCTCTCTCTTCATTCTCTTCTTTCTCCTTGTTCCCACCGTCACCTATCTCATCTCCTCCCTTCTCAAAAACGTTTTGCTACACCAAAACACAATTCTCCATCTTCAAATCTTTGTAGCTCTTAGCTCCATGATCCAAATTCAATTTCGAGACTACTATTCTTCTAGTTGGAGCAAGCTCTTCATTTCCCTCTTTCCAAATCTTCAAGAACTCCATTTTGGTGCCATGAAGAATCTCCATTGAAGGAGCTTGAGCTCATCTTTTCATGCCTTGTCATTCTCCTTTGTTCTAAGGTAATAAAGATCAAAGAAAATCCATGGTTCCTTTCATTTCATATAGGCCGAAAATTCACCCCTTAATGGTGCATTTTCTTTCTCTTCATTTAGCTATAATTAATCTTCAATGGACAAGGAGTCCTCCTCTCTTGTTACTTATTCAAGTTATCTTTCAAATTCCAAGGTAAACTTCTATTTTAGTGCTTAAAACATGTATGTAATTTAGGGTTTATATGTGAGTTTAAGTATGAATCTTAAATCTCATTACCCTTATGTGTGTATTTGGTTAGAAGATTGACAAGAGATAATGCCCTTGCCGATTTACAATCAAGAAAGAACTAGAGAAAATAAGTGAGAAAGCTTGGAAAACAAAGAGGTAAATGACCTCTCTTAATGTAGTTGTGTGCTCTAGGAATTGAGCTTTATATTGCCTTGTAAAACAACCTAAAGAGCCAATGAGAAATAAGCTAGAAACTATCCACAAGGTGGACTAAAAAGACATGAGAGCATTGTTGTGTGTATTCGCAGGTTAAAGGCATTTAAATGTGAAATTCAGTGTTTAAGTTTGATGTTATTTAAGGGCCTAAGTGCCAAGCAATTTAAGTTTATGCACTATATTGTGATGTAGTGTAGTTTGAATGTTTAGTTGTGTGTAAGAACATCTCTTGTGAAGAAAATGTCTTTGATGGTTAAAGATGAAAAACCATACGTTTGTGTATAAGGATGTGTATTATGTGCTTGAGTGTTCTTGGATTGTGTAAAAGTGGAAAACTATTGTTTTTTGTTTAAGGTGATACAAGAGAAGCTATGGCAAAAGTTAGTTGATAAACAAAGGAGTTTAGGTGTTCTAATGAGATTTTTATGACCTAGAAGGTACTAGGAATTGTTAAGGGTTAAGATGGTGAAAGAAAGAGAATTAAGGTGCTCTTAAGTGTTAAGATGCCTTGGGCATAGTCTTGGTGATTAGAGATCAAATGGGTATTTTAAAAACACACCAAAGTTATGATATGTGAAGTGTTAAGTTTTGTGCAAGTCTTGGTAAATAAAGAAAAATAATGCCTTGTGAAGGTCTAAGTGTAAACTTGTGGAAAATAGAAGGGATTGTGTAAGGGAGGTGTTTGTGAGAAATAATGCTTTTGGAGTAGTGGTAATGTTTGTGAGACAACACTTTTGGTTAGTTGAGGTAGTAGGCATAATATGCCACTTAGAAACCTATGGAGAAAACATTAAAGTGCTAGGAATTTTGTAAGAAAGTGAGTAAGTGTTTAAGGAGTTAGGAAATGAGTTTGGTGGATGTTATATGGAGGTTTAAGTGTGCCAATGATGTTAGAACATATTAGGAGGCTTGAGGACAAGTTTGGAGAAAATTTGACAATGTTTGGAGAAGTTCTGCAGTCGACCGACCAGGGGACCGACCCTGGCTGGGTCGGTCAGACTGTAATAAGGCAGACATAATGTTTCTGTAATTGACCGACCCAGGGGGTTTGGTCGGTCGGTGGGTCGGTCGGGCTAAAAATGAAGAACAAAAATGTTTCTGGAATGGACTGACCCTGAGGGCTTTGGGTCGGTCGGAATTGTTATGCCCCAGATTTTTTTTTATTTCCTTTCTGATTCGCAAAGGGAGTTTGTGCTATTTTGTAATCTTATATTAGATTGTCTATGACATTCTTCTAATGTTAATATGTTAGCTTGAGGAAAAAGGGTTACAATTGTCTTCTTCCTTGTTGTTATTTATTAATTCCATAAGAGAGAGATTTATTAAACTATTTTATTCCCTCTCTCTCTTATTCTAATTCACGTTCAATTATTCCCCTTCCTTCATCTCTCTCATTGACGGTTCTCTCGACGTTCTCTATGCGTTCAAGTTCTCTCCCTTTGCTCATCTCTCTTTTTGATTCACTCTCAATTATTAATCGCTAGAGATCCGCAAGAGGAATTCTGTTCGTCTGTCAGGTTTGGTTTGTAAGTTCCGGTTCTATTCTCCATTAAGTTTTCCCCTCTTTCTCTTCTGATTTTAACTCTAGAATTCTGGAATTGTTCGGTCTGAGGGTTCGTTGTTGCAAGTGGAGATTCGAGGAGGGCGTTTCGTAGAGTCCGCAGAGATAGCATTGCTACGGATGTGAGGTAGGTGGTAGATGGATTCGGTGTGTATGTTCACCCACGGGGGTTTCGTTTCGGTTTCTGTATGTGAATTCTTTGACTCTCTGATTGATGATGTTTTGGGTTGATTTTGATGTGCGTTTGATGCGTTAAAACCCCGTGGAAATGTGTTTTTCGATTGGCTATTTTGCTACTAAAAGTTATGTATGTTTTGTGGGGGATTTGTGGCTTAGTTCTGGCTGATTTCCGCAAGTGATTTTGGCAGTTTTCGCAGTGTCCGAACATGTGTCCGAACATTGAAGTTCGGACATCATACGCCGTCAGATTTTCAGACTCTCGGTTTTATGTCCGAACATGCAAGGTCGGACGCATGTTCGGACAGGCCTTTGTTTTTGGCATAACTTCTTTGTCTGAGCTCCGTTTTGAGTGCCGTTTGCGGTGTTGGATTCCTCTTTTTGAGTACTATCTGTTTACATTATATTTTAGCACATGTATATGTGTAATTTGATTTTGAAATCTTCGATAAGCCTTTGAACTCTTATTTGCTCTGAAAGTGAGTTTCAGCTTCTGACTTTGGTTTTGACTTTCGTATTTCATTGGTCTTGGCTTAAGACTTCTGTTTCAGCTTGTGAATTCTGTTTTTTGGTTGTATTAAGCCTTGGGCTTGGGTGTTAGCGCTCTGCAACGCCCTCTGTTCTGTTTTGATTAAGCTTATGCTTTCTGCTCTGGTTTGATAAAGAATCCGTTCTATTTGTATAAGGCTTTGATATGCTCTAAAAGCTTCTTTTTTGGGATCTAGTATCTCTGTATCTGAACCTTTGGATGGCTGGTTTAGCTATCTCGTAGCGCGCTATATAGGATATCCTTCTGCTTCTGCTTCACGGGTGATGTTCCCCGTTCTGTTCACAGGTGTTCCACCTGTTCTGTTTACGAGTGAGGTTTCCTCGTTCTGTTCACGGTTTGTTTACCCGTTCTGTCTGTATGCTTTGAATGCTAGTGTCCCACTTCTGTTTGGATTCCGTTCTGCTGTTTTGACAGACTGCTGTTTGCTTTTTTTGTCTGTTGAGGATTTCTGATTTTGTAAGTGCTCTACTTCGTCTGCTCTTTCTGTATTTGATTTGAGACGGTCTGCTGTGTGCTTACCGCCTTCTGATAAGTTCCGGATTTCGCTAAGCTTCTGATTTTGCTAAGCTTCTGATTTTGCTAAGCTTCTGATTGTGTTTAAGCTTCTGAGTTTCTTAAGCTTCTGATTTTGTCAAGCTTTCAGCTTCAGTTTACCTTCTGCTATTAAGTGTATGTTTTGACCACCGCTTAGCTTCTTGTGTTTAGACTTCAGTCTATTTGAAAGACTTCTGCTTTGCATCTGATTTTGCTCTGGCTAAGCGCTTTCGTATACGTGTATATGTATGTTCAGTATCTATTTTGAGCATGCTCAGCTGATGAAGTTTATCACCTGCTGAGCAATAGTTTTGCTCACCCCTATCTCCGTCTGATTTGCAGGTTTTAGTTCGTGCTTGGAGATTCAGTTTCAATTTCAACTTTTGTCTTGGCATTTGAGTTTTTGTATTCAGCTTGTTTGGCCTTGGTGCCCAGTTGTAATTAGATTATGCTTTGTATTTCAGTCTGGCTTCCGCCTGTGTATTGTAAAGACATGTTGTAATCTTTTATTTGGTAATATATGAGCATTAGTTCTATTTTGGGGTTTCGATAGTGTAGCCTTGCGTGTCTTAGGTAATAAGCGCGCGGCGTGTAACGGTCTCTCAACCAGGGTGGTTTTGGGGTCGTTACAGGAATAGTGTTGGGTCGGTCGGGGCAACAATCAGAGAACCTGAAAGTTACTGGAATGGACCGACCCAAGAGGTTGGTTCGGTCGACCAAAAAAAAAACAGAAAAGAATGTGACTTATGTAGTAAATCCTAGAGGGTATAATGAGGACAACTAAGTGTAAGTTTGGTGGTAAAACATGTCATGTAAGTATGCAAACACTTAGTAAAATTGGAAGTTAAATACGGTAAATTAACCGACGTTATCAATTATGTATAGGAATTACATACGGAGGAACCAAAAGTAGCAAGGACCAAGGTATGGTTTTTCTTGCAACCTGTGTCCTACCGGATTACACCGGCTTGTATGCCAATGTGTTTTTTTTTTAATGTTTGCCACCTTATAAGATAAAAACATGTAATGAGCTTATAATAATTCATTATGTGGCGTGTTTAGTTCCGATACCGTTTAACCTCGAAAGTGTTTTCCGTAGCTAACCAAATCTAGGATCACATAAGAGATCGGTATTCGGATTTAACGTTCCAAACCATGGGAGCGTTCTAACCACGGCTATGCGTGAGTTAGTTGTGTGTTGTTTGTGCGTGTAAGTATGTTTACCACCTTCTGTGTGTCTAACTAGACCTGAATACCTACTTGTGAATTAATGTACTAAGTTCAATAATGGGACTTCTAACAAGTGCTAACCGGGGAGTGAGGAGTCCGGTCGTTCCGGCCACGCGTGTGAGTATGGGGGTCGTTATCATATCAGGTTCAATTCTCTCTGTATGTTATGGTTGTTTTCTTTTTGGTTCCCAACCTCCTTTAGCTTATCCAAGGCTATTTACTGACTCACGTCGGGCCATAGGGGCATACTATGTTTTGGTGTGCTTGGATTACTATATCCGACGCACCTTGGGGTTAAGTTATCCGTCATCTAACAGGACGGTAACGAGTTATGTAACGAGCTTAGCATGAGTTTGGTAGCATTCTCTAGGCTCTCCAAGTGAACTAACTATGTTTGGTTCGGTTCCTAAAGAGAACCGTTCCTGTTATGTTATGTGTTAATGTTGCGCTGCAATTCTTATTGCGATGTTATGTAAATTGGATGTCAAAATGTTAAATGAGTTGTTATGTGGAGTATGTGGTTTATGGTATCAATCCCACTTAATAATAAGAGAAATTTAAGTATAACCCGACTAGTGGGTAAGTGTCGTCTATTAAGGAAATAGCTCCATTAGAGGAGAAACCCTCAAGGGTTAAAGAACACAATGAGTGATCTAAAGAGTATAGGTGTGTTGACTGTTGTTGAGCCCCATTGTTGTGGGTATGTAATGTGCTATGTGTTTATAGTTTTCATGCATGATTTAAATATAATCAACTGCATGCTTAGACGACAATTAGTTGTGCGAGGCCCGGTAGTATGCGGGCTGCACGATTACCATACCAGCAAAGGTGCTGAGCCCCCTAGGGGGCCACCCTTTCTTTCCTATTTCAGGTACAAGGAGCTAGAAGCCGTTCGAGAGTAGGACGGGGTAGTGTTTGTGCATGGGTAGTTTCAGTTATTACTTATGTATTACAGGTGTAGTAAGACCGAAATTGTTGTCGGCATTAGTTTGTAAATACTCGGTACAGTTGGAATGTAAATGTATAATGATTGTTGGAAATGAAAAGAGATTGTAATGTGTAGTTGCTCGGGAATCTGATCCATCAGACCGATACAATGTATGTGTATTAGCCTTGTTAGCCACGTGGGTGGTTAACGGCGTGTAACACCAATGAGTTAAGTAATGTGATGAGATATGTTTTTCGCTGCAAATGGTTGTTAAGTGTATTGTTGTAGTTGGGGTGTGTACAGTTTTATTTGTACACACCTTCCCTCCATAGACTATGTATAATCCTTTTACTAACTTCGATAACTTAAGTCTTAATATATTTTAAATTGCTTACAAAACCTAAGGTTTCAAAGGTAAACTTAATAAATTAATTCTCTTTATTATGTTTTTATAAGGATTATATCTTAACATAAGGTAGAATTTATCTAAGAATTAAATTCCCATTCATAAGTGAATTTGTCAATTATTTGATAAGATCGTCTACTCGGAAAAACCCTCACACCTTATCCTCAAATGACATATTAATATTTTTAGTGTCGTAAAGTAGATCAATATAATCTCTTATGTAACTTAGTTTCCTCTAATAAAGGTTCAAAGGTTTTAAGTATCTAATTCTATTTATAAACCATTTTATAAATTCAAACTACTGAATACATTACTTAATTATAAACTCACATCCTGAATATTGGTAATAAACGTATTTTTTATATGGCTTATCTAATTCTAAGAAACTTAAGGATTATTATTTAGATTAATTACCTAATCATAGTTTAATATAGTTTTATATCATAATCCTTTTTAATGATTTTATTCTTAAAACATTAAGTTATCATTCAATACTATAAATGTTATGAAATGATTAAATCTTGACTTACTAATCCACTTCACATTTAGATGTAAAAGTATTTCATTTTTTTTAATTATATAATAAGATCTATTTGTGTAAAATCTAATTACAAATTTTCCTAAGTCTTAACTCATTAAATACTTACCCAATTATAGATTTACATTCTGGTCATTGACAAATAATATTATACATGTATTCTAATACGGTTTATATATAATCTTAGAAATTCAAAGGTAACTCTTTAAGCTTAATTTCATAAACATAATTAATACCACCTCATATAATATTCTTTTAATAGTATTATGTATAGGTTTAGTTTAACTTATTAATTCCTTCATATTCTCTTTCCTATAAGGTATTTTATTTCTCTTATTTATTTATTTATTTATTTGTTTCTATATATATATTAAGATTTTATTTAAAACATTCTTTAAGTAGTTTTATTGTATTTAATTACCTCTATTAACTTTTACACATGTCCACACCTAATATATGGTTTATAAAATAGTATTTCCCTTAGTTTAAATAAGTATATTAACTTCCATATTATATATTAAATATAAATGTAGATAATTTAATTCCTTGATTTAACCAAAGTTACTATTTTGTTTTCCTTTTATATAAATATATATATATATATATGTATATTTTATATCTCACTTAAAAGTTTATACCAAAAATATTTATTAACATTCTGTATTACATGTTAGTTTGGTCTTCTTATATTCTTTTCAACCTATAAAGTTTATTAACAAGTTATACTTTAATTTTCGTTACATTTAAAAATCATATATTATATGAT
The DNA here is from genome assembly GCA_023374045.1 of Limonium bicolor. Classification (NCBI taxonomy): domain Eukaryota; kingdom Viridiplantae; phylum Streptophyta; class Magnoliopsida; order Caryophyllales; family Plumbaginaceae; genus Limonium; species Limonium bicolor. The sequence continues at coordinate 71,901,212 of CM041780.1, forward strand.
AACTTATGAAAAATTCATAAACACAATTTTTAGACCCATTTACTGTTGTCTAAAAATTCCCAAATTTAATATATAGTAATTATGACTTTTAGACATATTATAAAAATTTATTTTTATAAAATATCTTTTATAATTATCTAAATAGTTCGATAATATTCAGAACTTACAAAAATTATAAATTACGTTTAATAACTCAAACCCATATTAATTTACATCAAAATAAACTAGCACTAGTACAAAAATGGTCTTTTCTCTGCGCCCTATTTCGGCGATTCTTATGTCAAAACCGCCGAAATAGGTCTTTTTCTATTTTTTTTAAAAATAAAACAGACCTATTTCGGCGGTTCTTACATAAGAACCGCCGAAATAGGTCTGTTTTATTTAAAAAAAAATAGAAAACGACCTATTTCGGCGGTTTTGACATAAGAACCGCCGAAATAGGGTCTCTTTTTTTTAAAAAATATCGGCGATCTATTTCGGCGGTTCTTACCTAAGAACCGCCGAAATAGGTCCTTTATTACAACCCCTACCCTAATTCTCTCATTTCACCCCACGACGCCTTCAATCGTTCTCGACTCCCGCTGCTGCTGCGAAGTCGAACAGAAGAGCGACTCCGATTACTCCACCTCCTTCCTCCGCTCCGCGCGCCTCGTCCTCGCCGCCTTGTCGTCGCCGCGTCGTCACCTCCGGTCGTTGGTGCCGGCGAAGTCGAACAGAAGAGGAGGAGCAGCAGGCGATTTGAGGGAGTATCGAAGGTAATTCGATTTTGAGCTAAATTTATGGATTTTATTGTGATTGTTTGGTGTATTGTGGTTGAATGTGAATGTGGATGATTGAATTAGTGGAGTTTATGAAATTTGTGTATATAAGTAGTATTGTAGAAGTGAAATTATATGTGCACACAAGGTGCTCGACAAAATGTTTGAGTGAATAATTGTGGTTTTTTTGCTCATTTTGTGTGGTTGTGCCTTTGTTTTTGATTTTTACTTTTCATTACTTTTCTTTTATTCTTGTTTTATTATACTTTGTGTAATTATTATCAAATTTGATTAGTGAGGATTAAGGTTGCTTTCATTTAGACTTTTAGTATTTGTTCGGATTTTTTTGTTTTTCTTTTTTGATTTTGCGTTTTGCTTTTCGTTTTTAATTGCTTGAATATGAGGACTAACATTGCTATGAGCATTAGTGGTGTTATTGTATAATGAGGAAGAGATTGAGTGTTTTAGTGTTAATAAAATGATGATAAAGGGCTTGGAAGCCAAGGGGAAATAGATGAGTTTGTGCAGAACTTTAATGTATGTTAGTGCTTAAGGTTGTTGTGGATATTAGAAATGAGTTGGTGAGCTGAAATTGTGTGTGGGCAATGCTACAATTATAGGGAAACTCTGTCAAAATTGTCCTAGAAATTAGATGACTTAAAGTGTTTGAGTTGAGGAAAAGAACCTAAAGTAACTAGGTGTTGTAGAGGTAACTTGAATGGTTACCACCTTGGTTTTGTTTATAAGAGAATTGGGTAATTGAGTAGAACCTTGGGTGAAGATAAGGCAGTGTGTGCTAGATGACACTAGTTGAAGAACATGGAGTGTAGGATAGGAATGAGAACAAAATCTGTAACAAGGAGAACTTAGAAAACTAGAGCAAGTGTTGAAAATTATTTTGTTTATTTTGTCATCACTTGAATTGTTTAGTATAGGTTTCCTAATTCTTTTTTTTTTTAGGTTTCAAATTTAAAATTATGTAGGTTAATAGTAGTAGTTCGTTATCTTTTTTTCTCTAATTCATTAGGATATGTTTTACATGCTAAGTTTTATTTGCTTTCTTTTTTTAAAATTTTGTTATGTGTTTTTTTCATTACTCTATTTTATTTTTGTTTTATTTTTACTTTGTTTAATTATACGTCAAATTTGATTAGTAGGATTACGCTTGCTTTCGTTTAAGACTTTTAAGTGTCTGGGTTGCTATTCGCAGTACAAATTACTAATCCCCGCAGTACAAATTTTTTTAATTCATATTGACGTTGTACACATGTAGTGACATCGTGTCGTAAATTTTGTTTTTCAAATATGCATTTCGTCACCGTGGAACCGTAAAAAACGCTCTCATTGTATCGTTAAAGCCGTTTTATTGTGTTCGAACGTTATAATCGGACTTGACATTGGTAAACGATGTTTTATTACGTTTTGTTTGATTAAATTACAGACATTGTCACAATTTCAGAACGTCGTATTGAAAATGTAGTTGATAACGCCAATTTCGGGTAAAAAAAACGCTCTCGTTTAGTAAAGTCGTTAAACCGTTTTATTTTGTTTGGATGTTTAAATTGTAATTTCATGCTAAGTTATTGATGTTTTACTGTATTTAGTACGAAACGACGTTAATATCTTGAAAACAGTCAAAACGAGCGTTTTTTTGAAAAAACGCTCCAAAACGTGCACTTTATATATAAACGGGATGTTTCGGTATCTTCATTTCTCACGAACGCACCATCTCTCCTCCAAACTACCTCGCCGGAATCCTCTTTTCCTGATCGCCGGCCACGCACCACCGCCGACCACCGCCGACCACCACCACCGCCGGAAAAATTTTCCGGTGAGTTTTTCAATTTTTTTTTGCAAGTTATAGATCTTGATGTTGTGATTTCAAATATGTTGTTAGAATTATACACATTAAATTAGCCTAGATCTACAAAATAAAAATCTGGAAAAAAGCTTGAAACTCCATTAATGGAGTTCAGTCACTCGCCCTTGCTCCTTGAACGACCAGACGACGCTCGCCTCAACACTGGACACGACCTGCATCTCCTCGCCGCGCCGACAAAGGCGAGTTATAGCCGCTCGCCTCTTCCTTGGACACGAGCTTCGTCTTCTCGCCGCGCCGACAAAGGCGTCTCCACGCTGCTCGCCTTCGCCATCGACACGAGTAGCCGCTCCTAGCCGCGCCGACAAAGGCGACCCTGCGCTGCTCACCCTCGACGCAAAGGCGTCGTTGCCTGCTTCGCCTCCGCTGCAAAGGCGACCGTAGAAGACTCGCCCCGTCTGTTGGGGCGAGATGGGTTTTTTTTTTTAATTTTTTTATATTGGTTAATATAATTATAAATCATGAAAATTTAATTTAAAAAGTGCTAATAAAACAACTAAAATATTAACAAGAGAATGACAATTATAAAGTCAAGAGTTACAATTATATAGAACAATATTATAAATCATGAAAAAATAAATTGAAAAAATGCTAATAAAACAAGTAAAATATAAATAAGAGAATGACAATTATAAAGTCAAGAGTTACAATTATATAGAATAATTATTATAAATCATAAATTACCTAGTAATTTTACTAAGTTGTAGTTCTATTTTCTGAACTTTCTTTTTCCTTGTATTATGGCAGGAAATTGGAGCTTGGAATCATTTGAAATTGCCAAGAAAAACAAGCGAAACAAGTCCATCTTTGTTAAAGGTAAAAACTCTAAACCTTGAAAGTAAAGAGTTGGCTAAGATTGAAATTTGTACCAATAATCTAAGTGAAATTCCTCTGTAATAGGGCCGAAGAGCAAGGAAAACTTCAAGCTACAAGCCTCTTGAAAAATCAACATTTGGGCATCAGGAGGTAACTCCTTATGTTAGGGTTAAATGTCATTTTTATGATGTTTTGGTGTTGTAAGTATTAAGGCTGAATACCTAGTGTTTTATTTACTGTATTTTAAGTTTATAATGTGTTTAGAACAAAGCTAAAGCATTAATATGCGTTAAAGGGCTTATAGGTACAAAAGGATAAGTAAAAAGGGGCTAAAATGCAATTTTTGAAAACTAAAGAGTTAGTTATGTATAGGGCTGAATTGTTTCTGTATGAAATTGTTTATAATGATATATTTATTATGTTTATGAACTTATAGCATAAGTTTGAGTAAGTTAAATAAGGTTTAAGAACTTAAATGACAAGTTTATGAATTTTTCGGGTTAAAGAGTATTGTTTTGGTGTTGTAACAATTAAAGCCGAATGCCTACTGTTTTATTTACTACTTTACTGCATTTTAAGTTTACAATGCGTTTAGAACAAGGTTGAAGCATTAGAATGAGTTAAAGGACTTAAATGACAAGTTTATGAAATTTTGGGGTTAAAGTGTAAAATGAGGGAACTAGGGTGTAGTTGTTGTATAATTTATTATTCATAAATGACCTAAATACTTTAAAGTGTTGGGTAATTTAAAATAGTTTAAGTGATTTAGAGATAATATTGACCTATATGTTATATTATAAGTTTTGGCAAAGTTAGATAAGAGTTAAGGATTACAATGATGAATTTGGAAGTTTTGGGGCTATACTATAGTTGTTCTGTTGATTTATTATTACTTACTTGTGTAACTAATCTTAACTGGGTTGCTTCAACTTGTGCAGTGATGGATAAGCTAAAGAATATTGTGATGAACGTCTACAGCAAAAAAAAGAAGAAGGACAGGAATTCAGAGCAGCCAATGACTGCTTCGTTCCGTCGTGAGCGGGCTGCCGCAGTTGATCCTCCACGACACTCATCTTTCCAGCCACAGCAGGGTCATGCTGAGCCTGCACGACACTCATCTTTCCAGCCATAGGAGGGTCATGCTGAGCCGCCTCGTCACTCGTCATATCACCCACCGCAGCAGCCCATCATGGACCCATCCACACAGTCATTCCATGATTCCGACCCAGTCGCTTTCGACATACCTAGGAGAAGGATGCCTGAACCTTCATCCTCTGCAGGTGATTGGTCATCTGCTGATGTGGCCCAACTCCATAGCTCCAGTTACAATATATCGGGTCAGAGTAGCCACCAGGAGGGGCATATGGAGGCACAGACTTATGCTGGTGGTAGCTATCATGACCACCGTGTGGAGCATGCAGAGGCACAGACTTCTGCTGGGTGTAGCTATCATGACCCCCGGACCCCCGGATGCTGCAGCACCCGTTGACATGGACATAGATGAGGAGGGGGAGGAGGAGGAGGAGGAGGCTGAGGAGACATCTGAGGATGAGGGCCTAGACGAGGATGACCCTGATCAGGAGAGCGCGACTGATGAGGAAGCTGCTCTCGCTATGGAGCCCGTTATTCCCCCTTTCTGGAGGCTTACTGAAGTGCCAGTACCCGGTGGTCCACTGCTGACTATGTTATCACCAGCTTTGGTGGGCATGTCGCCATTGACCTTTGGTCAATGACTAAGGTATATACTATCTTATCTTTCAGTTTGTCATGTAGATTTAACTATTTCTTCATGCGTGTGTAAAATTTGTGTTAATTGTCTAGGACCGGGGTGTTTTGGGATTTAAACCCCGAAAACCTATAATCACGAACTGGCCGTTTAGCGGGGTTACTTGCAAAAGGGCAAGAAATATGATTAAGTACTCAGCGTTGGAGCATCTGCTAGATGTCACATGGGGCTTCAACAACATGTCTTTGATATCGGCCTTTGTGGAGAGGTGGCAGCCGGACACCAATTCTTTCCACATGCCTTTTGGAGAGATGACGATCACACTTCATGATGTGTGGCAGATACTGAGGATCCCAATCGTTGGTCATCCGATTCTGGGGAGTCCGACAAACAGTGAGCTTAAGGAGGCGATGGCTAAGTTGTTAGATTTTGAGGAGGGTGTTGACCAGATGATGAAATTCATGTGGCATACTGGTGCTGTTCAGATATGTCCACTTATAGAGTGGTGTTCGACCGGCCAGAGGGTACCTATGAAGCAGGCGTGCGGTTGGCTATACTATCTCTCGCTACTACCATCTTTGCTAACAAGGGCCATTCACGCATGAGTCCTCTACCGTTCTGGTTAGTTACTCCCATGGTAAAAATACGAAGCTAAAGAGGTTCGCTTGGGGAGCAGGTACTCTTGCGTGCTTGTATCGCCAGCTAGGGGTAGCATCTCGTGCTGACTGTAATAGCATTGCTGGATCTTTGACCCTTCTCGAGGTAAGTGTTTTAATGTACAACAATGTGTAATAAATTTTCATGAATTCACATTAATAATTGGCATAATTTCTTTTAAAATGTATGTAGTGCTGGATATATGCGTACTTCCCCACTCTTAGACCAGCAGTTAGTGCTGACTGGCGTGATGGGGATGATAGACCGTGGTTATGAGATGGGTCAGGCCCACCTCCCAGCAGAAAATCAAATTCACTAGAGAGCTACCGCAAGCATATAGATGCTCTGACAGCAGAAATGTAAGTGGTACAACAATTTCAATTTGTATTATTTACTATATTGTTTATTACTGATGCTTATTTTCCCTGTGATCCAATGTAGATTGATTGGTTGCCCTACGGTCGAGAAAGTGAATGAGAATAGGGGCCGCTCTTGGTACAGGGGTACCTTGCAGTACATGACATGACCGTGAATGAGCCATATATGCCAGAGCGTTGTCTTCGCCAATTCGGGTATGTTCAGTGTATCCCACCTCCCCCTATTAGACCGAACAATAGATCGGAAAAAAGAGGGAGAATAGGAAAGCCCTATAGATGTGTGTACCCCACCATGTATAGTGTGTGGGACACCACACGCGAGTGTGGACCTACTCCGGGGTTGACTAAGACCGGGCGGCCGTACATGCATGTGACGAAGATTATTGGATTGGTACGTCAAACACACCCATCCGAAGATCATGAATCCTGACATATACGAAAACACCTTCGTTCATCGGCCGGATCCCGCCTTAGTAAGTTTGATCTCTTCCTTTGTATATTTCAGTTGATTATAGCATTTTATGAATGCTAGACTAACTTTATAATATTATGTTACAGCTCATGCATGAGGCAACTGAGGCTGGTAGGCCTTTATTACCTGGGAATCGTAGCTGGGACTGGAGTTACTACCGTGAGCAGATACCGCACGAGGAACAGAGGCAAACTGAACAGGGGTTAGAAGGGATTCTCAGTACCTTGACTATATGGGATTCGTACTATCAGCAGTATGGAGGGGCATAGTTTAGGATTTTATGTTTTTGTTGTTTTAAAGATACAGTATGGATATAGTTATTTTCTAGTGGACATGGTGATTGTTACCGTATTGCGGAAATTGCTGGTCATCACCTTCTGGTTCATTTTGTGGAGGTTCTTAGAACCGGGGAAGAGAAGAAAATAGGGGAGACTATGCCAAAATTTTTCTAGAAATGCACCGTTTCTTTTGCTTTTCATTGCTCTTAAATGTTGATTCTCTGTCCAATGCCTCGCACTTGAAGATACTGAGCTACAGCCACCTATAAAGCATTGACTTCATCTTCATGAGCTTGGAAGTTAGGCTCACCTGATCGTGAACTCTTTATTTCCTCGATCTTCCTTAGTACCTTCTTCAGCATTGCTGAAGACCATCCTGCAGATAAGTTAGAAAACAAGAATGAAAACATTGGGAAAAAAAGGTAACAAAGGGCATGGCAGAAAGAGTAGCACCATAACTTACCAAGGACATGACACTTATTCCATCAGATACATCTGGAATGGATAAGCAGTTTGGTGGAACAGGCAAGTTATTTGCTGATGTATCCATCTTGGGGGAAGTACCCTTTCTTTTCAAACTTCTTTCTTGTTTCCTTTGGAAGCTTTTTGAACATTTTTGATACCTAGTTTGTTAGGATAAGGATAAAAGTATCAGCAACGAGATTAAAATCACCATCATTTTTCAGAAAACTCCACTCACTGCCTGTTTTTTTTCATCCTTCCAGGCATTCTAAGCTCCAAGGAGACTGCTCCATAATTGTTCTTGTTCTCTTTAACTATCACATTAGAGGCCTTCTACATTATTAAAAGGTAAACGTCATTTTTTTTGTCTTTTGTCCCTCAACATACAAACGAAAATTACATTCCAAGAAACTGAACATAAAATATTGAAACAAACTACTAGAGAAATGTAGATGCATCTACCCTAACCCTTTCATATCAACCATACCAGCAGTCTTCGTAGGTGCCTGACCATAAATTCGAAATCAAGTTAGATACATAATTCAGGAAATAACTACGTCAGAAGTCAAACAGCACTTGATTGACTACTGACTAGATTCTTCAGACCTATACAAACACTATATCGATGAAAACTGATGCAAAAGCTTTATATGGAGATATCAAGTGCATCATAAAGAAACAGATACAATTTATTAACCTTACTGGGCTTCAACTTCAAGCAATTCAGACACATCATACAGCATGCGCCTGAGTTCAGTCTCATGTGAAGGATGAAATATAGGAATTGGCAACTCTACGAAGCGGTTAGAACGTAATGTATTTATGTCACAATAACTGAAATATATCAAAATGATAAAAACTCCACGTCCAAAATCTACCAATGATTATAAATCCAGAAAAGTATAACAACACGTTTATTCCAGTCCAAACATCTACCAAAAAATGCTATATGAAACCGAAGAACGCTATATGAAACGAAGAACGCTATATGAACCGAAGAAAGAACGATATATGAGCCAATTAGTGTCTTAATCTGACACGAGTGAGCTCACTTAGTGTCTTAATTTGACACGAGTGAGCTCACTTAGTGTCTTAATTGACACGAGTGAGCTCACTTAGTGTCTTAATTTGACAAGAGTGAGCTCACTTAGTGTCTTAATTTGACAAGAGTGAGCCAACCCATAATATTCCTTATAGGACTATACAAGGTACGAAATGACATTGTACACAGCTACTGCATTCTAGTTGTTGTAACTTAGTTTTTCTTTAACCTAGTTGTTGTAACTTTGTTTTTCTTTAACTTAGTTGTTCTAACTCTGTTGTTTTACTCATTGTGACTGGATATTGGTCATTCAATTGTCTATTATTTCAAAAAAAAGTGTCTCCCCGTAACATTCAAACTTATTCAACTAAGTTTGGTGAACAAAAAAAATTTGTACTGCAAATAGTAACGTATTTTGCTATTCGCAGTACAAATTAATTTTAAGTCAAATTAATAATATAAACACATAAAAATGTAATCCAACACTTTTTTTTACAAAAAAAAAGGTTCCTGTATTGATTCCAACAAAAAAGTAACTAGCAAAATGCGCTACTAATAAACTACAAACTACTTCGGAAAATTAACTTTCAGATATCATTTTTGAAAAAAAAAACACAGCGACACATCATTACATGTGTACAACGTCAATATGAATTAAAAAAATTTTGTACTGCGGTGATTAGTAATTTTGTACTGCGAATAGCAACCCCCTTTTAGTATTTATTCTGTTTTTTTGCTCTTTGTTTTTGATTTTGCGGTTTGCTTTGTTTATTTTATTTATTTTGTCATTACTTGAATTGGTTTAGTATTAAGTTACATAATTCTTTTTTTAGCTTTCAAATTTAATTCTGTAGGTTTAATAGTATGTACTTCATTTATCTTTTCTCTTAGTTCAATTAGGATATATTTACTTGATAAGTTTTAATAATTTTTTTCAATTTTATTTGCGTTTTATTTTTCTCGAGTGGATTAATTAATTTTATAGTTTTATTTTTGTGTTTTATTTTGTTTTTTTACTCATTTTGTGTGGTTATGCCTTTGTAGGGGAAATCACTAAATGGGCTCACCAGATTGAAGTCGTACGGGGATGAATACACTTCATTTGTGAACCCGTAATATACTCAACTTACATCTTCTCTTTTTAGCTTATTATATATATTTTGCAATCCTAATTACAAATAATTAACATACATAAACTAATGAGTTTCTATTCTATCTATAGAGAAGTGCTTAAGATTTCCCCATTCATTGCACGGTATATTGAAAGCGGAGTGGAAGAACCGTAATATAATCTAACTTATCTTTTGTCTTTTATACTTTGTATTTCCACAAAATATTGAAATTGGTTTGATAAATAATTTGGTATTAGTTTGATTTGTTTTTTTACTCATATTGTGTGGTTACGCCTTTGTAGGGGGAAATCACTAAATGGGCTCACCAGACTGAAGTCGTACGGGGCTGAATACACTTCATTTGTGACCCGTAATATACTCATCTTACATCTTCATCTTTTTAGCTTATTATATATATTTTTACAATCCTAATTACGAACAATTAACATACATAAACTAATTAGTTTCTATTCTATCTATAGAGAAGTGCTTAAGATTTCCCCTCATTGCACGGTATATTGAAAGCGGAGTGGAAGAACCGGTAATATAATCTAACTTTTCTTTTCTCTTTTACACTTTGTATTTCCACCAAATATTGAAATTTGGTATGATGAATAAATTTGGTATTAGTTTGATTTGTGATGGAAATTTGTGTTGTTGTATGATTGGTGAATGCTTAATAATAAGCATGGGATAGATAAAATTATGCAAAGGTCATGCTGATTTTTTTTAACAAAATCTCTTTGTAATTAATATTGTTTGATGTATGTGTATATGTATAACAATATCTAAATTTTGTCTTTATCAGGTCTCACCACATTTAAGTCCGTGAACCACCTCTCTTATTTTCCACCTTCTTCCATCACCGTTGCTGTTTCCTTTTCTGTGTACAAGTAAGCTACTAAACTTTGCTTTTTGTTTGATCATTGAGATTATGTATTCAGATAATATAGGTGCTAGTATATAATTTAGGTTGAAACCTTAGAGTTAGAGTAGCTAGCTTATTTAATATGCATACAGTCACGCTTCATTAACCGTACCGTTTTGTATTTCAAATAAAGTATGGAGCGTGACTGGATGTACGGTGAGCGAAGGGGATCACTATAGCAACATGTTGAAAGAGTTTTGCAAGCGGCAGTGCAGCACAAGGACATGACAAAGGCGGAGAAAATACCTTGTCCTTGTGTTGACTGCGGTGTCTTAAGGAAATTTTCAAAAATTGTGGAAATGAATTCCATCTGAAGACTCACGGTTTCATGCCACACTATAAGAGATGGATTTTTCATGGAGAAAGTGTTGAACATATGTCGGGTCCTCGTACATTAATGAAAGGGAGAGGATGAGAACAGACCACACATTTGTTTGTCGAGTCGAGAACCGATCCCAACTGCTTCCGGAGTCAATGACAGTGAACCGACTATCATGATGAGCAAATAATGGAGATGCTTGATAACGTTGAGAATAATTTTGTCGATCGACCGGATGAGTATCAAAGGTTGTTGGACATCCAAGACGGCATTGTATCCTACGTGCACTAAGTACATGAAATTGACGGCTATATTGAATTTGTTCAACCTGAGGGAAGATATGGATTGAGTGACAAAGGTTTCTCAGCATTCCTCGAGCTGATTCATGATATGCACCGGAGATGAGAATGGTCTCCCTACCACCACCGATGAGGCAAGAAATGGGTGTGTCCAATGGGAGTAGAGTACACAAAAAATTCACACGTGTCCAAACACTGTGTGTTTACAGGGTGAATACGCACCATCTGGACACTTGCCCGAAATGTCCGCTGTCCCGGTATAAGCATAAAGATGGTGAGTACTCCCTCGTTCAAAAAAAAAAGCCCTCCAGCTAAATTACTGTGGTATTTGCCGATTATACCCAGATTCAAACGGTTGTTTGTGAATCCGAAAGATGCAAAGAACTTACGATGGCACGCAGAGGTAGAAAGAGTGATGAGAAATTAAGACATCCAGCAGACGGACCTCAGTGGAGAAACTCAATAGACGGTTCAAAGAACATTTTGGAGATGAAGATAGGATTTGAGGCTTGGGCTATGTACTGACGGGATGAACTCGTATGGCACATTAAGCAGTCAACACAGTACTTGGCCCTTTTACTAGTGATCTACAATTTGCCTTCGTGGTTGTGTATGAACGTAGGTACATAATGTTATCACTTTTGATATCTGGTTCCAAGCAGCCAGGTAATAATATTGATGTATACCTCACCCCATTGATTGATGATTTGAAGTTGCTGTGGAATGAGGGAACCGTTTGTATGATGCTTATGCAAGGGAAAATTTCACGCTCAAGGCGTTGTTGTTTGTACGGTCAACGATTTCCCTGCATACGGGAACTTGTCTAGATACACTGTGAAAGGAACATTGGCATGTCCGGTGTGCGGGATGACACATGTTCGGACCGTTTACAAAATTGTGGTAAGAATGTTTACATGTGTCATCGACGTTTTCTACCTGAAGATCACCCTTATCGTAAGAAGAAGAAACTGTTCAATGGTGAGGCCGAGACTCGAGTGGCCCGTCTACCTTTGACCTCTGAGGAAGTGTATGCAAAGGTTAAGGACATTGTGAACGTCTTTGGAAACACATCGAAACCGGCAAAGAACATTTGGAAAAAATGCTCTATCTTCTGGGATTTACCATATTGGTGTCACCTGCCTGTCAGACACTGTTTGGATTTCATGCACATCGTAAAGAATGTTGGTGAGGCAGTGAGTGGGACTTTGCTCAACATACCCGGCAAAACGAAAGACGGATTGAAAGTGAGAAAAGACATGCAAGCCATGGGTATAAGAAAAGAGTTACACCCACAGGAGAATGAGAGACGAATATACCTACCTCCTGCATGCTACCCACTTTCAAAGAATGAGAAGATCAGCTTCTGTAAATGTCTACACTCGTAAAAGTACCGTCTGGATATTCTTCAAACTGGAAGAATATTGTATCAATGAAGGATTTGAAACTGTTAGGCATGAAATCTCACGAGTATCATGTATTGATGTTACATCTTCTGCCAGTAGCAATCCGTGGGATATTGCCAAATGATGTCAGAAATGCGTTAACCAGATTGTGTTTCTCTTCAATGATGTCTGCTGCAAGGTAATTGATGTAAACTCTCTCGATGATCTACAACGTGAAATTGTGGTAACATTATGTCAATTAGAGATGTATTTCCCACCATCATTCTTTGACATAATGGTGCACTTGATAGTCCACATTGTTCGAGATCCAATTTTGTGGTCCGGTCTACTTACGCTATATGTACCCTTTTGAACGATACATGGGTATTCTAAAGGGTAGAATGAGGAATAGATATCGACCAGAAGGGAGCATAATTAAGCAACAGTGACTGAGGAAGTCACAGAATTTGTGAATGATTATCTGAATGAAGCAGAATCAATCGTATCCCAAAACCAAGACACTACGGCAGATATAAAGCAAAGGTGTCATTAGAAGAAAGATTGTGCAAGTACCAAGTCAACTGATTCTCAAGCACATCTGTTTGTGTAACAACACCTTGAGGCTGTTGAACCCTTCTTTGATACTCATAAATGAGTTAAGACAACAAAATCCTACCAGAAACCATCTTTGGCTTACGAAAGAACAAAAACCGACTGTTTATCCAATGGTTCAAATATTATGTCTTTGAAAAAGCGTCATCAAATTCAGAAGTTCTCAATGAAGAAATCAGATTTTTGGCAATAGGACCTGAACCTAATATTGTATCATTTGAGGGGTATGACATTAGTGGGTATACTTATTACACCTGCACGTCAAGATGCTAAATCATAAACCAGAACACGTGGAGTAAAAATAGAAGCGACATTCAATGAGTACCACATCGGTAACCAGTCTCAACCAGTGAGGAGCTCCAGTTGGTATTACGGTGTTATCGAGGACATTTGGGAGCTAGACTACCATATTGATTCGTTTTTAGTGTTCCGCTGCAAATGGGTGGACAACCGACGTGGAATCCAAAATGATGGAGGTCTTACCTTGGTTGATCTCACACGTGCCAGTTTTAAGGATGATCAGTTTGTTATGGGAAAAGATTGTGACCAAGTGTGGTATGTTCAGGATCCAAAGACTCCAGATGGTCTGTTGTTCTTCCAGGTAGAAGACCGGTTCTGATTGAAAATGAAAATGAGGATGATGATGATGAGAATGAGACGATTGAAGGAACACATTGTTTCCTACGGGGTTGCGGGATTTAAATGTTGATACTCAAAACGACTTGATTTATGCACGATCAGACCATGACGAGGGTTTTTGGGTTGATAACACCAAAGCATAGAAGTATTTATGGTAATGTTATGTTTACTATTTTTCTTGTTTTGTTCACATTTGTCTTTACATTATAAATTCATCCATTAATTTGACTAACTTATCTTACTTTACTGCAGTGGCTGATCACCCTATGGACCAGCCCATTGAAGAAGCTGGTCCTCATCAGCAGAGACCAGCAAACGGGCCACACGAGGAGGAAAGAAGGGGAAGACAACTCACCCACCGGAGGATGAGGCTTGTCCATCACAGCAGGTGACAGAGCCACCAGCTTCCTCCTCCTCCGGACAGAAGGTGAAGAAGAGAGGTGCCACCCGTGCACTGAAGGCAAATAAAGGCTCCCCACGAAGCCTTTGCAGTTCAATGAGTTCAACCAGCCATACGGTAATTGGAAGCATGATTATACTGCATATGCTGGCCACCTGGTCAAGACTTACTGCGACATAAATCACAATTGGAAGCAAGTGCCACAATCATTGAAGGACACTATGTTTGGGCTTCTTCAAGTGTGTTCTTTTTTTATAATATGTTATATAATTTTAGAGTTTCTCGTTACTTGTGTTACTAAATGACTAATAATTGTTTATGTAGAGTCGTTTCTGCATTGATCCTTCTCTTAAGGCTGATATACTGAAAAAATGGGGCGAAAGTTCCGCGACCATAGGAAAAGCCTCTCTGACAAGTACATTCATGGTGTTGCGTATCAAGACCCTGAATCGGATGATGCAGAAAGAGGCGATGAACTGCCCCCTTGGGAGGCGTACGAGGGCGTCACTGAGGAGCAGTGGACGCAGTTTGTGGAGTTTGTCACACGCCAGAGTACCAGGTAGAGCTAATATTCAACGCTGTCTTTTATACATTTTGGCAGTTTTATTTGCTTATTTGTATCTTACATGTTACATATATATTTGTAGGCGGTTCGTGCAAAACAGCAGGCAAATGCGAAGAAAAATCTATACCCACATCACTTAGGTGGTAAAAGCATTGCCAACGCGAACGCGTCCAGAGTGGGAGCAAAAGGGCTTGCTTCCAAAGGATGTGGCTCCTAGCGACAGAAGGATGAAGGTGTGGGAGTTGAGGTCGAGTGCCAAAAAACTCGACGCCGGAAAATCCTCAGTACAATGATGCCACGAGAGAGATTATAAATCAAATGGTATCTAATTTCGTTCATTACTTTAATATTTGTTTGTGTACCTGTATATTAATGAATTTTGTTATTTTTGTGTTTTATAGGAAGAGTTAGACTCTCAAGTTACTGAGGGTTCTTGGGCTCCGAACAGACAATATGATCCCCTTTCACGTGCTCTTGGAAAGTGGATCATCCTGGTCGCGCTATTGGTTTTGGTGGACAAGTTGGTATCCGCCAAGCTTTTGGCAATCCGGGGTCT
This sequence comes from Limonium bicolor, assembly GCA_023374045.1. Lineage (NCBI taxonomy): Eukaryota > Viridiplantae > Streptophyta > Magnoliopsida > Caryophyllales > Plumbaginaceae > Limonium > Limonium bicolor. The sequence goes on from CM041780.1 coordinate 71,916,491, forward strand.
AGGAAAGGCTCACAGGAAGGATGATCAGCTATGAGGAACATTTGAAGGCTACTGCTGAGTTGGAGCAGAGGCTTAGGCAGAATGTTCAGCAGTTGTTTGCAGAGGAGATGACTAAAATACGCTCACAGATGTGTAGTAGTCAGGAGATGACTAGACCAGCCCATGCACCATCAGCTGATAGGGAGGAGGGCACACCAGTATGGCAGAGTAGTGTGCAGTCGATAGATCCATATCCATATGGATCTATTAAGGTTAGTCACATTAACTTAGAAAATAAATTATTTATTATCATCTATTTACTTCGATTATGTTCGTTTAACCCTTCTTTACTTAATGTTCAGGAACCTTTTTATGCACGCTGTTCATGCCGATGGGAGGTGAGGATATTATGGTGGCGTGGGGTAAATTGTTTCCCTCATCTCGTACAGACACCATCGGCGGTGAACCACTACGGCAGGGGTATGTCCGGGTGCTTGTAGATGATTATGTGACAGAATATGCTGATGTTGCTATACCGGTACCTCTGGGACAGAGAAACATACTTCGCTCTGTTCAAACAGCTACAATCCAATGGCTGGGTACATGGGTCAAAATCTCGGGCCAGGTAAACACACAATTAACGCTTACTCTAAAATTATAATTATCCGATATTTCAATTAGTATATGGTTTAGAGTGAGTACTTAAACTTAATTAATCAACAAATTAGGAAAATGTCAAGTCGAAAAAAACTTCTAAAGGAAAAGGAAAAAGTGTTGCCAGACCAGCTCTCACGGGGGCATCCTCCAATTTCATGATGAGACCTGCTTTAGTAGAGAAGAACATATTGGAGGGGTTGTCACAGAACATGAGACTTCTGCACTCGGCGTTGTTGATGACGTCACCTCAGAGTGATAGGATCCAAGTGGAGGATAGCCAGGGTCTTTTTCACCATCACGAACCGAAGGACGGACTCATACGTTCGATATATATGTCCGACTTCGTTGATGTATTCAAGAGAGACTGGTTAAATGTGTCGATTCTGAAGTCAGCTAGCATGTGAGCGATCTCATACCTTTTCCTATATTAATGAAATACTTGAATTAGTTTTTGTACTTTAATGCCGTTCATTGATGTTGTTGTCTTTATGGTGCAGGCATGTGCATTCCAAGGCGATACGAGATCATCAGACTGACAGCTTCGGATTCCTATGCCCTGATACTTGCAGTGAAGTGACTATGTCAATGGATCCTGAAAGTCTTTTGCGGTACGTGACGAACACAATATATGAATGTGCAGACAAGTCATACATTATGCTGCCATATTATCAAGGGTAAGTCATACTTCCATATCTTATTACGTTTTATTTATAAGTTATGTTATCCGTGTTATGATTTCAATTTTATTCATCACGTGAGCAGTCGTCATTGGTCGTTGTTGGTTTTGGTCATGAAATACCCGAGAGTCTTACAGTTCGACTCACTTGGTACGAGTGCCAAGAAGCCAGCGATAGCAGCGGCTCTAAAGAGGTGAGCTATTTAAATTATACAACAATTGTCATAACTTAATAAATTTTTCGTTAAATTTGATTAATTTGTATTACATTCAAATATTTATTTTGTATAGTGGCTTCCAAGCTGCACTGCGTGCATTGCAAAAGACACCGAAGAACATCCCTTGGACTGCAGTGAAGGTAGTTTTACTTATTTTGTGCAAATAGTTAACATGTTAATAGTAGACCTGCAAGTATGACTGATAACGTAATGTGTGAATGTATAGTGTCCAGTACAGCCTGGTGGATCAGAATGTGGTTACTATGTTATGAGGTTTATGCATGACTTAGTAGCATCATCCAAGTTTTTGCCAGAAAAATCATTGGACATGGTATAAAACTATCTTTGAAAGTCTTGGTTTATATGTATTTTTATTCTTTGTCATTCTTTGTGTAGTGTCTCATTAACTATTCATTTTTGTTTGTTCAAGGCTTTCGAAGAAATCGTGGGCATTGGAAATTATGAAGATAGGCACATATCTGAAATCCTCGAGGATTGGGCAGAATTTATCTCCATCGACGTACTTAGTTGATTCCTCTAAAGTTAGTTTGCGTTGAACGTTACTTGTGTTATTATATTTCATTAGATTGAAACGTAGTGAATTGTATATTGTAATGGAGTGTGGTGTGGAGAGTGTGGTGAAGTGTACAACTAATCCTTATTTTTGTTATGAATTTTCTTGCTAATTTCTTGCATTTATTGATGCGTGCCGATGATTATGGCCGTTTTATGGGTTTATAGTATGCTACTGAGGCGCCCCACTGTGGTGGCAGCATTATACAATGTATTTACAGGTTTGCTTAAAATTATGGTGTATTTGGGTGCATTAATAAGCTAGAAGGAAAAAACAAAAAAAACAGTCTATTTCGGCGGTTCCTACTAAAGAACCGCCGAAATAGACCAACTCCATTTGACCGTAAATGTTTGACCTGGCCACCTATTTCTGCGGTTCCTACTAAAGAACCACTGAAATAGGTGGCCAGGTCAAACGTTTACGGTCAAATGGAGTTGGTCTATTTCGGCGGTTCTTTAGTAGGAACCGCCGAAATAGGGTAAAAAACCTATTTCTGCGGTGCTCATTTCTACTACGTTGTAAACCGCAAAATAGGCCCTTTACAACCGCAGAAATAGGCTGTTTTCCTACTAGTGTAGATTTTATAAGGAATCTATGGTTAAAATTTCGTGTCAAATACATAAGGGAAAGCCATTAATAAATTCAATAAGTTAGAGTTTTATTCTGGAATTTATATTACTTAATATATTACTAATCTCTTCCACGACTTAATCTCGGCCGTCCGTTCTCCTTAACTACGGTCGGACGGCCCATAATGCTCGAGTTCTTAGGAAGTCCCTAAACACTGCGAACGGAGATCGATCGATTTCTCCCATTCCACAGAATGAAATTCGGTGATTCTTGTTTCATTGGATTCGAAATTCAAAGAAGGTTCGAATGGTACCAATTTTGTTAATTATAATGCAAGGATAAGGGATTTCGAATCTGGGTTTGTCGACTTAGGGTTCTACCGGTTTTTGATTTGAACTTTGATAAATTCTCTCTATATGATGCGTTATAGGTAAATTGGTTGGGGGATTAGTTCGAGAATGACAAATCGAACAGGATTGTAGGAAGAATTGATCGGAGACCTACCCGAGAAGCGCTGGTGAGGGAAATTCAAAATCGGTTTCCGGAAAACTGTTATTTCATGTACAGTTCGAGTAGTCTACTTCACGGACCAACTCGCGCTAATTGAGAAGGATTAAATCCACGAAACCTATCACATTTTAAAGTAGACATGTAACTCTACACATTGGTGGAAGAATCATTAAAAACGAAGAACTAGGGAGAAAGTTATGGATCCCGAAAGATCTGAGTTTACCACTTCTTCGTTTTTTGGAAAAATCTAGGCAGAAATTCCACCGTGATCGAGTAGGGAACTGTAGACGCTTATATCTTCCACAAGATTGAGAATCATCCTTGGGTGTAAACATGAAAGTTATAGAGGGATTAGAGATCTACAAAACGAGCTATATAACTTGAATTTTGATTGAGAGATGAAGAAGTTATGACGAGACGAATTTACCAGTTTATCACGTTTTCCTGGAGTTCTGGGTTGCTGTTTTCAGGGAGGCTACTTCAGATCGAATTTGCCATCGATGTAAAAAGAGTTAAGTTGTGTGTATGAGTTATGGTTGGAAAGAGGATTTGCAGGAGAAGAGAATGAAGAAAACGGAACTCAAAAATTCTCAAAGACGAGAGAGATACCAGTGTCACAAGTTAGGGCAATAAGCTGAGGGAAGTTAAGATACTTAGCAGAATCGTGGAGAAAATCGGCCAGCTGCTGTGGCTCGTTTCCCGAGGAGCGCTGGTGAGTCAGCAACCATGCCACATTAGCAGTTTTTTCAAAATTTTGGTTCTAAACTTCATTTTATCATAACTTTGGCTAGGATGATCTGTTTTTGACGTTCTTTTTATCAATATTCTTGGTTTTTGATAACTTTTTATTGGTGTAGGTTTTCATGGCTGGTTTGACCATTCTCAAAAAGTCAACCCTAGCAAGGCTTAAGAAGCTTTATGGTTTCCATGATTTTATATTGACTTTTATGATTCAAATTAATGTTCCAATTATTTCTAAAATCTTTATAATATACTTGAAGTGTTTAGAAATTTTTCCAAGATTTATTGGCTTATAAATCTTATTATTAAATTCATAATACTATATAATAATTTAGTATTTAATAGTATTATTTAGGGGTTTCATAGAAGAAATCCAAATTAATTTATGGGGTATTTCACTGCATTTCAATTTTGTAAGTGTATTATCTTAGTTGTGGTCTTAATTTTATTTTTTTATCCAGTAATGTTATATATCTTACTCAAATTATACTTTATGCTTTGAATAGAAGTTGTTTATAACATATGTATATTTTTGGATGATATTAACTCACTTTTTGTAGGATCGAGCGATCCCATGATTCGATCCCACTATCCGATCCTAGAGGTCACTTACGATCCTACGCTAGGATCGCGATCCTAAAAACATTGAATATAAGTAACTTTTCTAAATTTTATGGCATTATTTTGATAATTTAAATTAAAGATTCTTGTTTCAAGTATTATAATATGTATTTTTAATATACCTAATTCTATTTTTATATTATAAAAGTAAATTTGTAGTATATAACTGAAAGAAGAATCGAATAATCATAAATATTTTATTTGAATGTATAAAATATTTGGTATATTTGTTTATAATCAAATGGACTAGTTTTTTAATTTAAACTTTATTTTGAGTACATATATTAATTTATTAAATTATAAATAAATATATTTACTTTTAGTTAGTTGTAATTATAAATTGAAAATGGTTAATCGCAAAGTCTATAAATAGAGCCGTAGATACCTTAAGAAACAATTACGCATTCTTACTTTCTAAGCTAGATTGCATTATTTTCATATTATAAATTGTTTCAAGCAAAAAAAAAAAAAAGGACATAAGCTGTTGTCTAGACTGAGCCTCTATAAGTGTGGCGTCGAGTTCTTCGATCAAGATTCTTCACGTTTTGATTCACGAGTTAAAAGTATATCAGTGATCATACACATTGACATGATTTATAAACTCCCCCGGAGTGGGGTTCGAGCATGAGGGCGAAATAAAACAATAACACAAGGAAAATATGTGTAACACCCCTACCGTTAATCCATGCTTACCGTCCAATCATCCCATAATTCAGAGTTACTTGCAGCGGAAATACTACCTACTACGGCGGGTGATACAACGCCGCTAACCGCCCATACGGCTAGCAAGGCTATTACTACTTACAGTGACGGTCTGATGTACATAGCATACCGAGCTACTATATTACTTACCAAATATAAAAGATAGCAATATTACATTCCTGGATCACCGGGTATTTAAAGTGTATACTTACATCCCTTTTCAATCTTTCCAAAGAATGAGTTTCTAAGGCTACTCATCTATACCCCATTCCAATACTTCCACTATCCAAAAGGTGTACCCCATGGTACACCGGCTAACAAAACTTACAGCCGTGTACTACTTAGTACACCAATCATCATTCATTGTTTACCATCAAAGGAAATCAAAAGAAACGAGCCCTAACACTTCACGGCCTTCATCCTTCTCTTGTACCTGCGTGTAGTAAAAATGGTGCCCTAAGGGGCTCAGCAAACGCTGCGTATAAACTCCGCATATACCGAGTGCTAGCTAGGGCACGCCGACTATTTGACGTCCACTAAACATGTTGTTCATTTATTTCATACATACATGTTTTACATACAACATACATGCATTTACAATACATTACACAATTCAAGGCATCAATACAATAGTGCATACATACTTACCTTCATATTGTTAGCCAAATTACGCATCCGGGTTAATCGGAATGCTATTTACTCTTTTACTCATTTCACTTACCTTCTCTTACTTACACTTACTTACTTTCAATTACTTTACTTACTCATTCTTACTTACTTACTTATACTCAAGTTAAGTCGTCGGGACCTCCGGCCCTGGGGACTACTCCGTCCCACCTCCGGGATTTACTTGACTCACCAATCCGGGATGCTACCCACTTAAGGGATTTGGGCCGCGGACCAGTTTAAGAGTCAGGAATTGGAGCCAACCTCGCGTGACTCCGCATCCTCACGCGTGGCCGAAACTATATCGGACTTCTACTCATTCCAATTTAATTACCAATTTGAGTTAGAATGGTTAGCTTGTTAGGAATAAGTTAGAAGTCCAAGCACATTCAACATTCGGTCACAGTACAGTATATCATACATACACACATTCATTATCATCCAAACATTTCATGAATTATACAAACTAAGATTTAAGAAAAATATTCGTAACATACAACACTACATATTCACAAGTATGCCTAGTAACTCCGATTCGTGCATTTATCTTATTTGGTGATCAATTAGCACACAACACACAAATCAGAGTAACCAAGATAGCATACGGGGCATGAGGAATTCATACCATTCACCGTTGCACGTGTTTCCAAACGTTCTTCCGGTGTCACAAATCAAGTTCTATTATGTACATATACAATTGAATGATTAATATAACTATCATTAACTTAACTCGATTACTCGTACGTTTCCTAACTCATACTTACTAAGTCTTTACATTCCTATACTTTACATTTTATTTACTTACTTTCAATTACTTAACAATGGTTCGCTTACTTATATATGTACATATGTATAGGTGGGTATACACATATATATATATATATATATATATATATTATTTAATTTAATTAAATTTTTTTTTTTGTAAGACCCGACCGACCTTACAAGTCCGGTCCCAAGGTCGGTCGAAGTCAGTAAGGAATTACGCTGGAAAATTTCAGGGCCGACCGACCTTGCAAGTCCGGTCCCAAGGTCGGTCCATTCCAGTAAGTTTTGGTTTCAAATTCTGGAGTCGACCGACCTTGCATGTCCGGTCCCAAGGTCGGTCCATTCCAGTAAGTTTCGTTACAGGCGAATTTTAGCCCGACCGACCTTGCAAGTCCGGTCGCAAGGTCGGTCCATTCCAGTAGCTTACAAGACGGAAAAATTTGGAGTCGACCGACCTTGCAAGTCCGGTCGCAAGGTCGGTCCATTCCAGTAGGTTACAGACGGGAGAATTCTCTGGTCCGACCGAACTTGCAAGTCCGGTCGCAAGTTCGGTCCATTCCAGAAGCTTTCCCGTCTTTGTAAATCTGGGCTCTACCGACCTTGCAAGTCCGGTCCCAAGGTCGGTCCGGCCCAGTATTTGCATTTTTATTTCTGTTTTCAATCCTCTCTTTCACCCATTACTTCCCCATTGTTCCTACACTTATTCCCACCTGTTATAACACTAATTAAACCTCCTAATACACCTTAGTTCATTCCTTAATTCCTTACACATTTCTATACTAACTTACACACTCAATTTCCAAGTTTCATTTCAACACTTACACTAGTTCTTCCTAGTTGTGCTTTGCTACAGATTTTGTTCTAACTCTCTCCCAACAATAGCTCCCTCTTCTAATGTCATTTCTAGAGTTCCTAGTACATCACAATACATTATCTATCTCTCCCAACTTACCCTCTATCTATCTCAACCAAAATCTATTACAACACTTATTAGTCACCTAGTTCCTAATACACTAAGTGTTCTAATCCTAGGAAAATTTTGCCATAGTCTCCCCTACATTTTTACACTCTCACCACATTGTTTATTCACACATTATCATCATCTCACCTGTTTTCAACAACATTAATACACAAGGCTTTCATATACCATTTCCAACACTAAACACTACAAAAATTCCTGCACTCAACATCTCATTCCTAATCTGTTTTGTAACAGTTTTTAAATTGTTTCCAAGGGTTCAAAACATTATTTTCTCTTATACATTACACTACTACACAATACCATTTTCATTACTGAATTCAAACTTCTAAATCTGTTTCACATACATATACAAGACTACACAAAGATTAGTATAATTACCTTGTTCTCTTCTACTAGTTTCTTTTCTTCCTCTTGCTTCTTCCTTCTTCCTTCTCTCCTCCCTCTACCGGTTATAGTTTCTCAACAATCTAACATTACAACCCATTCATAAATACACCATTCAGTACTAAAAATTAACCCTAACATTATTCAAGCTTTTAATGTGGGTTTTAGGGTTTAGAAAATTCCTTACCTTCCAAGGGTGCAAATCAAGGCTTGGAGTGGCTCAAGAACAAGATTCCAACTCCACCAACAAGGCCAAAATCGGCTACCATAAAGAACAAGCAAGGGTTTAACTTCAAATTTCGTTTTGCCCTTAAGAGCTAGAAAAAGGTGGAGTTTCAAGAAGATTTTTACCTCAATAGAACAAGGAGAAGGAGGTGGTGCTAATGGTAGTCTTGAAGCTCCAAATGGGGCATACCCATAAAACGAAAATGCTCTTTTCCGGATTTTGAAAAGAGGGAAATGTTGCTCTTGAGGAGAGGAAGACAATGGTGTAGTTTTTATAATTTTTGGAAGAGGTTTGAGAGGGTTACAAGAGGAGAGAAGTAGAGTTTTGTGTGGGTTTGCTCATTTCACCATGGAAATCGCATGGGAAGAAGAAAGGAAGAAAAGAGAGAGTGGGGAGAGGGGTATTACGTGAGTGAAGAGAGTGTGGGGTAGGAGAGAGAGTGAGATAGGTATTAGTGTGTTACTTTTTTATTTTTAATTGTTTTTGTCTTTTGTGAGTAAAAAGAGAGTAGAGTGTGTGTGTGTGAGTGAGGTAAAATCGGACAGCACACAGCCCATGAGGGTTTTAATAATTCTTTTACATTATTGGACAAATAAGTTTTGGTTATTTATTTTACTACCCCACAACTTCCCGTTTTTGACAGTTTTTACTAATTTCTCGTTTTATTGATTTTATTGGTTCTACAGCTTCACTAATATTTATTAATGATTATTTAGTTGACCAAAATTGTTACGAGTCTATTTGACCCGCTTAAAGACACGTTTTCCCGGTTACCTCGAAAAACGTGCTTTAAGGTTCGTTAGTGATTTTTAATCCGTTTTAAGGATCCGTTTTCTTCGGGATTTGTTCCCTCATGATTATTTATACTTAATTAAGCTTCTAAATTACTTATTAGCCTAATTAATCACTATTTTTAATTACGGGGTATTTCAATCTACCCCCCTTAAGAAACTTTGCCCTCAAAGTTGCTCAAGGTTAATAGTTTTATAATTCAACTCATTATGCAAACCACTTTGCCATAATGCATCTTACTACACCTATGAGGTGTTTACTTCCTTCCACATTGCAAGCATACACCATTCAAGCACAATACAAATTCACATACGCAATTCATCATTTCTATGCATACCATCACATTCACATTACATTACATGTTACACATACACATCCATACACATACATTACACATACATACACATACGCTCCACACTACCTGTGCCATACAAAACCTATTACAATGCCTACATACTAAGCAATGCTTACCCCGAAGCAATGCAAAAGCAAAAGGGCTCTACCCCCCTTAAAAGGGGTACGACCCGTACCCGTATTGCTGAATGCTAGACTCTCTAGTCTATGAACAGCTGTGGGTACTTAGCCTTCATGGCATCTTCCAACTCCCATGTCGCTTCTTCGACATCATGGTTTGACCATAGGACCTTCACCATTCGTATAGACTTATGGCGAGTGTCTCTGGTCTTCCTTTCCAGGATTCTCACTAGGGTTTCAACATATCTCATGGTTGGCTCAATGGATAATCTCTCGGGCTCTAGCACATGAGAAGGATCAGCGATATACTTCTTGAGTTGTGACACATGAAATACATCATGGACACGTCCCAAGTCCTCAGGTAATGCTAACCTGTAGGCTACGGATCCGACTCTTTCGGTGATAGTGTACGGCCCTACAAACTTTGGGCTTAGCTTGCCCTTCTGACCAAAATGGAAGACACCCTTCATAGGTGACACGCGCAAGAACTCTTGGTCGCCCACGGCGAACTCAAGGTCGCGTCGTCTCACATCCGTATAGGATTTCTGTCTATCTTGGGCTGCCTTCATATTCGCTCGGATCTGCTGAACTTCAGCTTGCACTTGTTCAAGGTACTCCGGTCCTATGATGACCGCTTCGCTTGACTCATCCCAACATAAGGGTGTACGGCAAGGTCTACCGTATAGGGCTTGGAAAGGCGACATCTTAATCGAGGCGTGATAACTATTATTGTAAGAAAATTTGATAAGATGAAGCTTGTCTAACCAACTTCCCTGAAAGTCCAAGGCACATGCCCGAAGCATGTCCTCCAGTGTCTGGATGGTCCTTTCTGTCTGACCGTTGGTCTGAGGATGGAAGGCGGTACTCAACTTCAATTCTATACCCAGCGCTTCCCGTGTGGCTCTCCAGTATCTCGAAAGAAATCTGGTGTCGCGGTCTGATACTATTGTTTTCGGGACTCCTTGATGTCTGATAATCTCCTTGTCGAATAGCTCAGCTAGCTTCACTACCTTCCAGGTGTCCTTCATCGGGTATGAATCTGGCAACCTTGGTAAGGCGATCGACTACAACCCAGATCATGTTGAGTCCTCCCCTGCAGGTGGGAGTCCTACAACAAAATCCATGGAGATATCATGAAATTTCCACTCCATAACTGGCATCGATTGTACCATTCCGCCCGGTCTACGATGTTCAAACTTAACCTTCTGGCATGTTAAGCATCTCAATACAAATTCTGTCACGTCCGATTTCATTCCAGACCACCAGAAGTACCTCTTCATGTCTTTGTACATCTTGGAGGCTCCTGGATGGACTAACAATGTAGAACTGTGTGACTCTCGCAGGATGCGATCCCTTAGCTCAGCATTGCTTTGGGGGATGCATAGCCTGCCATTCTACCGAATCAAACCATCTTCATGTAGCTTGAAGTCATACTTCTTCTTCTCAAATGTACCATTCTCAATCTTTTGTCTGATTTTGGTTAGGTAAGGGTCGCTCAACTGAGCGTCTCGCACCTCGTCAACCAAGCTAGAAGAAGCGAGTAGCGAATGGAGCGAGTGTGCTCGACGGCTCAGGGCGTCGGCTACAATGTTTGCCTTCCCTTCCTTATACCGCAAGTTGATGTCATAATCTGAAAGAAATTCCATCCATCTTCTCTGTCTCAAATTCAGTTCTTTCTGCGTGAATACATACTGTAAGCTCTTATGGTCGGAGTAGATGGTGATGCTTACCCCATAGAGATAGTGTCGCCATATCTTCAAGGCGAAGACAATGGCTCCTAACTCTAAGTCGTGTGTCGGGTAATTCTCCTCATGTTTTTTCAGCTGGCGGGAGGCATAAGCAACAACCTTGCCATGCTGCATGAGTACGCATCCCTTCCTTTGCCTGATGCATCACAGTATACCTCAAATCCCACCGTGCCCTCTGGAAGAGTAAGGATGGGCGCTGAGGTCAATGAGTCTTTTAGTTTCTGAAATGATAACTCGCACTCGTCTGTCCATACAAACGGTGCATCTTTCTTCATTAGTGTAGTCATGGGCTTAGCGACTTTCGAGAAGTCCTTTACAAATCTCCGGTAGTAACCGGCTAGACCAAGAAAGCTCCTAATGTCGGTAACAGTCTTGGGTCTAGGCCAAGATCGTACAGCTTCAATCTTAGAAGGGTCAACTGAGATACCTGCGCTCGAGATGACATGACCAAGGAAGATACCTGATCTAGCCAGAATTCGCATTTGGAGAACTTCACATACAGCTGGTTCTCGCGCAGTGTCTCAAGCACTTTCCTCAAATGAGTTTCATGATCCTCTGCTGATTTGGAGTATACAAGTATGTCGTCGATGAAGAACAACAACTGAAGTGTCCAACTGCTCACTGAATAGGCGATTCATGAGGTCCATGAGAATTACTGGTTCGTTGGACAACCGAATGGCATCACTGTGAATTCGTAGTGGCCATATCTGGTACGGAATGCCGTTTTCTCTATTTCTTGTTCTTTGATTGCATCTGATGATAACCAGAACGGAGGTCGATCTTGGAGAAGACTGAGGCTCCTTTCGCTGATCGAATAGGTCGTCGATGCGAGGCAATGGGTATTTATTTTTACTGTGACCGCATTCAGCTCGCGGTAGTCAATACAAGTCGGAGGCTACCGTCCTTCTTCTTCACAAGAGGACCGGTGTTCCCCAGGGTGATACGCTCGGGCGTATAAACCCTTTGTCAAGTAATCACGTAACAGCTCCTTCAGTTCTGTCATTTTCAGCAGGTGCCATGCGGTACGGTGCCCTAGCAATGGGACCATACCTGGCAAAAGATCAATTTCAATTGCACTGCTCTCGGTGGTGGCATGCCGGTAGCTCCTTAGGGAATACGTCGGGAAATTCAGATACTATCGGTACATTGTCACTGAACTCTGGATCTCTCTCTAGATCTTGCACTAACACAGATATACTTCTTGGCCCTTTCTGAGCTCCGGTACATGGCCATAGCAGATATGAGTGTGGTCGAAGGCTCTCTCGGTCTCTGGCGGTAAGATACAGTAACCCCAGAAGGACTCTTGAGCAGCAATCGGTGCTCGGCGCAGAGGATTCTACCCTTGTGACGCTCCATCAATTCATTCCGATGATTAAGTCGAATCCCAATCCATTGAATTCGATGAGGAAATGGGAAACGATTCGCCTTTGATTTGGATTGTGGCTGATTGATAATACTTGGTGCACTTTACTCGCTCCTTCGATGGGAGAGTAACCATAAGTTTGGTAGCTCATCCGCATCTAGCTTCAACCTCTTCACAAGGATGGTGATACAAAAGTGTGAGAGGCGCCGGAGTCGAATAACACATTGGCATCAATGCCGTTCACTGGGAAGGTTCCCGTTAAGATTGTGCCGCTTCTGCCGCTTGTGCTTCGGTGGGATGCTCAGGTTACCTTCGGTACGAGTCCACAACCTATTGGATTCACATTGGATAAGTATTGATGGTGGACACAGTGGAATTAAATCAACACTACTCTTTATTGATAAACCAACCATCATACACACCGTGTCTCTAATACACGTTACTAAGACATTACATGATACTATGAATTTAATACTTCCTAAAGGTAAGGTTCAGGCGTCCTGGTTTCATGTGTGTGGCATTGATTATTGTCGGCGGTGCCGTATTCAACTTGATCTTGTTGATCCCGTGATACAGCATCCTAGAGTTCCACCCATGATTAGGACATCTCCTGATCTCATACCAATTTCTGTGCGAGGTCCACACGCTTCTGCTCGCTATACAGAATACGGTTCATCACCAATGGACCAAGACACTACGGGCACCCCTTGTTCAAGGGATTCCGCTGTCTCGTCCTTGTCTTGGTGTAACCCAAGTCGTCCTTCTTTCTCGTAGAAGTTGACGATACAAAGGTCCGCTTCAAGTGCGGGGATTGGTTCATGTTCACATTGTTGTGCAAGTTCTACTGCTTGCGTGACGAGTGTCTGAAACTCTGGAGGTATTGTCGGTGGCGTTGCTCCGTCTTGTGTTCGTGTCTCTTGGTATGTCCTTGTATAAGGATTCCAGTCCTTTCCCAAGCACATCATTTTTAGCTTCATCTTCGCTCCACCGGGGAATTCGGGTGTATAAAATCCACCTTGACCCGTTCCTAGTTCGTTGCATCGCCAAATGATTGAGATTTGTGCTTCGGGTGTCAGGTATCCCCTTAATAAGATCATACCTGGTTGGATGACCTGACACTGTTCGTTGTGTATTAGTGGTTGGTGATGTCGATCTCTTCTTGATTCAGGTTTACCGGAATCGGATAACAGATACTAAAGCTTCCTAAGGTTATAAATTTCATCTACGGTGAGTACTAGTTTCAACTACTTCATTCCATGCTGAATACACACTTCATTTTATTTACTCATGCATTCATTCAAACAGTTACTCTACTACTTACATGCTACTTCAAGGATTAAAGGTTTAGATTATTACCTGGGCCGGATTTAGAACCGGACCCATCACGGTCAATCACATGAAGGACAGGCTGCCTCTGAGGTGCACTCCGCTGAGGTCCCCGGATCCCTGTCCCTGCGGTGCCTGCTGGGTCGGTGCATCGCCAGATGCAACCTCTTGCCTTCCCTTTGCTTGTAGCTTTGGAAGTTCCCCTTTTGCTTCTCTGGGCATCTGTTGGCTGTGTGTCCCGGTTTCTGGCAGTTATAACATTTGATTTCTCTCCCATAGCAGTCCTTGCCGGGATGGTCCTGGTTGCACTATCTGCACACATAGGTGCGGCCATCGGAGAAGGTTTTGGTGACACCGGAGCCAGAACCTAAGGTTTAGAGGGTTAGCACATGTGTGCGTGGATATACTAGATATGATGCTGATACGAATACGAATTAGAAATATAAGTTTACCCTTAGGTGGGTATGATCTCAGTGGCTTTGCTGCCACCGGTGCAGATGAACCGAGTTGAAGCAGCTCAACCGGTTTGCCCTGCTCAGCATGGGCACTGCTTTCACTTGGGAATTTCTTTCGGGATTGCTGAAAGAAATTTCCCTTCTTCTTTTTCCAGCTTTTACCCTGGTTCTGCTCCTCACCATTGGTGTTCTTATTGTTTGCCTTGCGCTTAAGCGCAGTTTCTTCATCCCGTAGTTGGCAAGTGATTTCAACAAGAAGCCGCGTGATAACACTCCTGAAGTTTCAGGTATTAGCCGGATTCTCATTTAAGAAGGATAAGGAAAGACTCAAGAATTCAAGAAATTTAAGGAATTCAAGGAATTGAAATGATACTAAGGGTTAACCGATATTTACCTGAAGGGAGGTAAATCTAGTGTAGCCCATACCGTACCGAAGGCGATGGCTCAGACCGCCATAGAAGGGATCGACCAACACCTGGCCGGTGTATCCTAGATCAGGGAGAAGACGGAGAATAGAGGTGAAAGTGCGGTAGTACTCATCCACAAACATCTTGTCTGTCATCTTCAAGGCATCCAGCTCTAGCCTTTTCTTAGTCTTTACATGTTCCGGATAGTACTTGGATCGGAGGAGTGATGCAAAGACTCCCAATCGAAGGTGGGGTCACTGACATGCTCGTGCTTGATTAGCTTCCCCCAATCCATAGCAGCATCCTTGAGGTAGTAAGCAGCTACTCTCACTCGAACTCCAGCAGGAGCTTCGAGGGTTTTCGCCGTCTCCATCTCGGAGATGTAGGCTTCGAGCTTAGCCGGGTCACTCTCGCCCCTAAAGCAAGGAGGGCGGAGTTCCGCTTCAGCTTTTACCCAGTTAGCTTCTCTGGGTGGAGGGGAGCGGGGATTGGCCCCGCTGAGTTTGTTGGTTCTTGTTGAGTTGTTGCCATAGCTTGGATTACTTGGGGGAGCATCTGCGCTACCGTGGCAGCGACGATTTTCAGCTATCGTCTGCGTGCCGGGTCCGTCATTGCCCCCTCCTCTAGGGCGACCTGGACCTCTTCCTGACATCTGAACATTTAGCAGTTACATTAGGCTCTGCAAGATATGACTCAAAGGTCTTGGAATTTAAACAAGGTATCGTTCCTAAGAATGTCAAGGGTATCCGTTTATTAATAACGGTAATTCCTAGTCAGGTTCTAAGTATCCGTCTTAAGACGGTTGAAATCCTAACTCGGTAATCCCCTATGCTTGGTAACTAATGGACATCAGAGTGTTACTACACTCTGATACCACTTTTTGTAACACCCCTACCGTTAATCCCATGCTTACCGTCCAATCATCCCAAATTCAGAGTTACTTGCAGCGGAAATACACTACCTACGGCGGGTGATACAACGCCGCTTACCGCCCATACGGCTAGCAAGGCTATTACTACTTACAGTGACGGTCTGATGTACATAGCATACCGAGCTACTATATTACTTACCAAATATAAAAGATAGCAATATTACATTCCAGGATCACCGAGTATTTAAAGTGTATACTTACATCCCTTTTCAATCTTTCCAAAAGAATGAGTTTCTAAGGCTACTCATCTATACCCCATTCCAATACTTCCACTATCCAAAAAGGTGTACCCCATGGTACACCGGCTAACAAAAATTACAGCCATGTACTACTTAGTACACCAATCATCAATTCATTGTTTACCATCAAAGGAAATCAAAAGAAACGAGCCCTAACACTTCACGGCCTTCATCCTTCTCTTGTACCTGCGTGTATTAAAAATGGTGCCCCAAGGGGCTCAGCAAACGCTGCGTATAAACTCCGCATATACCGAGTGCTAGCTAGGGCACGCCGACTATTTGACGTCCACTAAACATGCTGTTCATTTATTTCATACATACATGCTTTACATACAACATACATGCATTTACAATACATTACACAATTCAAGGCATCAATACAATAGTGCATACAATACTTACCTTCATATTGTTAGCCAAATTACGCATCCGGGTTAATCGGAATGCTATTTACTCTTTTACTCATTTCACTTACCTTCTCTTACTTACACTTACTTACTTTCAATTACTTTACTTACTCATTCTTACTTACTTACTTATACTCAAGTTAAGTCGTCGGGACCTCCGGCCCTGGGGGACTACTCCGTCCCACCTCCGGGATTTACTTGACTCACCAATCCGGGATGCTACCCACTTAAGGGATTTGGGCCGCGGACCAGTTTAAGAGTCAGGAATTGGAGCCAACCTCTCGTGACTCCGCATCCTCACGCGTGGCCGAAACTATATCGGACTTCTACTCATTCCAATTTAATTACCAATTTGAGTTAGAATGGTTAGCTTGTTAGGAATAAGTTAGAAGTCCAAGCACATTCAAACTTGGTCACAGTACAGTATATCATACATACACACATTCATTATCATCCAAACATTTCATGAATTATATAAACTAAGATTTAAGAAAAATATTCGCAACATACAACACTACATATTCACAAGTATGCCTAGTAACTCCGATTCGTGTATTTATCTTATTTGGTGATCAATTAGCACACAACACCACAAATAAGAGTAACCAAGATAGCATACGGGGCATGAGGAATTCATACCGTTCACCGTTGTACGTGTTTCCAAACGTTCTTCCGGTGTCACAAATCAAGTCCTATTATGTACATATACAATTGAATGATTAATATAACTATCATTAACTTAACTCGATTACTCGTACGTTTCCTAACTCATACTTACTAAGTCTTTACATTCCTATACTTTACATTTTATTTACTTACTTTCAATTACTTAACAATGGTTCACTTACTTATATATGTACATATGTATAGGTGGGTATACACACACACATATATATATATATATATATATATATATTATTTAATTTAATTAAATTTCTTTTTTTGTAAGACCCGACCGACCTTACAAGTCCGGTCCCAAGGTCGGTCGAAGTTAGTAAGGAATTACGCTGGAAAATTTCAGGGCCGACCGACCTTGCAAGTCCGGTCCCAAGGTCGGTCCATTCCAGTAAGTTTTGGTTTCGAAATTCTGGAGTCGACCGACCTTGCATGTCCGGTCCCAAGGTCGGTCCATTCCAGTAAGTTTCGTTACAGGCGAATTTTAGCCCGACCGACCTTGCAAGTCCCGTCGCAAGGTCGGTCCATTCCAGTAGCTTACAAGACGGAAAAATTTGGAGTCGACCGACCTTGCAAGTCCGGTCGCAAGGTCGGTCCATTCCAGTAGGTTACAGACGGGAGAATTCTCTGGTCCGACCGAACTTGCAAGTCCGGTCGCAAGTTCGGTCCATTCCAGAAGCTTTCCCGTCTTTGTAAATCTGGGCTCGACCGACCTTGCAAGTCTGGTCCCAAGGTCGGTCCGGCCCAGTATTTGCATTTTTATTTCTGTTTTCAATCCTCTCTTTCACCCATTACTTCCCCATTGTTCCTACACTTATTCCCACTGTTATAACACTAATTAAACCTCCTAATACACCTTAGTTCATTCCTTAATTCCTTACACATTCTATACTAACTTACACACTCAATTTCCAAGTTTCATTTCAACACTTACACTAGTTCTTCCTAGTTGTGCTTTGCTACAGATTTTGTTCTAACTCTCTCCCATAGCTCCCTCTTCTAATGTCATTTCTAGAGTTCCTAGTACATCACAATACATTATCTATCTCTCCCAACTTACCCTCTATCTATCTCAACCAAAATCTATTACAACACTTATTAGTCACCTAGTTCCTAATACACTAAGTGTTCTAATCCTAGGCAAATTTTGCCATAGTCTCCCCTACATTTTTACACTCTCACCACATTGTTTATTCACACATTATCATCATCTCACCGGTTTTTCAACAACATTAATACACAGGCTTTCATATACCATTTCCAACACTAAACACTACAAAAATTCCTGCACTCAACATCTCATTCCTAATCTGTTTTGTAACAGTTTTTAAATTGTTTCCAAGGGTTCAAAACATTATTTTCTCTTATACATTACACTACTACACAATACCATTTTCATTACTAAATTCAAACTTCTAAAATCTGTTTCACATACATATACAAGACTACACAAGATTAGTATAATTACCTTGTTCTCTTCTACTAGTTTCTTTTCTTCCTCCTTCTTTCTTCCTTCTTCTTCTCTCCCTCCCTCTACCGGTTATAGTTTCTCAACAATCTAACATTACAACCCATTCATAAATACACCATTCAGTACTAAAAATTAACCCTAACATTATTCAAGCTTTTAATGTGGGTTTTAGGGTTTAGAAAATTCCTTACCTTCCAAGGGTGCAAATCAAGGCTTGGAGTGGCTCAAGAACAAGATTCCAACTCCACCAACAAGGCCAAAATCGGCTACCATAAAGAAGCAAGCAAGGGTTTAACTTCAAATTTCGTTTTGCCCTTAAGAGCTAGAAAAAGGTGGAGTTTCAAGAAGATTTTTACCTCAATAGAACAAGGAGAAGGAGGTGGTGCTAATGGTAGTCTTGAAGCTCCAAATGGGGCATACCCATAAAAACGAAAATGCTCTTTTCCGGATTTTGAAAAGAGGGAAATGTTGCTCTTGAGGAGAGGAAGACAATGGTGTAGTTTTATAATTTTTGGAAGAGGTTTGAGAGGGTTACAAGAGGAGAGAAGTAGAGTTTTGTGTGGGTTTGCTCATTTCACCATGGAAATCGCATGGGAAGAAGAAAGGAAGAAAAAGAGAGTGAGGGAGAGGGGTATTACGTGAGTGAAGAGAGTGTGGGGTAGGAGAGAGAGTGAGATAGGTATTAGTGTGTTACTTTTGATTTTTAATTGTTTTTGTCTTTTGTGAGTAAAAAGAGAGTAGAGTGTGTGTGTGAGTGGGGTAAAATCGGACAGCACACAGCCCATGAGGGTTTTAATAATTCTTTTTACATTATTGGACACATAAGTTTTGGTTATTTATGTTTCTACCCACAACTTCCCGTTTTGACAGTTTTACTAATTTCTCGTTTTATTGATTTTATTGGTTCTACAGCTTCACTAATATTGATTAATGATTATTTAGTTGACCAAAATTGTTACGAGTCTATTTGACCCGCTTAAAGACATGTTTTCCCGGTTACCTCGAAAAACGCGCTTTAAGGTTCGTTAGTGATTTTAATCCGTTTTAAGGATCCGTTTTCTTCGGGATTTGTTCCCTCATGATTATTTATACTTAATTAAGCTTCTAAATTACTTATTAGCCTAATTAATCACTATTTTTAATTACAGGGTATTACGGGGTATTACAATCTACCCCCTTAAGAAACTTTGCCCTCAAAGTTGCTCAAGGTTAATAGTTTTATAATTCTACTCATTATGCAAACCACTTTGCCATAATGCATCTTACTACACCTATGAGGTGTTTACTTCCTTCCACATTGCAAGCATACACCATTCAATCACAATACAAATTCACATACGCAATTCATCATTTCCATGCATACCATGACATTCACATTACATTACATGTTACACATACACATCCATACACATACATTACATACATACACATACGCTCCGCACTACCTGTGCCATACAAAACCTATTACAATGCCTACATACTAAGCAATGCTTACCCCGAAGCAATGCAAAAGCAAAAGGGCTCTACCCCCCTTAAAAGGGGTACGACCCGTACCCGTATTGCTGAATGCCAGACTCTCTAGTCTATGAACAGCTGTGGGTACTTAGCCTTCATGGCATCTTCCAACTCCCATGTCGCTTCTTCGACATCACGGTTTGACCATAGGACCTTCACCATTCGTATAGACTTATGGCGAGTGTCTCTGGTCTTCCTATCCAGGATTCTCACTAGGGTTCAACATATCTCATGGTTGGCTCAATGGATAATCTCTCGGGCTCTAGCACATGAGAAGGATCAGCGATATACTTCTTGAGTTGTGACACATGAAATACATCATGGACACGTCCCAAGTCCTCAGGTAATGCTAACCTGTAGGCTACGGACCAAACTTTCGGTGATAGTGTACGGCCCTACAAAATTGGGCTTAGCTTGCCCTTATGACCAAAACGGAAGACACCCTTCATAGGTGACACGCGCAAGAACACTTGGTCGCCCACGGCGAACTCAAGGTCGCGTCGTCTCACATCCGCATAGGATTTCTGTCTATCTTGGGCTGCCTTCATATTCGCTCGGATCTGCTGAACTTCAGCTTGCACTTGTTCAAGGTACTCCGGTCCTATGATGACCGCTTCGCTTGACTCATCCCAACATAAGGGTGTACGGCAAGGTCTACCGTATAGGGCTTGGAAAGGCGACATCTTAATCGAGGCGTGATAACTATTATTGTAAGAAAATTCGATAAGATGAAGCTTGTCTAACCAACTTCCCTGAAAGTCCAAGGCACATGCCCGAAGCATGTCCTCCAGTGTCTGGATGGTCCTTTCTGTCTGACCGTCGGTCTAAGGATGGAAGGCGGTACTCAACTTCAATTCTGTACCCAGCGCTTCCCGTGTGGCTCTCCAGTATCTCGAAAGAAATCTGGTGTCGCGGTCAGATACTATTGTTTTCGGGACTCCGTGATGTCTGATAATCTCCTTGTCGAATAGCTCAGCTAGCTTCACTACCTTCCAGGTGTCCTTCATCGGTATGAATCTGGCAACCTTGGTAAGGCGATCGACTACAACCCAGATCATGTTGAGTCCTCCCCTGGCAGGTGGGAGTCCTATAACAAAATCCATGGAGATATCATGAAATTTCCACTCCGGAACTGGCATCGATTGTACCATTCCGCCCGGTCTACGATGTTCAAACTTTACCTTCTGGCATGTTAAGCATCTCAATACAAATTCTATCACGTCCGATTTCATTCCAGACCACCAGAAGTACCTCTTCATGTCTTTGTACATCTTGGAGGCTCCTGGATGGACTGAAAATGTAGAACTGTGTGACTCTCGCAGGATGCGATCCCTTAGCTCAACATTGCTTCGGGGGACGCATAGCCATTACCATTCAACGAATCAAACCATCTTCATGTAGCTTGAAGTCATACTTCTTCTTCTCAAATGTACCATTCTCAATCTTTTGTCTGATTTCGGTTAGGTAAGGGTCGCTCAACTGAGCGTCTCGCACCTCGTCAACCAAGCTAGAAGAAGCGAGTAGCGAATGGAGCGAGTGTGCTCGACGGCTCAGGGCGTCGGCTACAATGTTTGCCTTCCCTTCCTTATACTGCAAGTTGATGTCATAATCTGAAAGAAATTCCATCCATCTTCTCTGTCTCAAATTCAGTTCCTTCTGCGTGAATACATACTGTAAGCTCTTATGGTCGGAGTAGATGGTGATGCTTACCCCATAGAGATAGTGTCGCCATATCTTCAAGGCGAAGACAATGGCTCCTAACTCTAAGTCGTGTGTCGGGTAATTCTCCTCATGCTTTTTCAGCTGGCGGGAGGCATAAGCAACAACCTTGCCATGCTGCATGAGTACGCATCCCATTCCTTTGCCTGATGCATCACAGTATACCTCAAATCCCTCCGTGCCCTCTAGAATAGTAAGGATGGGCGCTGAGGTCAATGAGTCTTTTAGTTTCTGAAATGATAACTCGCACTTGTCTGTCCATACAAACGGTGCATCTTTCTTCATTAGTGTAGTCATGGGCTTAGCGACTTTCGAGAAGTCCTTTACAAATCTCCGGTAGTAACCGGCTAGACCAAGAAAGCTCCTAATGTCGGTAACAGTCTTGGGTCTAGGCCATGATCGTACAGCTTCAATCTTAGAAGGGTCAACTGAGATACCTGCACTCGAGATGACATGACCAAGGAAAGACCTGATCTAGCCAGAACTCGCATTTGGAGAACTTCGCATACAGCTGGTTCTCGCGCAGTGTCTCAAGCACTTTCCTCAAATGAGTTTCATGTTCCTCTGCTGATTTGGAGTATACAAGTATGTCGTCGATGAAGACAACAACTGAAGTGTCCAACTGCTCACTGAATAGGTGATTCATGAGGTCCATGAATTTAGCTGGTGCGTTTGACAAACCGAATGGCATCACTGTGAATTCGTAGTGGCCATATCTGGTACGGAATGCCGTTTTCTCTATGTCTTGTTCTTTGATTGCAATTTGATGATACCCAGAACAGAGGTCGATCTTGGAGAGGACTGAGGCTCCTTTCAGCTGATCGAATAGGTCATCGATGCGAGGCAATGGGTATTTATTTTTGACTATGACCGCATTCAGCTCGCGGTAGTCAATACAAAGTCGGAGGCTACCGTCCTTCTTCTTCACAAAGAGGACCGGTGCTCCCCAGGGTGATACGCTCGGGCGTATAAACCCTTTGTCAAGTAAATCACGTAACTGCTCCTTCAGTTCTGTCATTTCAGCAGGTGCCATGCGGTACGGTGCCCTAGCAATGGGACCAGTACCTGGCAAAAGATCAATTTCAAATTCCACTGCTCTCGGTGGTGGCATGCCGGGTAGCTCCTTAGGGAATACATCGGGAAATTCAGATACTATCGGTACATCATCACTGAACTCTGGATCTCTCTCCAGATCTTGCACATAACACAGATATACTTCTTGGCCCTTTCTGAGCTCCCGGTACATGGCCATAGCAGATATGAGTGTGGTCGAAGACTCTCTCGGTCTCTGGCGGTAAGATACAGTAACCCAGAAGGACTCTTGAGTAGCAATCGGTGCTCGGCGTAGAGGATTCTACCCTTGTGCCGCTCCAACCAATTCATTCTGATGATTAAGTCGAATCCCAATCCATTGAATTCGATGAAGGAAATGGGAAACGATTCGCCTTTGATTTGGATTGTGGCTGATTGATAATACTTGGTGCACTTTACTCGCTCCTTCGATGGGAGAGTAACCAAGAAGTTCGGTAGCTCATCCGCATCTAGCTTCAACCTCTTCACAAAGGATGGTGATACGAAAGTGTGAGAGGCGCCGGAGTCGAATAACACATTGGCATCAATGTCGTTCACTGGGAAGGTTCCCGTTAAGATGGTGCCGCTTCTGCCGGCTTGTGCTTCGGTGAGGATGCTCAGGTTACCTTCGGTACCGAGTCCACACCTATTGGATTCACAATTGGATAAGTATTGACGGTAGACACAAGTTGAATTAAATCAACACTACTTTTTATTGATAAACCAACCATCATACACACCGTGTCTCTAATACACGTTACTAAGACATTACATGATACTATGAATTTAATACTTCCTAAAGGTAAGGTTCAGGCGTCCTGGTTTCATGTGTGTGGCATTGATTGCCGGCGGTGCCGTATTCAACTTGATCTTGTTGATCCCGATACAGCATCCTAGAGTTTCCACCCATGATTAGGACATCTCCTGATCTCAATACCAATTTCTGTGCGAGGTCCACACGCTTCTGCTCGCTATGCAGGAATACGGCGTCATCACCAATGGACCAAGACACTACGGGCACCCTTGTTCAAGGGATTCCGCTGTCTCGTCCTTGTCTTGGTGTAACCCAAGTCGTCCTTCTTTCTCATAGAAGTTGACGATACAAAGGTCCGCTTCAAGTGCGGGGATGGTTCATGTTCACATTGTTGTGCAAGTTCTACTGCTTGCGTGACGAGTGTCTGAAACTCTGGAGGTATTGTCGGTGGCGTTGCTCCGTCTTGTGTTCGTGTCTCTTGGTATGTCTTGGTATAAGGATTCCAGTCCTTTCCCAAGCACATCATTTTTAGCTTCATCTTCGCTCCACCGGGGATTCGGGTGTATAAAATCCACCTTGACCCGTTCCTAGTTCGTTGCATCGCCAAATGATTGAGATTTGTGCTTCGGGTGTCAGGTATCCCCTTAATAAGATCATACCTGGTTGGATGACCTGACACTGTTCGTTGGTGTATTAGTGGTTGGTGATGTCGATCTCTTCTTGATTCAGGTTTACCGGAATCGGATAACAGATACTAAAGCTTCCTAAGGTATAAATTTCATCTACGGTGAGTACTAGTTTCAACTACTTCATTCCATGCTGAATACACACTTCATTTTATTTACTCATGCATTCATTCAAACAGTTACTCTACTACTTAGACATGCTACTTCAAGGATTAAAGGTTTAGATTATTACCTGGGCCGGATTTAGAACCGGACCCATCACGGTCAATCACATGAAGGACAGGCTGCCTCTGAGGTGCACTCCGCTGAGGTCCCCGGGATCCCTGTCCCTGCGGTGCCTGCTGGGTCGGTGCATCGCCAGATGCAACCTACTTGCCTTCCCTTTGCTTGTAGCTTTGGAAGTTCCCCTTTTGCTTCTCTGGGCATCTGTTGGCTGTGTGTCCCGGTTTCTGGCAGTTATAACATTTGATTTCTCTCCCATAGCAGTCCTTGTCGGGATGGTCCTGGTTGCACTCTGCACACATAGGTGCGGCCATCGGAGAAGGTTTTGGTGACACCGGAGCCAGAACCTAAGGTTTAGAGGGTTAGCACATGTGTGCGTGGATATACTAGATATGATGCTGATACGAATACGAATTAGAAATATAAGTTTACCCTTAGGTGGGTATGATCTCAGTGGCTTTGCTGCCACCGGTGCAGATGAACCGAGTTGAAGCAGCTCAACCGGTTTGCCCTGCTCAGCATGGGCACTGCTTTCACTTGGGAATTTCTTTTGGGATTGCTGAAAGAATTTCCCTTCTTCTTTTTCCAGCTTTTACCCTGGTTCTGCTCCTCGCCATTGTGTTCTTATTGTTGGCCTTGCGCTTAAGCGTAGTTTCTTCATCCCGTAGTTGGCAAGTGATTTCAACACGAGAAGCCGCGTGATAACACTCCTGAAGTTTCAGGTATTAGCCGGGATTCTCATTTAAGAAGGATAAGGAAAGACTCAAATAATTCAAGAAATTTAAGGAATTCAAGGAATTGAAATGATACTAAGGGTTAACCGATATTTACCTGAAGGGAGGTAAATCTAGTGTAGCCCATACCGTACCGAAGGCGATGGCTCAGACCGCCATAGAAGCGATCGACAACACCTGGCCGGTGTATCCTAGATCAGGGAGAAGACAGAGAATAGAGGTGAAAGTGTGGTAGTACTCATCCACAAACATCTTGTCTGTCATCTTCAAGGCATCCAGCTCTAGCCTTTTCTTAGTCTTTACATGTTCCGGATATAGTACTTGGATCGGAGGAGTGATGCAAAAGACTCCCAATCGAAGGTGGGGTCACTGACATGCTCGTGCTTGATTAGCTTCCACCAATCCATAGCAGCATCCTTGAGGTAGTAAGCAGCTACTCTCACTCGAACTCCAGCAGGAGCTTCGAGGGTTTCGAACGCCGTCTCCATCTCGGAGATGTAGGCTTCGAGCTTAGCCGGGTCACTCTCGCCCCTAAAGCAAGGAGGGCGGAGTTCCGCTACAGCTTTTACCCAGTTAGCTTCTCTGGGTGGGGGGGGGAGGGATTGGCCCCGCTTGAGTTTGTTGGTTTTGTTGAGTTTGTTGCATAGCTTGGATTACTTTACTTGGGGTAGCATCTGCGCTACCGTGGCAGCGACGATTTCAGCTATCGTCTGCGAGCCGGGTCCGTCATTGCCCCCTCCTCTAGGGCGACCTGGACCTCTCCTGACATCTGAACATTTAGCAGTTACATTAGGCTCCGCAAGATATGACTCAAAGGTCTTGGAATTTAAACAAGGTATCGTTCCTAAGAACGTCAAGGGTATCCGTTATTAATAACGGTAATTCCTAGTCAGGTTTCTAAGTATCCGTCTTAAGACGGTTGAAATCCTAACTCGGTAATCCCCTATGCTCGGTAACTAAGGACATCAGAGCGTTACTACGCTCTGATACCACTTTTTGTAACACCCCTACCGTTAATCCCATGCTTACCGTCCAATCATCCCATAATTTAGAGTTACTTGCAGCGGAAATACTACCTACTACGGCGGGTGATACAACGCCGCTAACCGCGCATACGGCTAGCAAGGCTATTACTACTTACAGTGACGGTCTGATGTACATAGCATACCGAGCTACTATATTACTTACCAAATATAAAAGATAGCAATATTACATTCCTGGATCACCGAGTATTTAAAGTGTATACTTACATCCCTTTTCAATCTTTCCAAAAGAATGAGTTCTAAGGCTACTCATCTATACCCCATTCCAATACTTCCACTATCCAAAAAGGTGTACCCCATGGTACACCGGCTAACAAAAACTTACAGCCGTGTACTACTTAGTACACCAATCATCAATTCATTGTTTACCATCAAAGGAAATCAAAAGAAACGAGCCCTAACACTTCACGGCCTTCATCCTTCTCTTGTACACTGCGTGTAGTAAAAATGGTGCACCAAGGGGCTCAGCAACACTGCGTTAAACTCCGCATATACCGAGTGCTAGCTAGGCACGCCGACTATTTGACGTCCACTAAACATGCTGTTCATTTATTTCATACATACATGCTTTACATACAACATACATGCATTTACAATACATTACACAATTCAAGGCATCATACAATAGTGCATACAATTACTTACCTTCATATTGTTAGCCAAATTACGCATCCGGGTTAATCGGAATGCTATTTACTCTTTAATCATTTCACTTACCTTCTCTTACTTACACTTACTTACTTTCAATTCTTTACTTACTCATTCTTACTTACTTACTATAATCAAGTTAAGTCGTCGTGGGACTTCGGCCTGGGGACTACTCCGTCCCACCTCCGGGATTTACTTGACTCACCAATCCGGGATGCTACCCATTAAGGGATTTGGGCCGCAGACCAGTTTAAGAGTCAGGAATTGGAACCAACCTCTCGTGACTCCGCATCCTCACGCGTGGCCGAAACATATCGGACTTCTACTCATTCCAATTTAATTACCAATTTGAGTTAAGTAATAGAATGGTTAGCTTGTTAGGAATAAGTTGAAGTCCAAGCACATTCAACATTCGGTCAACAGTACAGTAATCATACATACACACATTCATTATCATCCAAACATTTCATGAATTATACAAACTAAGATTTAGAAAAAATATTTGCAAACATACAACACTAATATTCACAAGTATGCCTAGTAACTCCGATTCGTGCATTAATCTTATTTGGTGATCAATTAGCACACAACACACAAATCAGAGTAACCAAGATAGCATACGGGGCATGAGGAATTCATACCGTTCACCGTTGTACGTGTTTCCAAACGTTCTTCCGGTGTCACAAATCAAGTCCTATTATATACATATACAATTGAATGATTAATATAACTATCATTAACTTAACTCGATTACTCGTACGTTTCCTAACTCATACTTACTAAGTCTTTACATTCCTATACTTTACATTTTATTTACTTACTTTCAATTACTTAACAATGGTTCGCTTACTTATATATGTACATATGTATAGGTGGGTATAACACATATATATATATATATATTATTTAATAAATTAAATTTCTTTTTTTTTGTGAGACCCGACCGACCTTACAAGTCCGGTCCCAAGGTCGGTCGAAGTCAGTAAGGAATTACGCTGGAAAATTTCAGGGCCGACCGACCTTGCAAGTCCGGTCCCAAGGTCGGTCCATTCCAGTAAGTTTTGGTTTCGAAATTCTGGAGTCGACCGACCTTGCATGTCGGTCCCAAGGTCGGTCCATTCCAGTAAGTTTCGTTACAGGCGAATTTTAGCCCGACCGATCTTGCAAGTCCGGTCGCAAGGTCGGTCCATTCCAGTAGCTTACAAGACGGAAAAATTTGGAGTCGACCGACCTTGCAAGTCGGTCGCAAGGTCGGTCCATTCCAGTAGGTTACAGACGGGAGAATTCTCTGGTCCGACCGAACTTGAAAGTCCGGTCGCAAGTTCGGTCCATTCCAGAAGCTTTACCGTCTTTGTAAATCTGGGCTCGACCGACCTTGCAAGTCGGTCCCAAGGTCGGTCCGGCCCAGTATTTGCATTTTTATTTCTGTTTTCAATCCTCTCTTTCACCCATTACTTCCCCATTGTTCCTACACTTATTCCCACCTGTTATAACACTAATTAAACCTCCTAATACACCTTAGTTCATTCCTTAATTCCTTACACATTTCTATACTAACTTACACACTCAATTTCCAAGTTTCATTTCAACACTTACACTAGTTCTTCCTAGTTGTGCTTTGCTACAGATTTGTTCTAACTCTCTCCCAACAATAGCTCCCTCTTCTAATGTCATTTCTAGAGTTCCTAGTACATCACAATACATTATCTATCTCTCTCAACTTAACCTCTATCTATCTTAACCAAAATCAGTTACAACACTTATTAGTCACCTAGTTCCTAATACACTAAGTGTTCTAATCCTAGGCAAATTTTGTCATAGTCTCCCCTACATTTTACACTCTCACCACATTGTTTATTCACACATTATCATCATCTCACCTGTTTTCAACAACATTAATACACAAGGCTTTCATATACCATTTCCAACACTAAAACACTACCAAAAAATTCCTGCACTCAACATCTCATTCCCAATCTGTTTTGTAACAGTTTTTAAATTGTTTCCAAGGGTTCAAAACATTTATTTTCTCTTATACATTACACTACTACACAATACCATTTTCATTACTAAATTCAAACTTCTAAAATCTGTTTCACATACATATACAAGACTACACAAAGATTAGTATAATTACCTTGTTCTCTCTACTAGTTTCTTTCTTCTTCTTGCTTCTTCCTTCTCTCCCTCCCTCTACCGGTTATAGTTTCTCAACAATCTAACATTACAACCCATTCATAAATACACCATTCAGTACTAAAAATTAACCCTAACATTATTCAAGCTTTTAATGTGGGTTTTAGGGTTTAGAAAATTCCTTACCTTCCAAGGGTGCAAATCAAGGCTTGGAGTGGCTCAAGAACAAGATTCCCCTCCACCAACAAGGCCAAAATCGGCTAGCATAAAGAAGCAAGGCAAGGGTTTAACTTCAAATTTCGTTTTGCCCTTAAGAGCTAGAAAAAGGTGGAGTTTCAAGAAGATTTTTACCTCAATAGAACAAGGAGAAAGAGGTGGTGCTAATGGTAGTCTTGAAGCTCCAAATGGGGCATACCATAAAAACGAAAATGCACTTTTCCGGATTGAAAAAAGAGGGAAATGTTGCTCTTGAGGAGAGGAAGACAATGGTGTAGTTTTTATAATTTTTGGAAGAGGTTTGAGAGGGTTACAAGAGGAGAGAAGTTGAGTTTTGTGTGGGTTTGCTCATTTCACCATGGAAATCGCATGGGAAGAAGAAAGGAAGAAAAGAGAGAGTGAGTGAGGGGAGAGGGGTATTACGTGAGTGAAGAGAGTGTGGGGTAGGAGAGAGAGTGAGATTGGTATTAGTGTGTTACTTTTTGATTTTTAATTGTTTTTTGTCTTTTGTGAGTAAAAGAGAGTAGAGTAGAGTGTGTGTGTGTGAGTGGGGTAAAATCGGACAGCACACAGCCCATGAGGGTTTTAATAATTCTTTTTACATTATTGGACACATAAGTTTTGGTTATTTATGTTTCTACCCCACAACTTCCCGTTTTTAACAGTTTTTACTAATTTCTCGTTTTTATTGATTTATTGGTTCTACAGCTTCACTAATATTTATTAATGATTATTTAGTTGACCAAATTGTTACGAGTCTATTGACCCGCTTAAAGACACGTTTTCCCGGTTACCTCGAAAACGCGCTTTAAGGTTCGTTAGTGATTTTAATCCGTTTTAAGGATCCGTTTTCTTCGGGATTTGTTCCCTCATGATTATTTATACTTAATTAAGCTTCTAAATTACTTATTAGCCTAATTAATCACTATTTTTAATTACGGGGTATTTCAATATGCAACTAGCCAACTAATACATTGCCCTATCTAAGAAAAAACGTCCTCTAAAAATATAAAGAGGTGCCTAGGCAGATTCGAAGATGCGGGAAGCCGCATTCGATAGTGTAGTCTGTTTATTCAACTCTCATTTTATTACATTAACTTTAAATAGTTGTAATTTTTATAATAAAGTTCAAATGAAGAAAAAAAAAGAAAAAGAAATTATATCATTCATCTAAATTCAAACTATAATATAAGTTCAAAATGAAGAAAAAGAATTATATCATTATTCATCTAAATTCAAACTCTTTAAAAAAAGACCAGTTATGAATATGTTTTGGCAACTTTAATTTTTACTATATGTTTATGATTATACATTAATTGATGATATGATTCATTAAAATTACTATTATGATTCATTAGTATTGATATTATGATTCATTAACAAACAGTAGTGAATTAGATAACAAACTTCGGTCACATCGCACTATCGACCTTCTGATATGATTCATTAAAAAGTATTATGATTTATTAAAATTGATATTATGATTCATTAACTGACAAGTGGTGAATTAGATAACACATTTCAAAGCTAACATGGATTATTATTGTTTTGTGATGTATTAGTATTGTTTTGTTATGTATTATTATTATTATTTGAATAATGTATTTTAAGTCTTACATGATGAATCACATATTTTTTGACATACCAATATGATGATACACTAAATTGATTATATGATTCACTATAATTAGTATTATGATTCATTAAATGGGTATTATGATTTGTTAACTAACAAGTGATAAATTAAACAAACTTCAAAACTAGTAATGGATCATTAATGTTTTGTAATGTATTATTATTGTTTTGTGTTGTATTATTATTATTCTTTATATGATATATTTTAAGTTTTATATGGTGAAACATATATTTTTCTAACATACCAATTTCAAAGCAGATAATGTGTGTATATTATTGTTGTATAGTTTACTTTAATTTGTATATGATGAATCTAGTATAGTAAAAATTAAACCTGGCAATTTAGGTTGATGAGTCGGGTTGATATTAACCATAACCCTAACCCAACCCATTTAAAATTTCATTAACCCAACCCAATCCAAAAATATATAAGTTGAAAAATCATGACCCTAACTCAACCCATTTAAAATCCTTAAACCCTAACCAAACCCATCCAACCCATTTTTTAAGCAAACAATAACCTATATTACTTAACTCAGCCATGAATGTTACACTACATGAGATTAAATTGTACTCCCTCTTATTCTCAATAGATGATTTTCTAAGTGTTGTCATTGTTTTTAAAAGATAAGATGTTTTAGTCTTTTTTACCACTTACTTTCAATTTAACTCTTACTTTTTTCCTCACGCCCAAAACTCTCCTATTCCTCATAGAAAAGTAAGGCTAAAATATTTCACAAATTGTCTCCTTAATTTTTGTGTGTAGTGCTAGAAAATTGTCTATTAAGAACAAAAGGGAGTATACGTTTAGTACAATAGCTACTTTGATAAACCACTTTGCACAGTACAAAAACTACTTTCACAACCGCTGGACAGTATTACATAACATATTTTGATATAATCTCATCCCTTGGATAGCATTTTATGGATCACTTTTCAAAATACTGTAGCTACTTCTAGAACTTACTAGATATAAAGTACTATACTTATCTTGCTATATACTCCCTCCGTTAATTATTATCTGTCGTTTTAGGAAGTGAGTTTTGTTCAAAAATATCTGTCATTCTAGTTTTTTGGTACACTTTTTTCCACTTTTAACCCTACTATTCAACACAAAAGTAATTATCAAGATGGAAAAGTAAAAAGTAGGGGTACATGCGTCATTTTTTTACTTTCCTTAATAAGTGTGCAAGTTTCTAAAATGATAGATATTATTGAACGGAGGGAGTATTACATTCACGGATATATCTCCTACTTTCGTTCACCCTTCTACATCATCAAAACATATCAGTTGTGTTGTATCATTTACAAAAAGTCAAAACGGATCATTTACAAATAACAACATTTTGAGTAGTTATCTTCACACCAGCAACTGCAGAGCTGGTTGAGTCAACCCAAACAATTAAGATGTGAAGTCAAAACTCTCAAAATAATTGTTTGATATGCTAGGTTGGTTGGACCGTTTGTTTGATTAACATAATGAAGTGTGTGATAATTTTAAGGGAAATTTCATGAAATGCCACTATATTTTTGACTGATTCATGGAATGCCACTAAAAAAAGAAAGTCACGAAATATCACTATATTTTGCAAAAGTCAATGAAATGCCACTATGTCATTGACCAGAAGCAAAAGACAAAAATACCCCTACTAGTTAACATAGTACTTTTAAAGTTTATAATATGCCCCTAAGTGTTAAAATAAATATTCACTAAAATTCAAAATACTATAAAAATATAGATATCTATAAAAAATATCTAAAAATACTAAAAATTATAGGAAAATATAAAAAAATATATATTAAAATATCATAAACATTGAAAAAAGGTAAATATTTCATAGATTTTTTAAAATTATTTATTACCATAAAAAATAATCTAGTTTAAAACACATAAATTATATTAAATTTTCTACAAATTTAGACCAATAAGTACCATAATGTATACCAATTTATTACCATCATTTATACCAATTAAATACCATACATTTTAAATTAATTCTACCAATTTTAATTATTTATTCAAAATAAGTTATTTTAATTTTTTTAATAAATATTTGGAAATTTTAAATTTATATTCCATTTTGTAAATGACTTTATGACATAATATAACTTATTTTGAAGGAATAATTAAAATTGATAAAAATATAATTTGAAAATGTATGGTAAAATTATGGTAATTAATAAATTAAAATAACTTATTTTGAATAAATAAATAAAATTGGTAGAAAAAATAATTTAAAAATGTATGGTATTTAAATGGTATAAATTATGATAGTAAATTGGTATAATTACGGTACTTATTGGTTTAAATTTGTAGAAAATTTAGTATAAATTACGTGTTTAAAACTCTATATTCTTTTATGGTACTAAATAATTTTGAAAAAAATCTAAGAAATAATTTTTTCAATGGTTTATGATATTTTGATTTATTTTTATAATATTTTCAATATTTTTTATAGTTATCTATATTTTTATAGTATTTTGAATTTTTTTGTGAATTTTAGTGAAATTTTTAACCCTTAGGGGCATAATGTGGACTGTAAAAGTACTTTGCTAACTAGTAGCGACATTTTTGTCTTTTTGCTTCTGGTCAATGGCATTTCATGGACTTTATAAAAATATAGTGGCATTTTGTGACTTTTTTTTTTTTAGTGACATTTCATGAATTGGCCAAAAATATAGTGGCATTTCATGAAATTTCCCTATTTTTAAAGGTTGGATAGTCTGACTAAATTTGGGTTGGTTGCTAAAATATTTTCTGCTTAAGGCTAACATAAAGTTTGGTTTGAGTGTAATACTATATATTATATTTATATATTAATACTTTTATTGTTTTATTATTAACAAATATATTTCCAAGTGGGTCATAGTTTGAATCTCTATCCTAACCCAACCCAAAATTAGCTTATTACCCTAACCAACTCAAAAATAAATGGGTAAATAATCAAGACACTAACCCGTAAAATTTTGGGTTGGGTCAAAATTGTCAGGTCTAGTTGATATCTACAGATATATGCATGTAATTAATACAAATTTTAAACTTGTCAAAGTATATCCATAATTGGTCTTGTTTGAAAAAAACTTAAATCGAGATGAACATTGTCACAATTTTTTTTATTTTAGATTTATAATTTAAAAGTTACAACCATTTTGAAATATAATTCTTATTTATATGTTAAATTAAACATCCAGTAAAATACTAACTGGACTACCACATATTCTGACGCACCTAGCAATAGGCCACTTGCTCGATTGTCTCGATACCCAAATACCCACCTTACCTCTTTCGATGGCTTACCTCCTTTCAGAGTTATGGCTTAAAGTGAAGAGAATAAGGTGATAAAGTTATATACTTTTGTCTTTACTTTGTGAATGGGGAAAATATAAAAATTTTGTGAAAATAATATAAAGGATAAATTTGAAAAGTGATATATAAAAAAGTTAAAAACTACTAGTATTTGAAAAATGTAGCAAAAAGGAGATAGTATATATAATAAATTGTACTAATTAGATTTAATGTATATATTCTCATCTAAGTCGTCAGTTTTATACTACCTCCGTCCCATTAGGAGTTTCCTGTTTACTTTTTGGCATATTTTTTTCATATTAGTATTTAACATATAAGATAAGCTAATTTTATAAAACTAAAATTGTCAAGATATAGTTTTTTAGTATAAGGAATCTATTACATAACTTAGATTTATAAAATTATTTTATCTTATATGTAAATACTGAAGTCAAACAATATACTCAAATAATAAACAAGATATTCCAGATGGGACGGAGGTAGTATATTATCTTCTCAGAAGATTGACTTTGAATTGGTCAAAATTACAATATGTATGTATGTCATTGTTATGTAGATTAGGTTAGGTCGTTGGTTAGTTATAGAAGTGCTAGATTTAGGTCGTGTTAGTAAATCCGGTCTAGTGACTCAATTCGACTTGATAATAAAAAGAAGCCTAAAATACGTGGTTTTAAAAAAAAAAATCGAACGGGTTAAAAAAAAAAAAACAGGTCCATGGGAGGACTGGACTCCACAATGACCCAACTTGAATTTATTTTATATAATATATATTTAAATTAATTTATATAATATATTACTATTTATTAAAATTTATGTTTATATTTATTTAAATTATATATAATATCTAATTATATATGTATTCAAATTATATATAATATATTTAATTTTTAAAAATTTAATAGGGAAAATTATATCTCCATCCTGATGATTTGATGAATTAACACACACCCCACCTAGGAGGTTTCAAAAATTACTTTGCCCATCCATTTGGTTTCTCTATTTATATTCGACAACTTTTCTA
Organism: Limonium bicolor; assembly: GCA_023374045.1. Lineage (NCBI taxonomy): Eukaryota > Viridiplantae > Streptophyta > Magnoliopsida > Caryophyllales > Plumbaginaceae > Limonium > Limonium bicolor. The sequence continues at coordinate 71,951,760 of CM041780.1, forward strand.
ATATTTGATTAATTTAAAAGATGCTTAAATATTGTCCAAAATTGATAAAACTTTACATAAACGATACTAAGGTGCTATATTTTGGTCTAGCGTGAAATTCAATGTTTTTAAGCTCGTATGTGATCCGTGAGACCCAATGAAACATGTGACATGTCAACGTGTTTCTATTGAGTCTCACGGATCATATATGAGTTTAAAAGCTTTGAATTTGACGCTGGGCACAAATATAACACCTTAGCATCATCCATGTAAGTTTATCAATTTTGACAAATTTAAGCATCTTTTAAGTTGATTAAATATTAGAAAAATTGTCGGATATAAAATAGAGGAAACCACATAGGTGGATAAAGTAATTCTTGAAACCTGTGAGTGTGAAAGTGTATAATTTCACCACTAGTCATAGGTAGGGGATGTAATTTTTCCATTTAATATATTTAAAAAATATAAAAAACCACCGGTAAGACTGGCCAGACCTGAAATTTTTTTAAACGGTGTGGAGGACCTTGGCCTTGCGCCAGGGTACAAGGTGGATTTGTCATGTGTCAAATTGATTGTGGAGAAGAAAGAAGAAAAAAAGAAAAAAAAAGAATAAGCATACAAATTCGGGGTGAATGTGGTAGGTGAGAGAGAGAGAATAAATAATTTTTTTCAAAATGTTATAATTTACAAAATAAAAGTGCAAAAATAAAAAAAATTACTACCCATTGTTTATCATTTTTCGTGCTCTTTAAAACAAGATGCATCATGGATATGTTTTGGTAAACTTAAAATTTTATGATTTTAGAATGTTTATATATTAGTTATTTATAAGTGAATCTTACTCATTAGTAAAATGAATCTTCTTAATAATAAAATGAAACATATTCATTAGCAAAATGAATCTTACCCCATACACCCTAAAAACCACCATAGGAATGCTAAAACGTCAAAGACATTTACTACTATTAAACAAAATATTCACTTTTCTTAAACCTTTGAGTCACCTTTTAAAAAACCTTTGATTCACTTTTCTTCAATCTCTGATTCACTTTTCATAAACCTCTTATTCACTTTAGTTAAACAATCTCTATTTATGAGAATCACTTTTCTTAAACATTTAATTCATTCACTTTTTTTAAACACATGATTCACTTTATAAAATCCTCTGATTCACATTTCATAAACCTCTTAATCACTTTAGTTAAACAATACGCTTACGAGATTCACTTTTTTATTACTCTGATTCACTTTGTAACAACTTGTGATTCACTTTTTAACAACCTTTGATTCATTTTTCTAAACATCTGAGTCACACTAGTCGAACAATCAGAATCACTTTAGTTAAACTATCTCTGTTTATGAGATTCACTCTTTTTAAAACCTCTTATTCATTTTACACAACTCTCTGATTCACTTTTTAACAACCTTCGATTCACTTTTTAACAACGTTTGATACATTTTTCCTAAACTTAAGATTCACAATGAAATTTAAAAAAAATAAGTACATAAAAAAATAGTAAAAATTTATCAAAATATATTATTGTTTGGTCTTATTTTGAAGAGCTCAAATTATGATGAACAATAGTATAAAATTTATGTTATTTGGACTTATATATAATAAAATACTCCCTCCGTTCAAAAATATCTGTCATTTTAGAAACTTACACACTTATTAAGGAAAGTAGAACAATGACGCATGTACCCCTGCTTTTTACTTTTCCAACTAAATAATAATTACTTTAGTGTTGAATAATAGGGTTAAAAGTGAAAAAAAGTGTGTCAAAAAACTAGAATGACACATTATTTTGAACAAGAATCACATCCTAAAACGACAGATATTAATTAACAGAGGGAGTACAACATTTATAATTTTACAAAATGATAAACCACTAAAAGATAAAATAGATGCCACCTGTAAGGTGACACCAGCCCAGCTTCTAATTCGCGTTTTAAAACGGGCATAATTTTTTTAGGCCTGATACGCTAAAATTCATGATCGGCCCGGCCTGTCTCTACAACAAATAAACCAACACAAAATCTGCTTCTGACGGAATCGGTTAGCCCCAGCACGAAACTTCCACAATCAAATAACTCGTTGAGTCACAAGCATCGCTATCAGGAAGCATGAAGCATACAGCAGGGCGCACAATTGCAAAACACAGAGAGAGATTTGTCACACCACGTGTAGCAGGTTGGCAAAGGATGATTTCTGTCTGTAATTACTACTTACAAGGGCTCTAGAAACAGAGTTGCCCTTGGGTAAAGCCCAGCATCCTTTATGGTCACATTCATCTGACCGTAAACTTTTCTTGGAAAACTTGATACTAATCTATAACTTCCTTCATAGACAGGTCCAAGAGAATCAACAAACCTAAATATTTCTTTCACTTTATCTTTTGTCCCAAAAGATTGCTCCCTTCTTTCACCATTTGGAAATCTCACTAGTATCTGCAAGACACGAAATAAAACCAAAATGTTTACTAATAGAGATTTCAAAACCTTCATTCAGACCTTATGAATAGAAGGGTGGAAGTTGCTTTATCTAAAGACTGATCAATCTTTACCTTGGCTTCTTTTTTCTTCTGTAGTTGATCTTCACTTCTAATAACTGCACTTGTAGCCTCTTTTGCTTTCTTAAACATAACAGAAAGAGATCTTTGCCCTGCATTACTCATCACAGCAGGTGTTCTAGGTTTTGGACATTCTCAGTCGGTTTTTGAGCTTTATCAGTCGAACCTGTAGGAGCGAAGTTCTTTCGCCTTTCCTTTTCCTGCGACACTAAGACAAAGTAGTTTGCTTGATACAGGGAAGCAATATATTTTGTGGGTCTTGATTTTGATCACACACCTGGTCGATTCTAAGAGTGGCAAGGTAAGCAGCATCTTGCTCTTCTTTCAGCTGGCGGTCCATTCTTTTCTTCTCTTCCTCTCGGTGGTGTAAACTTCCAAAGCTACTCCCTGTTCTTCCATTGTTCTCTGTAAGATCTCCACCATCTCCGCGGGAGATACAGGGCCTTCAATCTGCAAAGTACTAATTAATAAGCCACCATTCTCGTTTATAAAGCAATCATAACGTGTGTGTATACGGACAACATACTCCGGCATCAAGTTCCTTGAAATAATATTAGAAAAAAACTTAGAATCAAACTCTCTTTTTTTTTGCCAGCTATCAAGACTAATTTCAAAGGGTTTGAACCCATAAATTTAACTAAACTGGATCTCCACTTACTCCATTGCCACAGAATGATATGTAACGCACATGGTCAATGCCACTATCTTGTTGATTTTATTAATTAAGTAATTAAGTAATAGTGGGTAGTTACTCAATTAGTGGGTAGTTACTTAATAGATATTTTATTAATTCCCTCATTTCCTCTATTTAAGGGAGTCCACTCTTGTATTCGGTAGTCATCATCAATATTATCAAGTTTCTGCATTTATCCCCTATTCCACAACTACCAACCATTGTTACATTGGTGCTTTCAACGTTCCGAACTCCATGGCTGACGGCACCCGCTTACGAACCCTCGAGGAAGCTCAACGTAAGACCTCCGAGCAAATCGCCACCCTCACCAATCAATTCACTACCCTCCAAGCTTCCATCTCCACCCAGCTCGCTGAGTTAGCCAAACAAATCAACAACCGTGACTCGCCACAGCAATCACTCGCACCGCCTCATCTGGCCCTTCCAGCCACCCACGCACACCCAAACTCGAAATTCCCTATTCACCGGTGCGAATGTGCTCTCATGGCTCTTTCAGATTGAGCGGTTCTACACCTACCACCAGACTGCCACCGAACAAAAACTTGACATCGCCTTGCTCTACATGTCCGGGCCTACTCTCATCTGGTTCACGGTACAACACCAGTCCCAACCATTTACTTCATGGCTTGACTTCAAACGGCGCATCGAGGACCGCTTCGGGCCAACCAATATGAGAATGCTGAAGGCGCACTTTACAAACTCTGTCAATCCTCCACCGTCCGCCAATACTTGGAGGAATTTGAAGCTCTCCGCTCCCGTGTTCCCCACCTCACCAACAGCAGTGCGCTCCATTGTTTTATTTCGGGTCTCCGTGATGATATCCGCCGAGAGGTTCTTCTTCTCGACCCCCCTTCGGTCAATGCCGCAGCCGGTCTCGCGCGTTCCATCGAGGACAAGATTGCAACGTGTACCCAACCTCCAAATCGGCCGACCCTTCTACATTCCACCACAACCTCATTGGCCCTCCCCACACAACCGGACAACAACACGGCTCCTCCACATACAAACGGTTGACGCCAGCAGAAGCCTTAGTTCGTCGTGAAAAAGGCTTATGCTATAATTGTGATGAAAAATTTGTGCCAGGCCACCGTTGCAAAACAGCTCCAATGATGTGCATCATCTCGGATGACCCACCCGACTCGACGGAATTTTTCGATCCCACACTAAATTCTTGACTATCGCCTTGAGGACAAGGCTGATTTCGAAGGGAGGGGCAATGTAACGCACATGGTCAATGCCACTATCTTGTTGATTTTATTAATTAAGTAATTAAGTAATAGTGGGTAGTTACTCAATTAGTGGGTAGTTACTTAATAGATATTTTATTATTCCCTCATTTCCTCTATTTAAGGGAGTCCACTCTTGTATTCGGTAGTAGTCATCATCAATATTATCAAGTTTCTGCATTTATCCCCTATTCCACAACTACCAACCATTGTTACATGATACCTGTTAATTACATTTACTCACATTCCATGTGAGACAACAGGAGTATGGTATGGTTACCATTTCATTTGTTTCATTTCTATCCTTACTTAGATACTTCTAAGCTATAATTTGACAGAGATAACCAGAGACTATGAATAGAGATATAACTTGAAACAAAGAACTGAAACCCAAGGATGTCAATCAAAGTAGAAAACAGAAACCTGTTCCAAAACCGAAATGTTATCACCAGGTGCAGGTGCAATCACAGCACAAAAGGGGAGAGTGGCGGATCGAAGAGTATGTCCCATTAGCAAACCCTCTCACGATCAGCCAAACCAGCCCAACTAACAAAATTAGCGTCGATGAACTGCACCACTACTTCAGAACACAGTGTCTCCCTGCAAAAGGATGAGGTGAAAGTCTCAAAGTTGGGATCTCGGTCGGTGTGGAGGTACAAAAAACAGTAGTTTATGCTCATCCCGAGCTATCTTCAGAGCATCCATAAATCGACAAGCGTAGCGTAGAAGAATGGATGGGTTGATCCGTAAGTATGCTCGAAAATGGACAGAAATGCGTATGGATCTTCCACCATCCTAGGATCTTGCGAATACTCAAGTGGGAAGAATGGCTGATCAGTTGCCACTGCTGATGGCGGATGTGGCAGTGGTGGATGCAGAAGATGGTTTCGTCGTCCATTTACTGCAATTAGGTCAATTCCTTGACCCACTGCTCTTGATAATCCTCCGAGAATGGTTCGCGGGAGGCTCACAATTCGCCTGAATACTGCTGTTGCATCTTCCGACAGCGCTGAAGACATTGTTGTTTTTCAATTAACTCAACTACCCTGCAAAATAATCAAGGATTACATTGACTGAATTGTTGGCTACGTGACTCCTTTACTGAGGTCTGCTGAAACAGGATGGAGTGGAAAAAACAAGGTAAAAACCCTGCAAGACAATTCTAGGTAGGTAGTAAAAAAGAGCGAAAAGGGTGCGTAATTATTCTTCATCATCTCTTTTCCCAAAAAAAAAAAAAATCTTCATCATTTGACATTTGTAGAAACCACCACCATCGTTTGGTTTTGCTGTGTGCAACTTTGGATTCCCTTTTCTTTTGCACGCGAGAGGACCGTTTCTTTTTTCTTTTCTTTTATACAACCGAAAATGGTTATATTTACGTTGTGTTTTCACTTCGCACAGTCGGAATTTTAAAAAAATTTTTACCTTTTTTGCCCCTGCTTTAATATCTTTCATAAATTACTATATTTAACCACAATTTATAACATATTTCAAGGTGACCTCGACCTCAAATTTCATTACGCACAATCGAAATTCCAATACGCTCTGACAGAAAATGATCAATTTAGGGGCTAATGTAGACAAAATTTATTAAAAGCGTTTTGAAAAAAGCAAAGAAGGATTCCGAAGTACTTATATGAGTAAAAAAAATATATCATAAAAATTATCAGCAAAGTATACCATGACAAAGTAGACGAAAAGACGAACGCGTCGGCGCAAACGGATCGAAAAACGGAGCTATAACGAAGAAGATATGACAATTTTAAGACCGGAACTCGGCGCCAGCACCGATAAGGAAGAGCCGGCGCCGGCCCTTCCTTGGTTCCGGTATTAAAATTGTCATATCTTCTTCGTTATAGCTCCGTTTTTCGATCTGTTTGTGCCGACGCGTTCGTCTTTTCGTCTACTTTGTCATGGTATACTTTGCTGATAATTTTTCTGATATATGTATTATTTTTCTTAAGCACAACATTAACTATCATCGACGTCTTGTTCGAAATTGCCTATCAACCACTAATTACGTGTCCGTTGAAGAAGAATCTATTTGAAATTCATTGAACGTTTCTATCATTTCCACCAATTTGACTTCCATTGACAAAGAATCTATTTGAAATTATCAAAATTTCCTATCAATATCAATATTAACTATCATTAACTTCTTATTCCATAGTAAAATAATCAAGCATGTTCTATTCTAATTAACAGATGAATTGGACACCAATCTAAATAGTTAGATGTATCGACATAACTACCATCGATGTCTTGTTCGAACTTACCTATCAATTCCACTAAATTCATGTCCATTAAAGAAGAATTTATTTGACAATCATCAAAATGGCAAAAAATGTCATCGTTGAAACATATTTTCAATACTTGAAATACCCCGTAATTAAAAATAGTGATTAATTAGGCTAATAAATAATTTAGAAGCTTAATTAAGTATAAATAATCATGAGGGAACAAATCCGAAGAAAACGGATCCTTAAAATGGATTAAAAGATTAAAATCACTAACGAACCTTAAAGCGCGTTTTTCGAGGTAACCAGGAAAACGTGTCTTTAAGCGGGTCAAATAGACTCGTAACAATTTTGGTCAACTAAATAATCATTAATAAATATTAGTGAAGCTTTAGAACCAATAAAATCAATAAAAAAGAGAGATTAGTAAAAACTGTCAAAAACGGGAGTTGTGTGGGGTAGAAGTATAAATAACTCAAACTAGTGTGTCCAATATTGCAAATAAAATTGTAAAACCCATATGGACTGTAGAGCTAGCCAATTTTTAAGGCCCCCTCACACTCCTCACACTCTCCTCTTATTAACTAAAGACAAAAACAATTAAAACACAAAAGTAACCCCCACTCTCACATACTCTCTCTCCTACCCCATTCTCTCCTCTCTCTCACGTGAATACCCTCACCCAGCACCCCTCTCTTTTCTTCCTCCTCCTTCTCATCGGTCATCCATGGAGAAATAAGGAAACCTCACAAAAACTACCACTTCTCTCCTTGTGTTAACCCATTAAACTTGCTCCAAAAATTATAAAAACTACACCATTGTCTTCCTCTCCTCAAGAGCAACATTTTCCTCTTTTCAAAATCCAGAAAAGAGCACTTTCGATTTTATGGGTATATCCCATTTGGAGTTTCAACACCCACCATTAGAAGGCCCTCCTTCTCCTTGTTCTATTAAGGTAAAAACATCTTCAAAAACTCCATCTTTTTCTAGCCTCAAAGGCAAAACGAAATTCATGAGCTAAACCCTTGTTCTCCCTCTTGTTCTAGCCGATTTTGGCTTGTTGGTGGAGTTGGAAATATTGTTCTTGAGCCACTCCAAGCTCCATTTGCACCCTCGAAAGGTACTATAAATTCTAAACCCTAGAATGTGCATTAGAACTCAAATAATGTTTAAGGTTAGTTTTAGTATTGAATGTGTGTATATGTATGGGTGATGATATTAGATTGTTGAATACCAAAACCGGTAGAGAAGAAGGAAGGAAGGAGAAGAAAGAAGAAAGAAACTAAGAAGAAGAAGAAAAACAAGGTAAATAAGCTCACCCTTGTGTAAGTCTTGTATATGTAATGTAACAGATTTTAAGAAATGGAAATGTGTATTGTAAAATGGTAATGTATGATATGTGTGTGTGTGTAAGAGAATATAAGTATTTTGAAGCTTTAAAAGATGTGTAAAACTTATTGAAAACAGATTGGGATTGGGAATTAGTGTTAATGTGCAGGAATTTTTATGAGTGGTTTAGTGTTGTTGGGGGCATATGAGAGCTTGTATATCGATGTCTATTGAAAATACCCCAAACCTTGGTATGTTGTGTAAATGTTAAACTATGGTATTTAAAGGCTAAAAAGTGCCTTAGAAACATCAATGAACCATTTAAACCATGATAAAACACAATAAAACACTAAGACACGGTTTGAACAAAACATGCTCTAAGCTTGGAGTGAACTTGGTTAGGACCCAAAGGGCCTACAAGACTTGATAATGTTTAATTATGATTTTATAAGGCTAATTAAGTCCTTAGGAAACCTTGGTAGACAATGAAACCAACAAAACACAAATAAGTACCTTAAGGTCAATATGGGCTAAAATGTGCTCTAAGCTTGGGATAAAATTGTATAAGACCTAATGGTCATACCTATACCTTATAAATATGTTAATGAACATATTAAACCAATTACCAAAGAAAACCAAGCTTGAAAACAAGTTAAAACACAAAAAGTGCTTTAAGGAGTCTTAAAGCACGTTTTTGAAAAATTGTCTTGTAAATGAGTTTTGAGTGGCTAGATGTCCATCATTACTCTTTAATAAGTATGTGTACCATATAGTATCACATTTGGAAGTCTATATCAATAGGAAATCAAAAATTTCACTTCTCTATGTGCCTTGTTTTATGAATAGTGACTTTTATAAGCTAGTTTGTAACATATGTTATTATAAGTGAGACCATTGATTAATAAAGTCTAAAAAACCCCTAGGTAATTGGGGGCCGGTTTTTAAGGTGTGGTGACTCACCACCCTTGTTATTTACTAAGAAAAGAAAGAATGACTAATTAATGTTATATTGCTTTATAAGAACAAATATCTTCAAAAAGCAAAGTTTATCTCCATTCTCTCATTTCTTTCTCATTTCACACGGCTCCACTCTTCTTCTACCTCCATTCTTGCTGCTCTCTCACGGTAATACACACCACCACCATTTAAACTCTACCTTTGACCTCTTGTAAAATCTAGCTCACATGTCCAAATCAAAAACAAACACCACCAATCTCTCCTCTCATCAAGCTCTTCAATTCTATCCTTTAAAAACCCAAGAGCTCCGTTTCGGTGCCAAGAGGAATCACCATGGGAGGAGCTTGAGCTCACCTTTTCACATATTGTTGTTCTCCTTTGCTTCAAGGTAAGGAAACTCAAAGAAAAATGACATTTCCTTCATGTTTGTGTGATGTCTGAAAATCACCATTAATGGTGCTCATTGTGTTGCTTTGTTCTAGCTCCATTTGAATCTTTCAAGGACTTGGTGGAGTCCTCTCTTGATAGATATTCCAATCCCTTCAAAGACCAAGGTAAAACAACTATCTTAATACTCTTTGAACAATGTAAAACCTAGGGTTTACAATGAGATTAAGCTTGGAGCTTGAATACTCATCACATTTTTGTATAATGTTTAGAAGTTGACAAGCAACTAAGCTTAGCCGATTTTTAAACAAGGAAAAGGAAAAAGGAAGAACAAAGAAAAAACAAGTGGGAAGTCTCGAAAGAAAAGAGGAAAATGTGTTAAACTAATGTGGTTTAAATGCCTAGGAAAATGGAGCTTGATTTGCTTAATAAAATACCTAAAGAGCTAATGGTAAATGAGTTAGCAAAATGCTCTCAAGGAGTTTATTAAGGGCATATGTATTGTTGGGTGTATTGCAGGTCAAAGGCATTGTTTATGTGGGAAATTCAGTGTTTAAGGTTTATGCAATTTAAGGGCCTAAGAGCCATGCATTTAAGGCCTAAGTACCAAGCAATTTAAATTGTGCACTATATTGTGATGTAGTGTAATTTGGTGAAGTCTTGTGTGTGATGGTGTTCTTGATGGATTTAGGTGTTCTTGAATGAAATAAGGTAAAAACCTAAGTGTTTGGATGTGAGAATATACAAGAGAAGCTATGGCAAAATTTGGAAAAGTGTAAGAAGTTCTAAATGTTTTAAGTAAGTTTTGGTGAAACTAGGAAGTGTTAAAGGTGAACAAATGTTTTACTTGGGAAGAAAACATGTATTAAGGTGATTTAGAGTGATGCAAGGATTTAGGTGTTATCTTGGAAGTTCTAGGAATTCAATGTGTGTTTTGAGAATGTATTTAAGTCTTGGAGAAGTTTGTTTAAGGTTTAGGTAATGTGATATCCAAGGAATAAGTGATGTTTAGGTAAGATGTGAAAAAGGAGGTTTAGTTAGTAAGAAAAGAAGTTTGAGAGATGATGTTAAGGTGTAGAGGAAACACCTGGTATAGTGGTCATTATTGGTGAAATACCACTTAGGAATCTTAAGGAGGAAACATTCCAAGTGCTAAGAATTTTGTAAGGAATTTGTGAATGATAAGATGGTTTTGGTGTGTGATTTAGAGAGTTTAGTACATGGCTAAAGGTGTGTTTGAAGTGCCCAAATGAGGTTAGGGTGTACTAGGATATATGTGGGTGAAGTTTGGAGTTGAATGAGAAAAGGAAAACAAGGGTCTGGGGCAGACCGAACTTGCGACCGAACTTGCAAGTTCGGTCGAGCCCAGTTTACCCTGCGAGAATTGGCTTCTGGAATGGACCGACCTTGGGGACCGGACTTGCAAGGTCGGTCGGGCTTGTATTTTGTGTACGGATTAAGTTTCTGGAACCGACCGAACATGGGACCGGACTTGGCAAGTTCGGTCGGGCTTGAATTTTCAAGGGAAGAAGAACTCTCGGGAATGGCGACCGAACATGCGACCGAACTTACAAGGTCGGTCGGAGTAGAAATTTTGACGGTAAAGTGTTCTGGAATGGACCGACCTTGTGCAAGGTTGGTCGGTAAGTTCGGTCGGACCAAAAACATGGGTTAAGGTTATGAAATGATATGTAATGATGGGGATTGATTAGTAAAGATGTTATAAAGTTGTTAAGGACATGTTAGGTGAGTTTTAATGACAATTAAGTGGGTGAAAAGTTGTATTGAAATGTAAAAGTAAAACAAGTTAAAAGTGAAGTTATGTAACTAAGTTAACGGGGAAAAGTTATAAGCATTAGACATTAAGTAATCGTGCTACCCGATGTTAATCAAGGTACATGTAATGTTATCAGTTGTTCGAGAATTGCTCGAGGAACATAAGTGGACATGGTAAAGTGGACTCCGGTGACAGGTATGGTTTTCTTGCAACCTGTGTTCTACCGGATTACACCGGCTTGTATGCCAATGTGTTTTCTGAGTGTTTGCCACCTTGTAAGATCAAAACATGTAATGAGTTTATAGTAATTCATTTATGTGGCGCATCTGGTCTCCGATACCGTTTAACCTCAAATAAGTGTTAAACCTTAGCTAATTAGAACTAGGAACACGGGAGAGATCGGTATTCGGAGTTAACGGCCCAAACCTTGGGAACGTTCTAACCACGGCTATGTGTGAGTTAGTTGGATATGGTTGTTGAATGCAAGTGTGTGAACCTCCCTTGTTTGCTTAACTCGGTCATGATACCGTATGGTGTGTGGATGTGATAGGTTCCATAATGGATCACTAACTACTATTTATAAGTTTATATGTACTAATGGGGGGTGAGGAGTCCGGTCATGTTCCGGCCACGCGTGTGAGGATGGGGGTCGTTGTCATTCCAGGTTCGACCCTCTTATATGTTAAGATTGAGTTCCTTTCCCGGTCTTCAATCTCCCACAAGCTTACTCCAAAGCTTTCCTATTCTGACTTATGATTGGTCTAGGGGGAACATGTGTTTGTGTGGTGTGTTCGGGCCTCCAACCCGAACCATCTTAACTTAAGTTACTCGTCCGACTATTAGGACGGTAATGAGTGTGTTGTTATTTTATAACGAGCTTACCATGAGGGTGACACCATTCTCTAGGCTCACCAGTGAATTGACAATGTCTGGGTCGGTTCCTAAGAGGACCGTTCCCATTATGTTATGTGATGTTGTTGTTGTGATGCAATTATTATTGCGATGTTATTATGTGCACGTTGAAACGTGAAAAGCGTTGTTATGTTTGTTATGTGAGGAATGATATATGTTGTAAGATATGGATTGTGGATCATGGAAATGAATCCCGTTTTGTGACAGGAGACGTTTAAGGATAACCCGATTTAAGGGTAAGAGTCGTCTATTAAGGAAGTAGCTCCAATAGAGGAGGAACACTCTAGGAGTAATGAATACCATGAGTGACTTATCAAGTAAGGATGTATTATCCGTTTGTTGAGCCATTGAGGCGAAATGTTTGTGTTGTGTGTTTACAGTTGCATGCATGATTTAAATATAATCAATCGCATGCTAAGACGACAATTAGTTGTGCGTGGCCCGGTAGCATGTGGGCTGCGGGATTACCATACCAGCAAAGGTGCTGAGCCCCTTGGGGGCCACCCTTTCTCTTCTTTTCCTATTTCAGGTACAAAGAGCTGGAGCCGTTCGAGAGTAGGACGGGGTAGTCAATGTACATGGGTAATTATTTAAATTGTATATGTACAGTAGGTGTAGTAAGACCGAAATTGTCATCGGCATCAGTTTATAAATACTCGGTACAGCAGGAAGGTACGTGTATGGTGTTGTTAATGGGAAGGGATAATAATGTGTAGTCGCTCGGGAATTTAGCCCATCAGACCGGTACAATGTATACGTATTAGCCTTGTTAGCCACGTGGGTGGCAACGGCGTGTAACACCAACGAGTTAAGTAATGTGATGAGGATTGTTTTTCCGCTGCAGTTTATTGTAAGTATGTTAATGTGGTTGGGGTGTTACAAAAAGTGGTATCAGAGCCAAGTATCGCTCTGATGACTGAATTACCGAGCTTAGGAAGTACCGAGTTAGGATTTTAGTGCTTTGGGTTAAGGGTTGAGTGATAGCGTGAGGGATACGCTAGTTAGGTATTACCAGTGTGTACTGGAAACCTACAATATCCATCCCGCCCTCCACAATCCCTGTTATATAACTTGGGGAAACAACGCCAGAGAGATGGAAGTCCACTCCTACTCGGGAATACCCGATCTGGCTGTTATTAAATACCTTTAAAGTACGGAAAACCTGTCATACGGTAGATCCCGAAAACTGGGAATCCCGGGGACGGTTTCCATCTGAACAGTGTTAACTGCATTTCATAGCGAGGAATCAGTGTATAGAAGAATAGAATTTCCGGCAACCTGGGTCGACATGCCGAGCAGTCGAGGATAACCAGCTTGCAACGCACCGACCGTGCAACAGGCAAGAAGTGGATTAGTGAAACCCGAGACGAGTGTCTACGGGACCACAGTTGATAAATAATACACCAACGGTATACCAACCGACAAGGGAACTACAACGTAGTGCCCAAATATGTGGAACGGGCTACAAAGAGAATACAATACTAAGAAAAAGGGGTCTCCCAGAATGAGAAACACCCTAGTTGATGATCGTCATGTGAAGACAGTGAAAAGTCGCCTAGAAGAGTTATTATCAAGGCAGTAAGATCAGTGAGGGCCAACAAGGCCACTGATGACAGTATGGGTAAAAACAATACCACAACCGGTATGTGTTAAACCGATAGCCAGTTAGCATGGCGCACTTGCCATAGCAAGTGCTGCTATAACCGGGCTGTTCGGGAAATTTATAACCACTACAAAGTACTTGGTAAAGTACCATAAAGTTAAATTGATCGTCATAACAGTGGAAGGGTCTGTTAGCCTAACCTCTGTAATTGTAAGTACACCAGTCAGCAAGAAGCTAGACTTGGCTAAGGTAAGAAGATGTTGTGAAACCATGAAAATTTTCTTTCAAACTCAGATTTATTCAAACTCTTTCCTTTTCAAAACCAAATTTTCTTTCAAACCAACACTTCTTTCTAACCTTCTTTTACACCAAACCAGTAAGACCAAGGACAGTTGACAAGGATACAACAGTGGATAAACTTTCCCTCGATTAAGTTCGGGAAGCAAGGAATGAATATTGTCACGGGACAATATAAGGGAGTTGACAACAGAATGCTTCACCTAGGCGTGTGACGGACACTACGAGTGTACCAACTGAATTGTGGGACGACCGCACTCCGATAGGAGCTTGTGGGCCTGACAGACCTACTTATGGGTTAGTTGGGTAAGTAGCAATGTATCAGTATGGTACCCCACATATGTATACGAGTGGAGTCCGAAACACGGGAAGTAGTCGACTCCGTCTACAGTCAGCAGTATAAATCAAACAAGAACTAAGGATTACCATGAATGGTTGAAGTTAAGGAACTCAGTTAAGTTAACGAGACTAAAGGAATTAGTGAATTCCTTTCAAGGAAATGTTTAAGAGTCAGGAGGTGCGAAGTGCACTAACTGAATGTAAAGACATCGTATATGACTTAAGGATCCTCAGGGATAAACATGATAGCTGCATGGTGACCCAGCCTAATGTGGACACATTAATGTGCAATGAACGGGATGAAACTCCCAAATGAGTACCTACACTATCAGGAAATGTTGATCTTCACAGAAGAAGATAATAACCAGTTAAGAACGCAAAAAGGCGTGGCTAACGGAATGTACCAATAAGTGTGAACCAGATGTAATGGCATGACTTAGCAACACCCAGGAGCAATCCTTAAAGGGTGTTCGCATCACCAACTGTTGAACGAAATGCATCACAGAAGCACAAGGGTTGAAACTAACACCCAGTTTAGACATAAGTTGTCAGGAGACGGACTGACAAACCTAAGGGGCATCCCATGAAAGGAACGGAACGGAATGCAAGACCTTGTCATGAGCTCAATATAATATCCAAACCATGTAATGTTGTACAAGAAGTACATGTATGTGGACAGCCTACAATGAGCGCAGCTCAGGGCAGTAAGGCTTATAAGCCACAAAGAAAATGTGTTATGTAAATTAGATTGATTGCAGAAGTTTATGTTATACAAGTAATAGAGCGGAGAACGAACCACTGCATTAAGAGTGGGGATACCTCTCGATATTGTGAGACCGCAGGAGCGGTAGTTATGTGAATCAAGTTCAAGAAATATGTTAAGGATGGACGACGTTATTATTGAAAGAGAGCAGTTAGCTTAGTAGTATGTGTGTATAAAGTGAAGCACCGAGCTAAGTAACGCCGGTTTGTGACTCGAGTGAGCAACGCTCAAGGAACATTCGGTAGTCATCCAAATGAATGACGAACCATAATGTGAATAATGTAAGTAACGTGTGGAAATTAATGTGACAGTAAATACCATGCAAGTTAGTGTTATGTTATACAATAAGCACGGCGCGCAGTAAGCGACCGTTGTATAAGTATAGTTGAATGACAATGTGGCAGATAAGACCAGTTATGAGTTAAACTTAGTAGAGATGCAAGATAAGCGATGTTAAACAGACTGGGCAATAAGCCAGTGGTAGGTACTGTGTGATGAGGAACTCAGTGTGAATTCCATGGCGAATCGCATAAGGGATTTACTGTCAAGAGTTTACGCCTCTGCACTCTGTACGACTGAGTGTTTTGGTATTGCACTTACGCAGTAATGATCAAGTGGGATAGCTAGGAATCAGGAACATGTTAATTATGGAGGAATAATGTTATAATGGCCGATGCATAGGAAATGCAAGGCCACCAATAAAAGAGTACTGTACAAAACCAAATGTGGAGACATGATTAACAGTAAGTGACTACAGTAGCACTAACTGCCAAATATCGGTATGGAATATACCCCAAATGTTGTAAATAGCTGAGAGAGCACACACACTAGGTAGTAGCTCAATCTCAACCGACAGTCAGTCGGAAGGGAACAAGTCAATCATTGTGAAATACATAACTGTATACACAGTAGATTGTTATGGAAGTGGATAGAAAGTTTATAACTCACCGAATTCGCTAACGGTAAGAGATCACACGTCGGTTGAGAAACCATTGTTACCAAGATGAAGGTGACAATCGGGGATGTACAATACTGTAAGAATAACAAATGGGGCAACTAAGCTCTACAGTTATTAGAGTTTCACAGCAGAAACTAGTAAGCCAGTAATTCAAGTGTTGAATGTGCATGGTAAACATGAGTGAATGGCTAATTATTAATGCCTAGAGGCCTCACAGGCCAGAATCGAAACCAACTAAGAGTTTAAACAAACTCCAATGAGAATTCTTGGTTTAGGACACTAAACCGCCAATATGTTAAGATCCTCTAATCAAATCCATTGTGTAATAGACCCGCCTGAACGTTGAACCACTCACGACGGCCAAACATTTTAAGCCAAGGTTGTGATTGATTACGTGGCCGTAATCCCTTTTAAGGGGGGTAGAGCGCAAAACCACTTAGTGTGTTTTCCGTACAAGTGTACGTGAACTATGTTGTGCATAGCACAAAATGATTCGCTATGATGTTTGGCGCGTGTGTATATAACATACGCATTCATTCGTGGTTAAATGTGGAATTGCGCATAGAAGATGTGAATACCATTGTGGGAAGTGTTTTTATTTTGTTTTACAGTGGTGTGTAAAGAGTACATTGGAAGGGAGTACAGAAACTCCGGGGAACTAAAACCCCGACGGTGCATAAATGTAAACCATGTATTGTATTTTGATAAAAAATATGTATATATATACAGTGTTGTGATTTATGAAGGGGTATGAGACCGACATAGAACCTAGTGAGAATTAATTCCCTAGTACCTTAAATTAAGTTGGATTTGGGTGATGATTGATATATGGAGTTCTATCCCTTGGAGATGTAATGATTATGACTAGAAGGATTTAAAGATAGAAAATGGGATATGCTCGAATTAGTTGTTGGTTGAAAATGAAGTGGGAGGTGAAACTTGATTATCATGAGATCAGGGAAGCCGAGCACAAATTGGGGTGGAAAGATAGTTCAACACTGATGCTGATCACATCAGGGTGGATGACTCTTGAAGCTCCCTGTAAGTGGTCATAAATAACCATGTTAAGAAGATACAAAGAGCATAAATTGGACTTGGATTGTGTTGGTTTTCAAAAAGAATTTTCAATTGATATTTCCAAATGGTCGATTCATATTTTGAATAAAGGATTCTCTTATATACTTAACCTAGTAAAGAATATTTTGTAATACTTGCTCTCCGAGCTGAGGACGTATGAGCCTTTGTCTTCAGCCGATGACATGAGAAGTGTATATTTTAAAATGTATGTGATTGTTTTTGACCTCCCAAGGAACGGGGACCAGAAGGTGTCCATCGCGACCGGTTTCTGCGGGATCACATGTATATGTACTCAACATGGGATTGGAGCCCATGGGAGAATGGAAAAGGCATTTCTGTTTGTTATACCTGCTAAGACATGTTGTGTGGTATGAGTAAGAAATATTATTTTAGACCTATGAGTCTAACTGTTGTTATGTTACCCAGACCTGAGAGTCTAAGAATTATTATGTAAATACAATACGGTTAAGGTACCCGGACCATAGAGTCCGAGGTAATCATGTAAGTATGTTACGAGGTGGTTAATGTATGGATGTGGATATGTTGCCCGGACCGTCAAGTCCGAGGTTGGATGTAAAAGTGTTTGGTAATGGAAGTTTATTTTAAAGTAATTCCCGTATTCTAATCCAATGACGCGTGGAAATGTGAACTTCGAGGACGAAGTTCTTTTAAGGGGGTAGATTGAAATACCCCAAACCTTGGTATGTTGTGTAAATGTTAAACTATGGTATTTAAAGGCTAAAAAGTGCCTTAGAAACATCAATGAACCATTAAAACCATGGTAAAACACAATAAAACACTAAGAACAAATGTTTTGAACAAAACATGCTCTAAGCTTGAAGTGAACTTGGTTAGGACCCAAAGGGCCTACCAGACTTGATAATGTTTAATTATGATTTTATAAGGCTAATTAAGTCCTTAGGAAACCTTGGTAGACAATGAAACCAAACAAAACACAAATAAGTACCTTAAGGTCAATATGGGCTAAAATGTGCTCTAAGCTTGGGATAAAATTGTATAAGACCTAATGGTCATACCTATATTTTATAAATATGTTAATGAACATATTAAACCAATTACCAAAGAAAACCAAGCTTGAAAACAAGTTAAAACACAAAAAGTGCTTTAAGGAGTCTTAAAGCACGTTTTGAAAAATTGTCTTGTAAATGAGTTTTGAGTGGCTAGATGTCCATCATTACTCTTAATAAATATGTGTACTATATAGTATCACATTTGGAAGTCTATATCAATAGGAAATCAAAAATTTCACTTCTATGTGCCTTGTTTTATGAATAGTGACTTTTATAAGCTAGTTTGTAACATATGTTATTATAAGCGAGACAATTGATTAATAAAGTCTAAAATACCCCTAGGTACTATTGGGGGCCGGTTTTTAAGGTGTGGTGACTCACCACCCTTGTTAATTTACTAAGAAAAGAAAGAATGACTAATTAATGTACTATTTGCTTTATAAGAACAAATATCTTCAAAAAGCAAAGTTTATCTCCATTCTCTCATTTCTTTCATTTCACACGGCTCCACTCTTCTTCTACCTCCCTTCTTGCTGCTCTCTCACGGTAATACACACCACCACCATTTAAACTCTACCTTTGACCTCTTGTAAAATCTAGCTCACATGTCCAAATCAAAAACAACACCACCAATCTCTTCCTCTCTCATCACTCTTCAATTCTATCCTTTCAAAATCCCAAGAGCTCCGTTTCGGTGCCAAGAGGAATCACCATGGGAGGAGCTTGAGCTCACCTTTTCACATATTGTTGTTCTCCTTTGCTTCAAGGTAAGGAAACTCAAAGAAAAATGACATTTCCTCATGTTTGTGTGATGTCTGAAAATCACCATTAATGGTGCTCATTGTGTTGCTTTGTTCTAGCTCCATTTGAATCTTTCAAGGACTTGGTGGAGTCCTCTCTTGATAGATATTCCAATTCCTTCAAAGACCAAGGTAAACAACTATCTTAATACTCTTTGAACAATGTAAAACCTAGGGTTTACAATGAGATTAAGCTTGGAGCTTGAATACTCATCACATTTTTTGTATAATGTTTAGAAGTTGACAAGCAACTAAGCTTAGCCGATTTTTAAACAAGGAAACAAGGAAGAACAAAGAAAAAACAAGTGGGAAGTCTCGAAAGAAAAGAGGAAAATGTGTTAACCTAATGTGGTTTAAATGCCTAGGAAAATGGAGCTTGATTTGCTTAATAAAATACCTAAAGAGCTAATGGTAAATGAGTTAGCAAAATGCTCTCAAGGAGTTTATTAAGGGCATATGTATTGTTGGGTGTATTTGCAGGTCAAAGGCATTGTTTATGTGGGAAATTCAGTGTTTAAGGTTTATGAAATTTAAAGGCCTAAGAGCCATGCATTTAAGGGCCTAAGTACCAAGCAATTTAAATTTTGCACTATATTGTGATGTAGTGTAATTTGGTGAAGTCTTGTGTGTGATGGTGTTCTTGATGGATTTAGGTGTTCTTGAATGAAATAAGGTAAAAACCTAAGTGTTTGGATGTGAGAATATACAAGAGAAGCTATGGCAAAATTTGGAAAATGTGTAAGAAGTTCTAAATGTTTTAAGTAAGTTTTGGTGAACTAGGAAGTGTTAAAGGTGAACAAATGTTTTACTTGGGAAGAAAACATGTATTAAGGTGATTTAGAGTGATGCAAGGATTTAGGTGTTATCTTGGAAGTTCTAGGAATTCAATGTGTGTTTTGAGAATATATTTAAGTCTTGGAGAAGTTTGTTTAAGGTTTAGGTAATGTTGATATCCAAGGAATAAGTGATGTTTAGGTAAGATGTGAAAAAGGAGGTTTAGTTAGTAAGAAAAGAAGTTTGAGAGATGATGTTAAGGTGTAGAGGAAACACCTTGGTATAGTGGTCATTATTGGTGAAATACCACTTAGGAATCTTAAGGAGGAAACATTCCAAGTGCTAAGAATTTTGTAAGGAATTTGTGAATGATAAGATGGTTTTGGTGTGTGATTTAGAGAGTTTAGTACATGGCTAAAGGTGTGTTTGAAGTGCCCAAATGAGGTTAGGGTGTACTAGGATATATGGGGTGAAGTTTGGAGTTGAATGAGAAGGAAAACAAGGGTCTGGGGCAGACCGAACTTGCGACCGAACTTGCAAGTTCGGTCGAGCCCAGTTTACCCTGCGAGAATTGGCTTCTGGAATGGACCGACCTTGGGGACCGGACTTGCAAGGTCGGTCGGGCTTGTATTTTGTGTACGGATTAAGTTTCTGGAACCGACCGAACATGGGACCGGACTTGGCAAGTTCGGTCGGGCTTGAATTTTCAAAGGGAAGAAACTCTCGGGAATGGACCGAACATGCGACCGAACTTACAAGGTCGGTCGGAGTAGAAATTTTGACGGTAAAAAGTGTTCTGGAATGGACCGACTTGTGCAAGGTCGGTCGGTAAGTTCGGTCCGACCAAAAACATGGGGTAAGGTCTATGAAAGTATGTAATGATGGGGATTGATTAGTAAAGATTTATAAAGTTGGTTAAGGACATGTTAGGTGAGTTTTAATGACAATTAAGTGGGTGAAAAGTGTATTGAAATGTAAAAGTAAAACAAGTAAAAAAGTGAAGTTATGTAACTAAGTTAACGGGGAAAAGTTATAAGCATTAGACATTAAGTAATCGTGCTACCCCGATGTTAATCAAGGTACATGTAATGTTATCAGTTGTTCGAGAATTGCTCGAGGAACATAAGTGGACATGGTAAAGTGGGCTCCGGGACAGGTATGGTTTTCTTGCAACCTGTGTTCTACCGGATTACACCGGCTTGTATGCCAATGTGTTTTTCTGAGTGTTTGCCACCTTGTAAGATCAAAACATGTAATGAGTTTATAGTAATCATTTATGTGGCGCATCTGGTCTCCGATACCGTTTAACCTCAAATAAGTGTTAAACCTTAGCTAATTAGAACTAGGAACACGGGAGAGATCGGTATTCGGTGTTAACGGCCCAAACTTGGGAACGTTCTAACCACGGCTATGTGTGAGTTAGTTGGATATGGTTGTTGAATGCAAGTGTGTGAACCTCCCTTGTTGCTTAACTCGGTCATGATACCGTATGGTGTGTGGATGTGATAGGTTCCATAATGGATCACTAACTACTATTTATAAGTTATATGTACTAATGGGGGGGTGAGGAGTCCGGTCATGTTCCGGCCACGCGTTGTGAGGATGGGGGTCGTTGTCATTCCAGGTCGACCCTCTTATATGTTAAGATTGAGTTCTTTCCCGGTCTTCAATCTCCCACAAGCTTACT
The DNA here is from genome assembly GCA_023374045.1 of Limonium bicolor. Classification (NCBI taxonomy): domain Eukaryota; kingdom Viridiplantae; phylum Streptophyta; class Magnoliopsida; order Caryophyllales; family Plumbaginaceae; genus Limonium; species Limonium bicolor. Next base: position 71,973,157 of record CM041780.1, read on the forward strand.
CCAAAGCTTTCCTATTCTGACTTATGATTGGTCTAGGGGGAGCATTGCATGTTTGTGTGGTGTGTTCGGGCCTCCAACCCGAACCATCTTAACTTAAGTACTCGTCCGACTATTAGGACGGGTAATGAGTGTTGTTGTAATTGTATAACGAGCTTACCATGAGGGTGACACCATTCTCTAGGCTCACCAGTGAATTGACAATGTCTGGGTCGGTTCCTAAGAGGACCGTTCCCGTATGTTATGTGATGTTGTTGTGATGCAATTATTATTGCGATGTATTATGTGCACGTTGAAAGTGAAAAACGTTGTTATTTTGTTATGTGAGGAATGATATATGTTGTAAGATATGGAGTGTGTGGATCATGAAAATGAATCCCGTTGTGACAGAAGGAGACGTTTAAGGATAACCCGATTTAAGGGTAAGAGTCGTCTATTAAGGAAGTAGCTCCAATAGAGGAGGGAACACTCTAGGAGTAATGAATACCATGAGTGACTTATCAAGTAAGGATGTATTATCCGTTTGTTGAGCCAGGTGAGGTGAAATGTTTGTGTTGTGTGTTTATAGTTGCATGCATGATTTAAATATAATCAATCGCATGCTAAGACGACAATTAGTTGTGCGTGGCCCGGTAGCATGTGGGCTGCGGGATTACCATACCAGCAAAGGTGCTGAGCCCTTGGGGGCCACCCTTTCTCTTCTTTTCCTATTTCAGGTACAAAGAGCTGGAGCCGTTCGAGAGTAGGAGGGGTGGGGTAGTCGATGTACATGGGTAATTATTTTAATTGTATATGTACAGTAGGTGTAGTAAGACCGAAATTGTCATCGGCATCAGTTTATAAATACTCGGCACAGCAGGAAGGTACGTGTATGTCGTGTTGTTAATGGGAAGGGATAATAATGTGTAGTCGCTCGGGAATTTAGCCCATCAGACCGGTACAATGTATACGTATTAGCCTTGTTAGCCACGTGGGTGGCTAACGGAGTTAACACCAACGAGTTAAGTAATGTGATGAGGAGGATTGTTTTTCCGCTGCAGTTTATTGTAAGTATGTTAATGTTGGTTGGGGTGTTACAATTGAAACAGGTGAACAGAGTGTTGAGATGTGAATAGAACATGTGGTGAGAGTATAAAATATAAGGAGAGACTATGGCAAAATTTGCCTAGGATTAGAACACTTAGAGAATTAAAACTAGGTGACTAATGTGAGGTGAACAGATTTTGTTTGAGATGGATAGGGGGTAAGTTGAGAGAGATAGTTAAGGTAGTTATAGCGCATTATAAGTCTAGAAATGACATTATAAGAGGGAGCTAAAGAGATAGGTGTGTAAGTGTTAAAAACTGTAGCATAATGCAACTAGAGAAGAAGCTAGGTGAGTGCTGAAAAGAACCTGGAAAATTATGTGAGTGAATTAGTATAGGGTTGTGTAAGGAGTTAAGGAGTGAACTAGGGGTGTATTAAGAGGTTTAATTAGTGTGTTAAAACATGTGGGATTAAGTGTAGGAACAATGGGGAAGTAATGGGTAAAAGAGAGGACTGAAAACAGAAATAAAAATGCAAATACTGGGTCGGACCGAACTTGCGACCGGACTTGCAAGTTCGGTCGAGCCAGATTTACAAAGACGGAAAGCTTCTGGAATCGACCGGACTTGCGACCGGACATGCAAGTTCGGTCGGACCAGAAAATTTTCCTGTCTGTAACCTACTGGAATCGACCGGACTTGCGACCGGACATGCGAGTTCGGTCGAGCCAGAAAAATTCACCGATGTAACCTACTGGAATCGACCCGACTTGCGACCGGACATGCAAGTTCGGGTCGAGCCAGAGAAAAAATTCACCGAACGATGAAACCTTCTGGAATGGACCGAACTTGCGACCGGACTTGCAAGTTCGGTCGGCCAGAAGAATTTCCGTAACCTGAGCTACTGGAATGGACCGGACTTGCAAGGTCGGTCGCAAGTCCGGTCCGGTCAAAAAAAAAAATTATTTTAATTTAAATAATATATATATGTATATATGTAGATATATATATATATATATATGTACATATATGAAAGCATGCCAAAGTTAGTAAGGAAGTAAAACATAAGTAATGAAAAATAAGTAAGTAAAGTGTAAGTGTAAGAAGTATAAGGACATAGTAAGTAGGAGTTAAGGTGATGATAGGTATATTAATCATTCAATTGTATGTACATAATAGGACTTGATTTGTGACACCGAAGGACGTTTGGAAACACGTACAACGGTGAACGGTATGGATTCCTCATGCCCCGTATGCTATCTTGGTTACTCTGATTTGTGTGTTGTGTGCTAATTGATCACCAAATAAGATAAATGCACGAATCGGAGTTATTATGCATACTTGTGAAGATGTAGTGTTGTATGTTGTGAATATTTTCTTAAAACTTAGTTTGTATAATTCATGAAATGTATGGATGTATATGAATGCTTGTATGAATGTTGTAATGTATTGTGACCGATTGTGAATGTGTTTGGGCTTCTAACTTATTCCTAACAAGCTAACCAATCTAACTTAAATTGGTAATTAAATTGGAATGAGTAGAAGTCCGATATAGTTTCGGCCACGCGTGAGGATGCGGAGTCACGAGAGGTTGGCTCCAATTCTGACTCTTAAACTGGTCCGCGGCCCAAATCCCTTAAGTGGGTAGCATCCCGGATTGGTGAGTCAAGTAAATCCCGGAGGTGGGACGGCGTAGTCCCCAGGGCCGGAGGTCCCGACGACTTAACTTGAGTATAAGTAAGTAAGTAAGTAAGAATGAGTAAGGAAAGTAAATGAAAGTAAGTAATTGTAAGTAAGAAAAAGTAAGTAATGAGTAAAAGAGTAAAAGCATTCCGATTAACCCGGATGCATAATTGGCTAACCTTGTGAAGGTAAGTGAGATGTATGCCATGATATTGTTGCCTTGAATTGTGTAATGAATTGTATAGCATGTATGTTGTATGCAAAGCATGTATGTATGAAAATAATGAACAGCATGTTTAGTGGACGTCAAATAGTCGGCGTGCCCTAGCTAGCACGCGGTATATGCGGAGTTTATACGCAGCGTTTGCTGAGCCCCTTGGGGCACCATTTTTACTACACGCAGGTACCCGTGAAGGATGAAGACTAGGAGAGTTGAAGTTTAATTTTCCTGTCTTTCTTTTGGTTTGTAAACAATGAATTTATGATGGGTGTACTAAGTAGTACATGGCTACAGTTTTGAATAGCCGGTGTACCATGGGGTACACCTTTTTGGATTTGGATAGAATGGGAATTGGTATAGATGAGTAGCCTTAGAAACTCATTCTTTTGGAACTTAGAAGTGATGTAATCGATATACTTTAATACTCGGTGATCCAAGGATGTAAGTATTTGGTATATGGTATTTTGGCAAGTAATTTTAGTAGCTCGGTACGTTATGTTCATCAGACCGTGACTGTAAGTAAGGTAAGCCTAGCTAGCCGTATGGGCGGTTAGCGGCGTTGTACCACCCGCCGTAGTAAGTATGTAATATTTCCGCTGCGAACTCGTAAGATTAATAGGACGATTAGACGGTAAGCATAGGATTAGCGGTTGGGGTGTTACAAAAAGTGGTATCAGAGCGTAGTTACGCTCTGATGTGTTAGTACCGAGCATAGGGGATTACCGAGTTAGGATTTCAACCGTCTTAAGACGGATACTTAGAAACCTAACTAGGAGCTACCGTTGCTAACAACGGATACCCTTGACGTTCTTAGGAACGATACCTTGCTTAATTCCAAGACCTTTGAGTCATATCTTGCAAGCCTAATGTAACTGTTGAATATTCAGATGTCGGCAAGAGGTCCAGGTCGCCCCAGAGGAGGGGGCAATGACGGACCCGGCGCGCAGACGATAGCTGAGATCGTCGCCGCCACGGTAGCGCAGATGCTACCACAAGTAATCCAAGCTGTACAACAATCTCAGCAAAACCAACAAACTCAAGCGGGGCCAATGCCTCCCCCGCCACCCAGAGAAGCAAACTGGGTAAAAAGCTGTAGCGGAGCTCCGCCCACCCTGCTTTAGGGGCGAGAGTGACCCGGCTAAGCTCGAGGCCTACATCTCCGAGATGGAGACGGCTTTCGAAACACTCGAAGCTCCTGCTGGCTGGAGTTCGTCAGAGTTGCAGCCTACTATCTGAAGGATGCAGCCATGGATTGGTGGAAGCTGGTTAAGCACGAGCACGTCAGTGACCCCACATTCGACTGGGATTCTTTCGCATCACTCCTTCGTTCAAATACTACCCTGAGCATGTAAAGACAAAGAAAAGGCTAGAGCTAGACGCCTTGAAAATGACAGAGAAGATGACTGTCGACGAGTACTACGCACCTTCACTTCCATTCTCCGTCTCCTCCCTGATCTAGGATACACCGGCCAGGTGTTGGTCGATCGCTTCTATGGCGGTCTGAGCCATCGCCTTCGGTACGGTATGGGCTACACGAGATTTACCTCCCTTCAGGTAAATGTCAGTTAACCCTTAGTATCAATTCAATTCCTTGGATTCCTTAAATTCCTTGAATTCTTTGAATCTTTCTTTATTCCTCCTTAAATGAGAATCCCGGCTAATACCTGAGATTTCAGGAGTGTTATCACGCGGCCTCTCGCGTTGAGATCACTTGCCAATAAGGGATGAAGAGACCGCGCTGAAGCGCAAAGCTAACAACAAAAACACCAGCACTGAGGAGCAGAACCAGGGGAAGAGCTGGAAAAAGAAGAAAGGGAATTTCTTCCAGCAATCCCAAAAGAAATCCCAGGGTGAGAGCAGTGCCCATGCTGAGCAGGGCAAACCAGCTGAGCTTCTTCAGCTTGGTTATTCTGCACCGGTGGCAGCCAAGCCACTGAGATCACACCCACCGAAGGGTAAATTCCTAACCCAATCTGTATTCGTATAAGTAATGTATCTAGTATATCCGCGCACACCTGTGCTAACCCTCTAACATCAGGTTCTAGCTCCGGTGCCGCCAAAACCTTCGCCGATGGCCGCACCTATGTGTGCAGAAAGTGCAACCAGGACCATCCTAGTAAAGACTGTTATGGGAGAGACATCAAATGCTACAACTGTCAGAAGCTGGGACACACAGCTAATAGATGCCCAGAGAATGCTAAGCCAAAGGGAAACTTTCAGAACTACAAGCAGAGAGAGGGCAAGGAGGTGGCATCTGGCGATGCACCGGCCCAGCAGGCACCTCAGGGACAGGGATCCCGGGGTCCTCAGAGGGGCGCACCTCAGAGGCAGCCTGCTCTTCATGTTATTGACCGTGATGGGTCCGGTTCGAAATCCGGCCCAGGTAATCATCTAAACCTTTAATCCTTGAAGTAGCATGACTAAGTAGTAGAATAATTGTTTGAATGAATGCATGAGTAAATAAGTGAAGTATGTTGAAGCATGAAATGAAGTAGTTGAAACTAGTACTTACCGTAGATGAAATATAACCTTAGGAAGCTTTAGTATCTGTTACCCGATACGGTAAACTTGAATCAAGAAGAGATCGACATCACCAACCACGACTACACCAACAATCAGTGTCAGGTCATCCGACCAGGTATGATCTTATTAAAGGGATACCTGACACCCGAAGCGCAAATCTCAATCATTCAACGATGCAACGAGCTAGGAACGGGTCAAGGTGGATTTACACACCCGAATCCCCGGTGGAGCGAAGATAAGATGAAGCTGAAGATGATGTGCTTGGGAAAGGACTGGAACCCTTATACCAAGACATACCAGGAGACACGAACACAAGACGGAGCGACGCCACCGACAAACCACCAGAGTTTCAGACACTCGTCACACAAGCAGTAGAACTTGCACAACAATGTGAACCTGAACCGATCCCCGCACTTGAAGCGGATCTCTGTATCGTCAACTTCTACGAGAAAGAAGGACGACTTGGGTTACACCAAGATAAGGACGAGACAGCGGAATCTCTTGAACAAGGAGTGCCCGTAGTGTCTTGGTCCATTGATGATGACGCCGTATTCCTGTATAGCGAGCAGAAGCGTGTGGACCTCGCACAGAAACTAGTATTGAGATCAGGAGATGTCCTAATCATGGGTGGAAACTCTAGGATGCTGTGTATCACGGGATCAACAAGATCAAGTTGAATACGGCACCGCCGGCAATAATCAATGCCACACACATGAAACCAGGACGCCTGAACCTTACCTTTAGAAAGTATTAAATTCCTAGTATCATGTAATTATTAGTAACGTGTATTAGAGACACGGTATGTATGATGGTTGGTTTATCAATAAAGAGCAGTGTTGATTTAATTCCACTTGTGTCCACCATCAATACTTATCCAATTGTGAATCCAATAGGTGGACTCGGTACCGAAGGTAACTGAGCATCCTCACCGCAAGCACAAGCCGGCAGAAGCGGCACCATCCTAACGGGAACCTTTCCAGTAAATGGCATTGATTCCAATGTGTTATTCGACTCCGGCGCCTCTCACACTTTATCACCATCCTTTGTGAAGAGGTTGAAGCTAGATGCGGATGAGCTACCGAACTTCATGGTTACTCTCCCATCGAAGGAGCGAGCGTAAAGTGCACCAAGTATTATCAATCAGCCACAATCCAAATTAAAGGCGAATCGTTTCCCATTTCCTTCATCGAATTCAATGGATTGGGATTCGACGTAATCATTGGAATGAATGGTTGGAGCGGCACAAGGGTAGAATCCTCTGCGCCGAGCACCGTCTGCTACTCAAGAGTCCTTCTGGGGTTACCGTATCTTACCGCCAGAGACCAAGAGAGCCTTCGACCACACTTATATCTGCCATGGCCATGTACCGGAGCTCAGAAAGGGCAAGAGGTGTATCTTGTTATGTACAAGACCTGGAGCGAGATCCAGAGTTCAGTGATGAAGTACCCATTGTATCCGAGTATTCCGATGTATTCCCTAAGGAGCTACCGGCATGCCACCACCGAGAGCAGTGGAATTTGAAATTGATCTATTGCCAGGTACCGGTCCCATCGCTAGGGCACCGTACCGTATGACACCTGCAGAAATGACCGAATTAAAGGAGCAGTTAAGAGACCTTCTAGACAAAGGGTTTATACGCCGAGAGGTATCACCCTGGGGAGCACCGGTTCTCTTCGTGAAGAAGAAGGACGGTAGCCTCCGACTTTGCATTGACTACCGCGAGCTGAATGCGGTCACAGTCAAAAACAAATACCCACTACCACGTATCGACGACCAATTCGACCAGTTGAAAGGAGCCTCAGTCTTCTCCAAGATCGACCTCCGTTCAGGGTATCATCACATTGCAATTAAGAACAGGACATCGAGAAAACGGCATTCCGTACCAGATATGGCCACTATGAATTCACAGTGATGCCTTCCGTTTGTCAAACGCACCGGCAAAATTCATGGATCTTATGAATCGACTATTCAGAGAGCAGTTGGACACTTCGGTTGTGGTCTTCATCGACGACATCCTTGTATATTCCAAATCACCAGAGAGGAACATGAAACCCACTTGAGGAAAGTGCTAGAGACACTGCGCAGAACCAGCTATATGCGAAGTTCTCCAAATGCGAGTTTTGGCTTGATCATCAGTTCCTCTGGACATACTGATGCAGTATCTCGGTTATTAGCTAGAAGATGTAGGATACCATACACTCAATCAGATCTCTAAGACGTGACTCTGAAAGACCTATTCACTAATATGATTACAGGAAAGACATGTCATCGAGCGCAGTATCTCGTGACCCTTCGGAGAAGCTGTACGATCATGAGCCATCCAAGACTGTTACCGACTTGACAGACTGTAAGTGACTCGTTAACGGATTTCATTCAGTACGAAGATGCTTGAACGTATTCATCTTCAAGCCGGGACATTACTCGCTTAGCTCTGCAGCCGACTCGAGTCGCTGCCATGACTGATGAAAGATGCACCGTTTGTGTGGACACACGAGTGCGAACTATCATTTCAGAAACTGAAAGACTCATTGACCTCAGCGCCCGTCCTTACTCTTCCAGAGGGCACAGAGGGATTTGAGGTGTACTGTGATGCATCAGGCAAAGGAATGGGATGCGTACTCATGCAGCATGGCAAGGTTGTTGCTTATGCCTCTCGCCAGCTGAAAAAGCATGAGGAGAATTACCAACTCACGATTTAGAGTTAGGAGCCATTGTCTACACCTTGAAGATATGGCGACACTATCTCTATGGGGTAAGCATCACCATCTACTCCGACCATAAGAGCTTACAGTATGTATTCACTCAGAAAGAACTCAACTTGAGACAGAGAAGGTGGATGGAGTTTCTCTCAGACTACGACATCAACCTGCAGTATAAGGAAGGGAAGGCAAACGTTGTAGCCGACGCCCTGAGCCGTCGAGCACACTCGCTCCATTCGCTACTCGCTTCTTCTAGCTTGGTTGACGAGGTGCGAGATGCTCAGTTGAGCGACCCTTACCTAACCGAAATCAGACACAAGATCGAGAATGGCACATTTGAGAAGAAGAAGTACGACTTCAAGCTACATGAAGATGGTTTGATTCGGTTGAATGGCAGGCTATGCGTCCCCCGAAGCAATGCTGAGCTAAGGGATCGCATCCTGCGAGAGTCACATTGTTCCACATTGTCAGTCCATCCGGGAGCCTCAAAGATGTACAAAGACATGAAGAGGTACTTCTGGTGGTCTGGAATGAAGTCAGATGTGACGGAATTTGTATTGAGATGCTTGACATGCCAGAAGGTAAAATTTGAAACACCGTAGACCGGGCGGAATGGTACAATCTATGCCAGTTCCGGAGTGGAAATTTCATGATATCTCCATGGATTTTGTTGTAGGACTCCCGCCTGCTAGGGGAGGACTCAACATGATCTGGGTAGTAGTAGATCGCCTTACCAAGGTTGCCAGATTCATACCGATGAAGGACACCTGGAAGGTAGTAAAGCTAGCTGAGCTTTTTGATAAGGAGATTATCAGACACCACAGAGTCCCTAAGACTATAGTATCTGACCGCGACACCAGATTTCTTTCGAGATACTGGAGAGCTACAAGGGAAGCGTTGGGTACAGAATTGAAGTTGAGTACCGCCTTCCATCCTCAGACCGACGGTCAGACAGAAAGGACCATCCAGACACTGGAGGACATGTTTCGGGCATGTGCCTTGGACTTTCAGGGGAGTTGGTTAGATAAGCTTCATCTTATCGAGTTCTCGTATAATAATAGTTATCACGCCTCGATTAAGATGTCGCCTTTCCAAGCTCTATACGGTAGACCTTGCCGTACACCCTTGTGTTGGGATGAGTCAAGTGAAGCGGTCATAATAGGACCGGAGTATCTTGAGCAAGTGCAAGCTAAAGTGTAGCAGATTAGAGCTAACATGAAGGCAGCCCAAGATAGACAGAAATCCTATGCGGATGTGAGACGACGCGACCTTGAGTTCGCCGTGGGCGACCAAGTGTTCTTGCGAGTTTCACCCATGAAAGGTGTCTTCCGTTTTGGTCAGAAGGGCAAGCTAAGCCCAAAGTTTGTAGGGCCGTACACTATCACCGAAAGAGTGGGATCCGTAGCCTACAGGTTAGCACTACCTGAGGACTTGGGGCGTGTCCATGATGTATTTCATGTGTCACAACTCAAGAAGTATATTGCTGATCCTTCTCGTGTTAGAGCCCGAGCATTTATCCATCGAGCCGACTATGCGATATGTTGAAACCCCAGTGAGAATCCTGGATAGGAAGACCAGAGACACTCGCCATAAGTCTATACGAATGGTGAAGTCCTATGGTCAAACCATGATGTCGAAGAAGACGACATGGGAGTTGGAAGATGCCATGAAGGCTAAGTACCCACAGCTGTTCATAGACTAGATAGTCTAGCATTTAGCAATACGGGTACGGGTCGTACCCCTTTTAAGGGGGGTAGAGCCCTTTTGCTTTTGCATTGCTTCGGGGTAAGCATTGCTTAGTGTGTAGGTATTGTAATAAACTTTGTATGACACATGTAGTGTAAGTGAATTCGGTATGTGTATGTATGTGTAATGTGTAGTGTATGAATGTACTTGTATGATGGATGATGTATGTGTAATGTGTATTGTGAATGGTAATGATGTATGGCGTAATGTGGAATGGTATGTATGAAGAATGTTGGATTGTGTATGATGCGTGAAGTGTGTATGTTTGCAATGTGGAATGAAGTGAACACCTCATAGGTGGTAGTAGTAAGACACATTAGTGCAATTGGTTTGCCTAATGAGTAGAATTACCTAAACCATTAACCTTGAGCAACTTTGAGGGCAAAGTTTCTTAAGGGGGGTAGATTGAAATACCCCGTAATTAAAAATAGTGATTAATTAGGCTAATAAATAATTTAGAAGCTTAATTAAGTATAAATATCATGAGGGAACAAATCCCGAAGAAAACGGATCCTTACAAAGGATTAAAATCACTAACGAACCTTAAAGCGCGTTTTTCGAGGTAACCGGGAAAACGTGTCTTTAAGCGGGTCAAATAGACTCGTAACAATTTTGGTCAACTAAATAATCATTAATAAATATTAGTGTGAAGCTTTAGAACCAATAAAATCAATAAAAAGAGAGATTAGTAAAAACTGTCAAAAACGGGAAGTTGTGGGGTAGAAGTATAAATAACTCAAACTAGTGTGTCCAATATTGCAAATAAAATTGTAAAACCCATATGGGCTGTAGAGCTAGCCGATTTTTAAGGCCCCCTCACACTCCTCACACTCTCCTCTTATTAACTAAAGACAAAAACAATTAAAAACACAAAAGTAACCCCACTCTCACATACTCTCTCTCCTACCCCATTCTCTCCTCTCTCTCACGTGAATACCCTCACCCAGCACCCTCTCTTTTTTCCTCCTCCTTCCTCATCGGTCATCCATGGAGAAATAAGGAAACCTCACAAAAACTACCACTTCTCTCCTTGTGTTAACCCATTAAACTTGCTCCAAAAATTATAAAAAACTACACCATTGTCTTCCTCTCCTCAAGAGCAACATTTTCCTCTTTTCAAAATCCGGAAAAGAGCACTTTCGATTTTATGGGTATATCCCATTTGGAGTTTCAACACCACCATTAGAAGGCCCTCCTTCTCCTTGTTCTATTAAGGTAAAAAAAATCTTCAAAAACTCCATCTTTTTCTAGCCTCAAAGGCAAAACGAAATTCATGAGCTAAACCCTTGTTCTCCCTCTTGTTCTAGCCGATTTTGGCTTGGTGGAGTTGGAAATATTGTTCTTGAGCCACTCTAAGCTCCATTTGCACCCTCGAAAGGTACTATAAATTCTAAACCCTAGAATGTGCATTAGAACTCAAATAATGTTTAAGGTTAGTTTTAGTATTGAATGTGTGTATATGTATGGGTGATGATATTAGATTGTTGAATACCAAAACCGGTAGAGAAGAAGAAGGAAGGAGGAGAAAGAAGAAGAAAGAAACTAGAAGAAGAAAACAAGGTAAATAAGCTCACCCTTGTGTAAGTCTTGTATATGTAATGTAACAGATTTTAAGAAATGGAAATGTGTATTGTAAAATGGTAATGTATGAGTAGTGTGGTGTGTAAGAGAATATAAGTATTTTGAAGCTTTAAAAGATGTGTAAAACTTATTGAAAACAGATTGGGAATTAGTGTTAATGTGCAGGAATTTTTATGAGTGGTTTAGTGTTGTTGTGGGCATATGAGAGCTTGTATATCGATGTCTATTGAAACAGGTGAAAAGAGTGTTGAGATGAGAATTAGAACATTTGGTGAGAGTATAAAATTATAAGGGAGACTATGGCAAAATTTGCCTAGGATTAGAACACTTAGAGAATTAAAACTAGGTGACTAATGTGAGTGTGTAACAGATTTTGTTTGAGATGGATAGGGGGTAAGTTGAGAGAGATAGTTAAGGTAGTTATAGCGCATTGTAAGTCTAGAAATGACATTATAAGAGGGAGCTAAAGAGATAGGAGTGTAAGTGTTAAAAACTGTAGCATAATGCAACTAGAGAAGAAGCTAGGTGAGTGCTGAAAAGAAACTTGGAAAATTATGTGAGTGAATTAGTATAGGGTTGTGTAAGGAGTTAAGGAGTGAACTAGGGTGTATTAAGAGGTTTAATTAGTGTTAAAACATGTGGGATTAAGTGTAGGAACAATGGGGAAGTAATGGGTAAAAGAGAGGACTGAAAACAGAATAAAAATGCAAATACTGGGTCGGACCGAACTTGCGACCGGACTTGCAAGTTCGGTCGAGCCCAGATTTACAAAAACGGGAAAGCTTCTGGAATCGACCGGACTTGCGACCGGACATGCAAGTTCGGTCGGACCAGAAAATTTCCCCGTCTGTAACCTACTGGAATCGACCGGACTTGCGACCGGACATGCAAGTTCGGTCGAGCCAGAAAAATTCACCGATGTAACCTACTGGAATCGACCGGACTTGCGACCGGACATGCAAGTTCGGTCGAGCCAGAAAAAATCACCGATGAAACCTTCTGGAATGGACCGAACTTGCAAGTTCGGTCGGCCAGAAGAATTTCCGTAACCTGAGCTACTGGAATGGACCGGACTTGCAAGGTCGGTCGCAAGTCCGGTCCGGTCAAAAAAAAATTATTTAATTTAAATAATATATATATGTATATATGTATATACCTACATATATATATATATGTACATGTATGAAAGCATGCCAAAGTTAAGTAAGGAAGTAAAACATAAGTAATGAAAAATAAGTAAGTAAAGTGTAAGTGTAAGAAGTATAAGGACATAGTAAGTAGGAGTTAAGGTGATGATAGGTATATTAATCATTCAATTGTATGTACATAATAGGACTTGATTTGTGACACCGAAGGACATTTGGAAACACGTACAACGGTGAACGGTATGGATTCCTCATGCCCCGTATGCTATCTTGGTTACTCTGATTTGTGTTTGTGTGCTAATTGATCACCAAATAAGATAAATGCACGAATCGGAGTTATTATGCATACTTGTGAAGATGTAGTGTTGTATGTTGTGAATATTTTTAAAACTTAGTTTGTATAATTCATGAAATGTATGGATGTATATGAATGCTTGTATGAATGTTGTAATGTACTGTGACCGATTGTGAATGTGTTTGGGCTTCTAACTTATTCCTAACAAGCTAACCAATCTAACTTAAATTGGTAATTAAATTGGAATGAGTAGAAGTCCGATATAGTTTCGGCCACGCGTGAGGATGCGGAGTCACGAGAGGTTGGCTCCAATTCCTGACTCTTAAACTGGTCCGCGGCCCAAATCCCTTAAGTGGGTAGCATCCCGGATTGGTGAGTCAAGTAAATCCCGGAGGTGGGACGGCGTAGTCCCCAGGGCCGGAGGTCCCGACGACTTAACTTGAGTATAAGTAAGTAAGTAAGAATGAGTAAGGAAAGTAATGAAAGTAAGTAAGTAATTGTAAGTAAGAAAGTAAGTAATGAGTAAAAGAGTAAAAGCATTCCGATTAACCCGGATGCATAATTTGGCTAACCTTGTGAAGGTAAGTGAGATGTATGCCATGATATTGTTGCCTTGAATTGTGTAATGAATTGTATAGCATGTATGTTGTATGCAAAGCATGTATGTATGAAAATAATGAACATCATGTTTAGTGGACGTCAAAGTCGGCGTGCCCTAGCTAGCACGCGGTATATGCGGAGTTTATACGCAGCGTTTGCTGAGCCCTTGGGGCACCATTTTTACTACACGCAGGTACCCGTGAAGGATGAAGACTAGGAGAGTTGAAGTTTAATTTTCCTGTCTTTCTTTTGGTTTGTAAACAATGAATTATGATGGGGTGTACTAAGTAGTACATGGCTACAGTTTTTGAATAGCCGGTGTACCATGGGGTACACCTTTTTGGATTTTGGATAGAATGGGAATTGGTATAGATGAGTAGCCTTAGAAACTCATTCTTTTGGAACTTAGAAGTGATGTAATCGAATATACTTTAATACTCGGTGATCCAAGGATGTAAGTATTTGGTATATGGTATTTTGGCAAGTAATTTTAGTAGCTCGGTACGTTATGTTCATCAGACCGTGATTGTAAGTAAGGTAAGCCTAGCTAGCCGTATGGGCGGTTAGCGGCGTTGTACCACCCGCCGTAGTAAGTATGTAATATTTCCGCTGTGAACTCGTAAGATTAATAGGACGATTAGACGGTAAGCATAGGATTAGCGGTTGGGGTGTTACAATACTTCAAAAGCGAGATCGGTTTATCGTCGGAGATTGCTCAAAGAATGTCATCTTTGAAACATATTTTCAGTACTTCAAAAGCGAGATCGGTTTGTCGTCAGAAATTTCTCAAAAATGTTTTTTTTTTATAACAAATGAAAATGTATACATCTTTGAAACATATTTTCAATACTTCAAAAGCGAGATCGGTTTGTCGTCAGAAATTGCTCAAAAAAATATTTTTTATAAACAATGAAAATATATACATCTTTGAAACATATTTCAATACTTCAAAACGAGATCGGTTTGTCATCGGAGATTGCTCAAAGAATGTCATCTTTGAAACATATTTTCAATACTTCAAAAGCGAGATCGGTTTGTCGTCGGAGATTGCTCAAAGAATGTCATCTTTGAAACATATTTTCAGTACTTCAAAAGCGAGATCGGTTTGTCGTCGGAGATTGCTCAAAAAATGTGTTTTTTATAACAAATGAAAATGTATATATCTTTGAAACATATTTTCAATACTTCAAAAACGAGATCGGTTTGTCGTCAGAAATTGCTCAAAAAATGTTATTTTTTTGTAACAAATGAAAATGTATACATCTTTGAAAAACATTTTCAATACTTCAAAAGCGAGATCGGTTTGTCATCAGAGATTGCTCAAAAAATGTCATCTTTGAAACATATTTTCAATACTTCAAAAGCGAGATCGGTTTGTCGTCGGAGATTGCTCAAAAAATGTGTTTTTTATAACAAATGAAAATGTATACATCTTTGAAACATATTTTCAATACTTCAAAAGTGAAATCGGTTTGTCGTTAGAAATTGCTCAAAAAATGTTTTTTTTATAACAAATGAACATGTATACATCTTTGAAACATATTTTCAATACTTCAAAAGCGAGATCGGTTTGTCGTCAGAGATTGCTCAAAAAATGTCATCTTTGAAACATATTTTCAATACTTCAAAAGCGAGATCAGTTTGTCGTCGGAGATTGCTCAAAACAAAAGTTCTATTGACGATCTTCTACTAGACTGCAAGAGCAATGCGGAAAGACTAAAAAAGATCAAGACTTCAAAGTGTGCAGTAAATGATGACGATAAACATGAACTACTTCATATTGACGATCTTCTACTAGACTGCAAGAGCGATGAGGAAAGACTAAAGAAGATCAAGACATCAAAGTGTGCAGTAAATGTCGATTTTTTAGTTTTAAACAACAGGGATTTTCCATATACACTAAATTGTCTATCATTTCCACCGCTCCACTAATTAATTCATTTCGACAACTGATGCCCGAAATGCATTCCACAATCCTCAAATGACTAACATGAAAACCCTAATTGGAGGGTAAATGGTACAACTTATTCGACACACGCATCATTTTAAATCCTAGAACAATTAACAATTCAAATGACTAACACGAAAACCCTAATTGGGGGGGGGGGGTACATGGTAGAGGAAAAGAAGAAATCTGATACATTTTGACAGGAGAAGTGAGAGGATGAACAGTGGCGTTAAGAATTAGCCTAGGTTTTAGTGCTAATTGTGGGTGCGTTAGCCCTTTAGTGTATCATGATTCTTATGGATTCTATTTAGTGAATTCTTAAGAAGAACAACGAGATCGGTTTGTCGTCGGAGATTGCTCAAAAAATGTCTTTTTTAAAGACATTTAATTGTCATCTTTGAAACATATTTTCAGGACTTCAAAAGCGATTCTACTTCGGAATTACATACTTCGACAACTGATGTCCGAAATGCATTCCATAATTCTCAAATGACTAACATGAAAACCCTAATTGGAGGGTAAATGGTACAACTTATTCGACACACGCATCATTTTAAATCCCAGAACAATTAACAATTCAAATGACTAACACGAAAACCCTAATTGTGGGTGCGTTAGCCCTTTAGTGTATCATGATTCTCGTGGATTCTATTTAGTGAATTCTTTTAAGAACAACGAGATCGGTTTGTCGTCGGAGATTGCTCAAAAAGATGTTTTTTGACAAATGAAATTGTATACATCTTTGAAACATATTTTTAATACTTCAAAACCGAGATCAGTTTGTCGTCGGAGATTGCTCCTAAAAGGTTTTTTTTTATAACAAGTGAAAATATATACATCTTTGTAACATATTTTCAGGACTTCAAAAGTGATTCTATTTCGGAGTTTCATTTTCAAACAACATTGTTCGCACGTCATTTCTCATAATGTTACAACTTATTCGACACACACATCATTTTAAATCCTAGAACAATTAACAATTCTGTTGACTACCAGTACATGAAATCCAAATGTGTTTGCACTAATCAAGTCTGTGTTCGCACTAATCAAGTCAAGGGACGTCATCTCCTCGTACTAGCCCTGTAGCGTGCGTGATTGTTGCTACGGTCCACCTCAGCCCTGCTTCGTTTTACTATTGAATAAGAAGTCAATGATAGTTAATATTGATATTGATAGGAAATTTTGATAATTTCAAATAGATTCTTCGTCAATGGACGTGAAATTGGTGGAAATGAAATGATAGAACGTTCAATGAATTTCAAATAGATTCTTTTTCAACGGACATGTAATCTCGTGGTTGATAGGCAATTTCAAACAAAACGTCGATGATAGTTAATGTTGTGCTTAAGAAGAAATAATCATATATCAGAAAAATTATCAGCAAAGTATACCATGATTAAAGTAGACGAAAAGACGAACGCGTCGGCGCAAACGGATCGAAAAACGGAGCTATAACGAAGAAGATATGGGCACCGGGTCCGGTCTTAAAATTGCCATATCTTCTTTCGTTATAGCTCCGTTTTTCGATCCGTTTGCGCCGACGCGTTCGTCTTTTCGTCTACTTTGTCATGGTATACTTTGCTGATAATTTTTATGATATATATTTTTACTTATATAAGTACTTCAGAATCCTTCTTTGCTTTTTTTGAACCACTTTTAATAAATTTTGTCTACATTAGTCCCTAAATTGGTCATTTTCTGACTGAATGTATTGGAATTCCGACTGTGTGTAATGAAATTTGGGGTCACCTCGTAATATGTCACAAATTGTGGGTAAATATAGTAATTTCTGAAAGATATTAAAGCAGGGGCAAAATGGTCATTTTGCGACTGTGCAAGTGAAAACACGACTGAGCGTATTGACCCTCTATATTTATTGCAGATAATAATAAAAAAAATTGTATATAAATAAAATATTGTAATTAAATCTAAAAGTATTTATGTATCATTTTTATCATACGATATATATAATATACAATTTTATTTTATAATATATCCAGATGTTTTTTTAGTTTTTCATAAACTAAACATTAGAAGAACGATATTGTATGTCTAGGATTAAAGTAAGATGTTGATTAAGACTACAGATTATGACAATAATTATAGGCTTGTCACTTTAAAAAAGATTTAATCCTATCCACCCTACGCAAGAAACCTCGTGAAGAAGTCTACGTTTTTAGTACACTAAGAGCTCGATCATGTTGCAGCATAACCGTCTCCAAAAGCATCCAACGCTTCTCAATCATACCCACAAAAAACTACATAAGATGGCAAAACAACAAAATGAAAGTACATAACACTAGAGTCATCATTAAACATAAACCCTAATCGAGTAACTAGTCGAGCTAACTAGATTGGCCTAACAAGAGGCAACACAAGGGAAAGTACCATACATGACACAATTTTGAACATAGGGTTCCAAAAGAAGCTAGCTACATGGGTTGTGTCCACACCTATATAATTACTAGATTCGAAATCAGTCTCATGGCGATTCTGAGTTGAATTCATAATCGACTTTCCCTTTCCATTACACCATTACTCCTTAAGTTGTCATAAACCTCCAAGACCGACATCCTCCTGTTTCCTAGGTTGCTTCTTCCCCTTCCGCCTTGCTTCGGTTAAGCAAAGGTCCCAAAATTCCATTAGAGAGGCCTTGACCAATAGGTCATTGATGTAACACCCCTCTCGATAAACATGTAATAATCCCTCACGTAAAATAAAAACGTCTTACAACGGAAGTATAAACAGTAATATTAATCCTCACTCGGGTGTCACCTGCCATTACTCGCTCATGCGAGTAACGAAGCAGAAACTAATATACAACAACAGAATGAACAACGATACTAACCGCAGTGATAACGAGATAAATACCTATACATCATACTAAGTTCATAACCAAAACCGTCGGCAAGTGAACGTCTACCCAATCCCGAATATATACAACAGTACAGTCCGAAGTCCACATCATTATACAAACGAATTCCATGTGCGGTAAGTAAAACAAAAACCTAACTACTCGGGTCCCACACTTTGGATTCGACGATAATCAACCTGCAAAATGTCGTGGAGGCTCAGCGATAAACGCTGAGTATGCTAGGTTTGCACTCAGACCCTATTGGTCACTTAGTCATTATTAACCACCTTGATATTAGATTGGTTACATGCTTTACCAGTTTACAGTTATAAATAATACTGTAACAATCATGAGTAAACACAGAGTCATCCATCCAACCAATACAATCACTACATTTCACACGCAACAATTGCATAAACGAATATATCGAATAAATGCAATAAAGTGCATAATCGCTTTTAGCGAACGGTTTTCATACTTATATTATTATTTGGCCTTCAAGGCCCCATCCAACACCACCATGTTTACTTAAATACCTGTTGGGTGTCATGTTAGGACAACCCGAATTAATCTTTTAAATGGACAGTAGTCCTCTCGTACACACAAAGGTGCTCATGTTTGCCAGAGGTCCGGAGGCCCCTGGGCTTCCACTGTGCCTCGTAAGGCGTCCATAGAAAGGCCGTAGCCGTGTACCAACAACAATGCGCAATCAGGTAGTTCGTAAACTACACTGGGTTTCCTCTCCTCATCACATACCATTTCTCTCGTAGGATTAAGTGTCTTAATCATTTCCTACGATATACTCTTAGTTTTATGGAGAATACATTTTATTACTTAGCTTCCCAATGGGTCTTACGCATGCCTAGAAGTAATCTAGGTCGTATTCATGTTTGAGATCCATGCTCTAGAGATCGACATTGTCGTATCTCATACCTAAGTGTTTTACTTAGGTTATTAAATACATAATTATAATACTAAGGGTATTATATTAAGTAACCATCATTTTATCACATTGATCGCATATGTATTTATATAAGTTGATCTATAGTAATATTAGCCCGATGGGCATTTGCGTACAGTAGTAATGATGCGATAATGTAACACCCCAACTACGAATACGATACTTAACAAACGGTTGCAGCGGATTTAAAACTCACAACATAACTTAATCCTTGGGTGCTACACGCCGTTAGCCACCCACGTGGCTAACAAGGCTAATACATACACAACGTACCGGTCAGATGGACAAGAATACCGAGCACTACACTTTACATTACAATCCGTTTCTAACTGAAAACCAATACAATTACAATCCAACTGTACCGAGTCTATTACAACCCTTACCGATAACATGTTCGGTCTCACTTTACTATCAAATACACCTAACACAATATACACTACCCATACTCCGCCATTCCCGTCCTACTCCCGAACGAAGGGCAGCTTCTTGTACTTGAAAAGTAATGGGGGGCCCCCAAAGGGGCTCAGCACCTTTGCTGGTATGGTAATCGTGCAGCCCGCATACTACCGAGCCACGCACAACTAATTGTCGTCTAAACATGCGGTTGATTACTTTTAAATCACACATAGAAACTATATACACATATCATGCTTATATTTACCACACATCCAATAAGAAGAATACAAACATAAGATTAACACATCATATTGGTTAGATCACATTATTGTGTTCCTTGACCCTTGAGGGTTCTACCTTAATGGAGCTATTCCTTGTTAGACGACACATACCCACTAAGTCGGGTTATACTTAATTACCTCTTTTATTAACACGGGTGATATTGGTAATCAACGCACACAAACATATCAATATCCATCACATAATAACATACTCACAACGTAACACCGTTCTACTTAGAGAACGTAACTTTTCTTAAGGTGTGTCGGATAAAATATAGGTCCGCACACCGTACACATTTACTTTACTTAGATGTGTCGGCCCTACTATAGGCCCGATCACACCATACACAATAACATTACATAGATGCGTTGGTCTTAATATAGACCCGATCACACCATACACAAACCCCCCTAGCCCCGAATAATAATGAGGTAGGTAAGCCTTGGTTAAGTTTGCGGGTGGTTGTAATCCAAGAAGGAAAACAACCATAACATAACAGAGAGAGAGTTAGAGCAACTGTAGACATCTACTTCCAAACACACGTGCACGACTGGGACACCCCGGATTCCTCACCCCCCATAATATATACATATTAGTTAGAAGTTCCTTTATGGAACTTATCACATCATGACACCATTTGGTGTTTCAAACTTGGTTAATCACACACAAGAGAGGTAACATCCCATTCGACAAACATGGACAACAACATTCGTTAGATAACGACATACTAAACAAAGGCAACACACAAACACACAACCACAATATACAACTAACGCACGGATAGCCATAATTAGAAAGTTCCCGTAGGTTGGGACGTTTAATCCGAATGCCGATCTCTTATGTGATCCTAGAGTCGGTTAGCTACGGTTTAACACATAATTGAGGTTAAACGGTATCGGAATTATTTACGCCACATTAATGAATTATTGTAACCGCATTCCATGCTTTATCTTGCAAGGTGGCAAACACACATAAAAACAAGTTGGCATACAAGCCGGTGTAACTCGGTAGGACACAGGTTGCAAGAAAACCATACCTGTCACCGCGGGGAATTACTTTACCGGTGTTCTCACGTTCCTCGGTTCACACTTGTTCCTCATGTCTTACTCTTGAACCACTATTCACATGTCAAATGGTTCAATTAATATTAAGGCGTTACGGTAGGTACATAATTGCTACTCCCGTACTTACCCCGTTATCCCGTTATTTCGGTTTAACTTTGTGTACTTAAACTCACAACTTTCTCAATCACTTCCAACACTTGTTTATACTTCTTAGGACCTTTAAAAGTCACCAAACAAGGCCTTAACAACATCCAAAACTATTACCCATCAATCCCCCACCTTTGGAACACTTTAAAACACATTTTAGGCCATTTTTGCTCTGGTCCGGGACTTGGTTCGGACCCAAGGTTCCGGACCACCTCTGAAATGTCTCGGCCCTATTTTGACATTGGTCCGGGACTTGGTCCTAGACCTAGGTCCCGGACCACCTGTAAACTCAATTTTCAGCGTATTTTTAAGCTTGGTCTGGGACCTTATACAAGGGCTAGGTCCCGGACCCTGCTAAAAAGCTGATAAAACTACATTTTTCAACCCCAAATCCCACCTTAATCCACACCTAAACACTTCTTAATCTTTCCAAAAGTTTCCATACATGTTAAACCACCTTAAACACCCACTAAACCTCCTCAAATCATTGGTCATACTTATGCTTAATTCTTGCCCAAGTCCTTGCTTAATTTCTACAAACTTCATTCTCACATTTGTATTTTGCACACTTGTGCATCTCTAAACCACCTCTTGACATTTTACACATATCCTCTCAACCATTTTAACATTCCCATTCCTCCAAGATAATGCACTCCTAACACCCAAGTTCATGCCTCATTCTTAGAGCCTTAAATCCTTATTCTTTTCTCAAACTTCCAAGGAACTGAAACCACCCCTTTGCTACAGATTTTTGTCTCTCACCAATTCACTTTCCATTTACCATTTCAAAGTGATTAATACACCAAATCAATCCTTATAACCACTTAATCAACACTCAAGCTCATATCACCATCTAAACCACTATATTCCCACCAAAATTTCACCATAACTTCGTTCCTATACTAACACATCCAAATTCATCATCTTCATCACCTAAACCACAATATTCAAAACTCAACACAACTAACCAAATTCAAGCTCCACTAACCAAATCCATAGGATTCTACCAGCACACAAGGTCCAACACATTTACATAACCTCCATAAAACAACTTCAACTTAAACATCTTGGCACTTAGGCCCTTAACTCAAAACACAACTCACCATAGCATTAAACAAAAAATCACATTCTCTATTATAGAGAACCAACACATTTTCAACATAAGTTTTGGTTCATTCTTTTATTTACCCACCCCAAAACTTCTAAAGCATTAAGATAGTCAGCAAGGTAAATTATTACCTTAATTTTCCAAGTTCTCTTTTTCTCTTCTCTCTTCCTCCTTCTTGTTCTTGTTTTCAATCCGGTCATACTGGGTTTTAATTTCTAACAATAGACCAATGCCAAAGGGAACAATAAGCACTAGGTAGATACTTAAACTCTTGGAATTAACCCTAGAAAGAAAGGGTGTTTACGACACTAAAACAAAGAGGATTACCTTCTAACTTCAATGGGGTATTTTGGAAATCACAACAAGTAAGCTCCAACACTTCTTGAAGGTATAATTAAGCTAGAACAAGAAGAACAATGGGGTTCAAAATCTGGAAAATCGGTCATGAAAGGAAATGAAGAAAGATGAGTTTTTCTTTGAATCTTTTTACCTTAGATGAAAGGGGGAATTGAAATACCCCAAATTAATAAAACATGAATTAAATATTTAATCACATTAATTAAGGCCTAAACATGCCTTAAAAGCCAACTGAGAACAACAGTGGTCAACACAAAAACGAGATGTTGCACCCTTTGACTGTAAGGGTAAACAAATACCCAAATGAACTACTTAGGACCTAACAATTTGTCCTAAGCATATTAACACATTACTAAACATATTATAATTGTTGGGCAACACTCCAACACAAAGAAAAAGCACTTTCATGCTTCAAGGTCAAAAAGGGCAAAAATGAGCTCTAAGAATACCTTAAAGGTGTAATGACCTCTAAATGATATAAAATTGAATACCATGATCAAATATCATGTAAGGAACACAACAAAACCGTTGTCAAAGAAAACCAAGCTCAGAAACACCAGGAAACACAAAATGTGCGCTAAAACTCCTAAAGCACGTTTTTGTGAAATTGTCTTCTAAATTGGTTTTAAATGAGCTAAAAGGTTATAAATACCTTTAAATAAAATAAAATATCATATTACATGATATTAGGAATTTAATTCCAGAAATTTACGAATTTTTACAAATTTAATATTAAAATATTAATAAAACCCTGATGTGGGGCCCGTTTGGGTCAACATTGACTAAGTTGGTCAATGTTGACCATTGACCACGAAATGGACTACATGAAATCAGATAATTAAGTCTCTTAACAGACCAAGTGACAAGAGACATGTGACAATTAAATATATGCTCTTACTTTTACATAAAATAACAAAAAAGACAAACTTTACCTTATAAAACAAAAAAGTGGGCTCCACTTACCCTACCCATGTGAGCCAACCGAATTGGAGCCTCCACTTGCTCCTCTTCCTCCTTGCATTTCGGTGCTCCAAGCTGGTACAAGACAAGAGTGCTTAGTCACCTTACAATAATGGAATTAAAGTAACATTATTGTCTCATTTTCATTCAAAATTGGCTCCAATCATGCCCTACCTTTATCAATCAAGTTCGGCTGCCTCCTTGCCTTATCTCCACCGAATTCCCCTTCAATTATCAGCATCATCAATGAATGATGAGTCATCAAACCAATAATGACCTAAAATATTCAAAAAAGTGCTTTAAGGCAATAATAGGTCATTCTCCTTCATTTCTTCTCTTGAGCCGAGTTTGCTCTGTCCATGAGCTCTCTTTGGCTCCCCTCCACCGTAGGTAAGGTTCCCAAGCTCCATTGATGAGAGCTCAAGCTCTAGGTAAGCTCTTAAGGCATAAAAATGCCCATTTTCTTCATCTTTCTTTCCTTTTTAGATTGATCTACACTCCAACTTTTCTATACATCTATGTAGAGTGATTTTAAGGTTAGAGAAAGTGTTGGTTTCGTACATAACCAGATCTAAGGAGGAAAGTTCAAGTCTTGACCATTTAAGGTAAAAATGTGCTTTAAGCTCATAACTTTTGATTCCCTTCAAGTTCGGCTGTGAAACTTTGGTCATAGCCTCATCTTCTTCTCCTTTTCATGTGGAATCTGTTGGTTAGCCATTTGGAGCAAAGGTGGCCGAGATCCAAAGGAAATACCCTCTTTTAAGGCTTTTCCAAGGTAAAACCTAATAACAAGGTAGTTTGTTGAGATCTAGCTATTTCCTATGTCAATATGGTGGATCTAACACCTTGTGGTGTGTTTGATTCAGGCCGAAACCATCTTGAACTCTCTTTGCATTCTTAAGGTGATTTTTGCCTTAAATCTTACATTAAATTACTTCTTATGGTTAGATCTTGCTTGGAGACTAACTAGCCCTTGTTCTCTGTTTTAAACATGTAAAACAAGCTGTGGAGAATTCTACTTAAGGTGGCCGAACCAAACAAGGTTCTATCTAGGTTAAATCAAGGTATAAATTACTTAAAACCTTAACTTGTTACATTAATACAAGTTTAAGCTATTCCTAATTAATTGCCGTGAGTGAAGAGGTGAAATAAGGTCTTGTTTGACCTTAAAATGATTAAGGAATGGCTTAATAAAATTTATAACTAATTAAACAAGCATAAATGTCAAATTTAAGACATTATGTGGAAGTTTGGTAAATAAATGAAAATATATGGTGAGGCCGAAATTTTATATTTATTTTGGGACATTTATGTGTAATTTATTTTGCAAGCCAATGTTTGTAATAAGGCCATGTATTTTAGGCCATTTTATTTATGCATTTACAAGCTTTTAATTAAGTTTAAGTAGTATAAATGCATTACCGAAAATAAATGGGGTATTAGGTGTAATTAAATTAAATTTGAGGGATTTATAAAAATAAGGCCGAAAATTAGAGGTAAAAAGGAGTTAAAATAAAGTTTATAAGATTTATAAAGTTTTGGGTTAAATGGTGATTTCTAGAAAGTTTGGTGTGCAAACCGTAATTATAAGGAATTGGTGGTCAATGAAATATTAAGGTGGTCAACCTTGACCATATGATAGGTTTTGACCAAATTAGATAAGTTAAATAACTTATTTAAGGTGTTATAATAAGATAAGTATCTTAAGGTAATATTTTTATAACATATGTGGTAAATATGTTATTACCGAAAATAAAGGGTGTACAATGGTATTTTTTAACACCCATGGGCTATTAGGAATTTTTAGGAATTTATTTGGTGGATTTTGGAATTTAAAATGAAATATATGTATAATATATAGTTATAATGTCATTATGACACTTTGGAGAAAAATAGATGGTGGAATGGTAAATATTGAAAGTATATGGGTTAATAAGGATATTTATAACCCTTTGGTGGAATTTGGTGATTTTTAGAATTATTAAGAGAATTTAATAAGTTATGTGTATAAATATAGTTTTAATGATATGGTGAACTATATGTTATAAATAGGGCCAAATGGCAACTATAGAATAGCACAAGGGCTGTTCAAATTTACAAAAAATAACCATAGGTTATACTCTTTTATAAGTTAGAAATGTTATATTAAATGGTATATATAACATGGTAAAAAGAAAGGGGTGATTTTGTAAATAAAGGAAATTATGGTTTAAGGAAAAGTATAAGGTTTAGTATATGCCTATGAGGCAATATACAATAGTTTTCTATAAAAACTATAGGTATAAGTTAAAGGAAATAAAAATATCATATCAAATGGTATTAGTATTTTGGTATAACATTACATGATGTTATGTGGTCAAAAAGGGAATTTAAATAAATTCAAGGGCTATACCGAATTAATAAGAGTTGGAAAATGAATTTTAGACTATGGTCTACAATGTCATAAATGTTATGACAATTATATGGTATTAAGGTGGTTTAATGGAATTAATATAAAGAAGGGTACTCACATAAAATAATGTGACAAACTATAAAAAAATGGGATTTATAAGCTAAGGTATTTATTGAATAAACCTTAGGAGTTGTAATTATACAACATAAAATGTTACTTATGTTAGGATAATCATCTTAATATAAGTTGTACAATATGATACAACTAATGGGAATAATCATCTAATAAAAGATGATAAAAAGTAACATAAAAATATAAGAGTTTATTAAACTCATGGAAGTTACCTACGTGGTAAATATATACATACACAAGAGTAATGTATATAAGGTGGATATATATTTTGGTTGGAAATCCTATGATTTAATGGTGGTGGTCATTTAAAAAAAATATAGTTACGAACTATAAGTTATGAGTTTTGGAAGCAAATATTATTTGCTAAAGATAATGGGATTATACAACATGTCGAATTATGAAGGATGGTGGGAAAATAAAACAATACGAAAGAGAATACAATAAAATAAATGATACAATAAGAAAAGAATATAATATAATATAATCATGCATGCATACATGCAACTATGGGTTACGTACCTAAACTAGATGGTGGATAAGATTAAAAAGGAAATAGTGAATTAAACTTAACAGTTGAAATATTATGACGTACGCGTTATAAGTAACAAAACCGACTGTTTTAGAGAAACCCGTAACGAACAACTGTAGAAACAGGGGTGAACTGTCAGGGTTACTTATTATTCGGAGATACCGGATGTAGTTAGTTATGGAGACTGACTTATAGTTTATTACCGTTTAGATTGTACCTCTGACAAGACGCTCGACGAGCTAGCGGACTACACGGAGCATAGGATCTTGCTGATACTCCACGTAATACAATCAGGGTGAACGGTATGTAAAGGGGTTTGATCCGAGTTGTCCTAAGGTTGCTCCTTGGGCTCGGATTTGGTTGATATAACTTGTATGTTATTGTGTGATCTGTGATAAGATTGTTTGTCTGAATGTGATAATTAATATGCATGAACTGTATATTTATAGTTGCTTATCATTTACTGTTGTTGAGTTAACAGTATTGGTTCGTATAAGGAACGTAAGTAAAACGTTGTAGCACTATGATAATAACATCTACATATTATCTGAGACTTTTATACGGAGCATTGGCCTTTCTATACGCCGCTCTTGTATCTAGCACTAGATCCCGAGTTTACAGACTCCGGATTGGACTAATGACCTTAGTCTGCTGTGTTAGAAAATTTGGTAATGCGATGCGATGGTATAATTAATTAATTAATGGAATGGAAGTAAAGCCAAGAGGATGTGGCTCTTGGTGCGCTGCTGTGATCACAAAAACGATACCAGGATGTCCGCGTACGGGTCCGTAAGTATCAAGAAAATTTCCCGTGAGCTAGAATGGCTCGTTGGTCGGAGACTCTACCGTTGGAGTGGCTACTGCCGTGGGTGACCCGCCATAATATATGGGTAACTAGAGACATGTCGTTTTAACGAGACATTGTCACTAGGTATAACTGAACAACTAAAACAATTGAGACTTATACAGTGGCGAACAATACTATGGACGAGACTTAATACTTGTTTATTATTCTCATTGTTTCGCTTGTTTGTTCATTGGTTATACTTGTGGTTATTTTATTGTGTGTTGATGGTTGGATGGAGCCTACAAGGCTAAGGTAAATTAAATATGAAAACTATACGCTACGGCGAATGTACATTGTACATTATATTGTTATTTCTCGATACGTTCGATATATAATGTTGTATGGAATATTAAATGAATGTTTGGATTGGATGGACGGTTAAATGATTATGGATATTTGGATGGTTGATAATATATATATATACATTTATGCTTCAGTTTTGATTATAACTGTAAAAAGGAAAAGCATGAAACCAATCTAATAATAAGATGGTTAAAATGACAAGTGACCATTAGGGTCCAGGCCCGGCATACTCAGCGTCTATCGCTGATACTACACCATTACAGGTTGTTGATCATTGTCGGAGCTGAAGAGCAGGAACAGGGTAATTGGAGTATTACTTTTGTCACCACACTTGGAGATGTTGTATAGCAATGAAGATGGTGAATTGTATTATAAGGTTGTGTATTCAGGATTGGGTAGATGCTCACTTGTCGATGTTTATGGTTTATGGACTTAGTGTGATGTATAGGAGTTTCTCGTTATCACTGCGGTTAGCAGTTTATTTGTATTGGAAGTTGGATGTAGTTTGGCTGCGTTGCTCGCATGGGCGAGTAACGGCCGGTGACACCCGAGTGAGTTTTGTAATGGTTATTTGTTTTTCCGCTGCGAGACGTTTTATTTATTGCTACGTGAGAGATTATATCGTGATTATTGAGAGGGGTGTTACAGGAATGAACTAGCTCAAGAAAATGAGATTTTCTTCTCAAATGGAGCTCTAGCCATGGAGGTCAACTTCATCATTTTGGGATTTTGAAAAGAGAGGAAGATGGCTCTTGGTGAGAGGAACTCAAATATGTAATTTATTTTTGATTTGGAGCATAGAGATGGGTTGAGCAAGTAAAAGAGGAGAAGGAAGCCATGGATGGAGCTTCACATGTCGTAAGGTAGAAGGAGGGAGGAGAGCTCAACAGAGAGAGGGTGTGGGTTACGGTTGGAAGAAAGAAAAATGAGAGGGAAGAGAGGGAGTGAGTAGTTTTATTCTCTTTCCTCCTTTTCACCTTTTTTTTGTACTTTTGTGATTAAAGTAGCATATATATATATATATATATATATATATATATATATATATAATGTATAAGAGGGGACAAAAACGTGGACAGCAAGAGGAGGGGAGTTCAGATTTTCTTTTTTTTACAATGAAGGGGGTATATTTTTGCTCTTATTACAATTTACACCCCACAAATTACTGATTTTACACTATTCATTAATCCGGGTCCGTTTTCCGGATTTTTCTCGTTTTATTAATTTTGATGGCTATTAAGCTCCCATTAATGTTTATTTATAGTTATTTAATGAACTATAATTTTTATGGGTTCATTTGACCACTCAAAGTCGCGTTTTCGGGTTTTCTCGAAAAACGTGCGCTAAAGCTTTATTGGCGTTTTAACTCATTATTTGGATCCGTTTTCTTGGGAATTGTTCCCATATATTATTTAGGCCTTATTAAGCCTTTAAAATCCAGCCAATACCCTTTCCAAGGTTGTATTCCTCCTAGGGTAATTAAATACGTGTTTTTACATTTTGTGACATTTACGCGTTTTCCTTTTTGCTTTTGGTTTTACTTTCTTCACCGACATTCCTAAGGACTTAATTTGTAACACCCCGTCCAAAGCCAATCGTGGTTATCGCAAAGCTTAACACTTAATCGAATTCGTCGCAGCGGAAATAACAAACCACCTGGACCTTGCCACGGTCTGATCGTTAGAACATACCGGCCTTATAATATTACAACACTTATCCAAATGAACAACGACCACACACCACCAAAAGATACCACCAACCAACCGAGTATAAGTACTAAGTCATAATCACAAACTTACATCAGTTTCAATATAAACAGACGGGAGCACAAGCGCGCCCGTACTCAAATTAACAACCCATCCTAATCCTAACTACCCGCTCATACTCTCGTGGTGCGTCTTCATGGGCCCTCTTACCTGCAAGTGTAAAAACAGCCCCCAAAGGGGGTCAGCACGAACTGGTACTCCCTCTCATGGCCCCCAAGCTAACGGGCTACGACACTAATTGTCGATAGCAGGGAAATTGATTAAGTACACCAAGCATGATATGAAGTGCAATAAACAACAATCCACAGATGAACATACATGGTTCACACACAATGAACGACACAAGCGTTCCCTTATCAAGCGGTTGGTAACCCCCTCCTTAATCCTGATTTCCTTAACCTTAGTTCCTTATCTACCTCAGTCTTAACCTTATCTTAATCTCAGTATATAAACCGTTCCTAGAAAGGAATGGTTGTAGCTTAATCTCAAACCTAGGATTTAGGTGATCCTACCGCACCATCTTAATGCGACCTACCCTGGACGGGAGTCCAGCGTAGCTGAGCCGGCAACCGGCCCTAGGCTACAAGTCCGAAGACAAGTCCTTAAGCGGAGGGCGGATCTGATTCAGATACCGTCCCCCTTTCCTTAGCATGCATGACCGGAGTCATCCCGGGTTTCCTCACTCAAGTTCCAGTTAGCAGAAATCTTACACACCATGGGTTAGTTAAACCTTAACGTATTAACCAACAGTCACCAGTACTTAATCATTATCCTTAACTCAGTAAATACTACACTTGGTTAGTAACATATCAAGTCTCGTGGGTGTGTAAAAAACACATACACAACGAGAACAAATATAACCGGTTGCATGCTTTATCTTGTCTTAGTCATAGCAAGTAAACAGATAGCACACAAGCCGAGGGACACCTCGTTAGCAAGCAGGTCACAAGAAGATTGTACCGTTCACCGTCGTCTGTCATTTGTTTAACCTTCTCCCCGGGTCCCAATTCACAACCTAAAAACATTGGTTCATTTTTAGGCCATTAGTTATTTGCACCTTACTTAACTCACTTAGTCCCAAAAGATTCCCATTCGATACCCTCTTAAATCCTTGCCACTTAACCTTATAACTTACCCCTTAACTTTAAACATTAAGGTTTTTTACTTAACTTAACTTAATCCCTTCGTTCTTAGGGTCCTAATCATTACCACCCCTACCATTGGCATACCCTAATACCAATTATCATCCTTAGAATTAAAATTTCTTTTTTTTTATGTTTTAGGCTTGACCGAACTTACCGACCGACCTTACCCAAGGTCGGTCCATTCTAGAACCTATTACCGTTTGAAAATTCTACCCCGACCGACCTTGCAAGTCCGGTCCCCAAGGTCGGTCCATTCCAGAGAGTTTCCCCGTGGGAAATTTGAGCTCGACCGAACTTGCCAAGTCCGGTCCCAAGTTCGGTCGATTCCAGAGACTTATTCCCGTACAAAATTCTAGGCATGACCGACCTTGCAAGTCCGGTCCCAAGGTCGGTCCATTCCAGAGACTTAATTCGTACACAAAATACAAGCCCGACCGAACTTGTAAGTCCGGTCCCCAAGTTCGGTCGATTCCAGAGACTCTTTCCAATAGTGTAAATTGAGCTCGACCGACCTTGCAGGTCCGGTCCCTAAGGTCGGTCGGCTCCAGAACCTTATTTCTAAATTCCCATTTAACTCCAAACTTCTCCTCATATATCCTAATATGTTCTAACCTCATTTGGGCACCTCAAATACACCTTAAGCCAACCACTAAACACTTTTAATCACTCACCAACATCCACTTTAATCATTATGCATTTTTCCTTGTAATCATGCCAACCCTTGTAATATTTTCCACTAGGTTTCTAAGTGGTGGTTCATACCTAGTGTAACCACTATGCCAAATGCTTCCTCACCACTATAACATCATCTCCCAAGCATCTTTCACCATCTAAAACTCCTTTATGCAACTACTTAAAGTTTCTACATAAGTTTATGCCACCTTCATCCAACACATTATTTCTTTTCTACTAGTTTACCAATGTTTGCCTAAGTCCTAAATACACTAATACATTCATTTGATCCCTAAATCCTCCATGATCATGTCTAGGTCATTCTAACTCATTATACACCCTAAACTCACCCTTCTTCAACAAGACAACCTCTAAAACTTCCTAGTACTTCCTTAGTCATGAAATCTCCTTAAACACATCTTAAACACTTAGGTTCTTCACTAAATTTTGCCATGGGTTCTCTAGTATATTGTTACACCCAACCACTTGGTTCTTCACCATCAAACATCCAAGGTCACTCAAATTCTCACCACAACACCTTAACACACAATTTACATCAAAACTACACCACATCATTATATCATGTATAAACTTAAATGCTTGGCACTTAGGCCCTTAAATGACAATAATCTTAACCACTGAATTTCCACATATATTTGCCTTTAACCTGCGAATACACACAACAAGGCTCCCATTGAAATAAAATGCTTCTTGTAATTCACCTCGACATTGTTTGACTATCTCTTTTCTCATTTGCTCCTTAGTCACAAGTTCACAAGTATAGTCATTGTTTCTCCTAGGTTGTATATAGCCCTTTTCTAATGTAAACATTAAGCTACACTTATCACATATCTAAATCCCATTCCCTTAAACAATAAAACACCTTAAGGTAAGTAATTTACCTTGTTCTTTTACAAGCTTTACAAACTTTCTTCCTTAGGTTTTCCTTGCTCAATCTCGGTCACCAATATATATCTCCTTGCCAATGTTCTAACCAATATCCAATGACTCCAATGAGTACTAGATAATACACTAACCCTAAGGAACAAACCCTAGGTTAAAAATGTGCTTTAAGGTATTAAGGTGATTGTTTTACCTTGGTTTCTCAAGACAAGCTTGAATATGAAGCAAGAAGGACCTCCTCTATCCTTTGGAGAGTAGAAAACAAGCTAGAACAAGGCATTAAAATGAAGCCTCATGAGCATGTATTTTCGGTCATGAAGAAAAAGTGATGGAAACCTAGATTTTCTTACACTTTCTTTACCTTAAGAGAATGGAGAAGCCAATGGAGTCTCCAAACTTGAGTTTCCTCCTCTAATGGTGGTTTGGCTTGGCACCAAATCAAAGCTCTTGAAGTTTTGAAAAGATAGAAAGAGAGAGCTTGAGCTAACTAAGAAGAATATGTAATTTGTTTTGGTTTTGGAGCTAAAATGAGCAAGATGTGTGCAAGGGAAGTTGAAGCTAGCATGGAGCTGCTTGTTTACGTGAGGAAGAAGGAGAGAGCAAAAGAAAACCGGTGGAGAAGATGAAGAATGAAGAGATGAGGAGAGAGGTAAGTAAAGTAAGATATTGTTTTCTTAAAGTAAATAGTAACTCCTTACGTTTCCCTCTTCTTTTCTAATATCATTTGGCTACTCATGGTGAGTCACACCCTTAGAAAAACGGCCCCCTATTAATTAAGGCAAGTTATGGTCTTGTTTGACCAACTAACTAAGCTTAATTAACTAAAGACTAAATTAGTCACTATTCGGTTACTATTCACAAAACAAGGCACATTGTTGTGAAAATTTTGATTTCCCATTGGTTTAGACTTCTTAATGTGATACTAATTAGTACACATGTTAATTAAAGAGTAATGATGGACATTTAGCCACTCAAAACCCATTTACAAGACAATTTTTCAAAAATGTGCTTTAAGACTTTTAATACCCCGGATCTAAAAATTGTGATTAAATTATTCTAATACTATTATTAAAGGCCTAGTAGTGCCTAGAGAGTATTGGTAAAGAGAATAAAACCAAAAGAAAAGAGAAAATGCGTAAAACGCGAAAAACGCTAAAACGCGCATTAAATGAGTATAAGAGATATATGATCTTGTTAGGGTCCGAGATGGATCCCTAAGGCTTAGTTAGGCCTAATTAGTATACGGGAGTGATTCCTGAAGATAACGGATCCAAATAATGGATTAAAACGCTAACGGAGTTTTAAAGCACGTTTTTTCGAGAAACCCGAAAACGTGAATTTAAGTGGTCAAACGGACCCGTAAAAATTATGGTTGACTATAAAACTATAATTAAGCATTAATGGAAGCTTAATAACCATTAAAAATAAAGAAACGAGAAAAATCCGAAAAATGGGCCGGTTAGTGAATAGTGCCAAACCGGGTAAAATAACATGTGTTTTCTGTAAAAGACGAAAAACGCTCCCAGCTTGTAATATATATGGGCCGGTTTTAATTAGT
The DNA here is from genome assembly GCA_023374045.1 of Limonium bicolor. Lineage (NCBI taxonomy): Eukaryota > Viridiplantae > Streptophyta > Magnoliopsida > Caryophyllales > Plumbaginaceae > Limonium > Limonium bicolor. The sequence goes on from CM041780.1 coordinate 72,006,995, forward strand.
GTGTACACACACATTAATAATCTTGCTAGCTAATTAGTAATAAGACGACAAGTAAATAAGTAAAGCAAAAAGTGAAATAGTAAAAAGTAGTTTAAGTACTCTCTCTCACCTTTCTTTCCTTATTTCACGTTTTTGCCCAGCTCTTTGTTATCTACTTCTTCCTCCTCTGTAAGCTAGCTGACTCCAAAGCAGCACACAACCTCCATCTTCTCCTTCCATTAACTTGCTCATTTCTCCACCAAATCACACAAAAATTATACCGCTAGATTCCTCTCGGTGAGAGCTTCATTTTCCACCCAACAGAATCTTGATTCTTCCATCTTCACTTCCATGGATGTTGGGAGTTTTGAAGCTTGAAGGGCCGATTTTAACTCTCCTTCACCTCCTTGATGCCTTAAGGTAATATTAAGCAAGAGTCTTGCTCATTCCTAGCTAGTTTTTGCAAGTTTGGAAAATTTTCCCCACGTTGAAAATTTTCTCCTGTTTCAGCCGGTTCTCTATGCTCTTGTGGATTGTTGGAAACTCCTCCAATTGATTGCCAAGCTATCCATTTGGTTAATCTAAGGTAATATCTAAGTTAAGCTTTGAAAACTAGCTCCTTAAAAATATTAGGTTGTGTGGGAAAAATTGAATTGAATTGTTGTTATGTGTGTGACGGGATATGGTTGTAGCTAGCAATCCATAATCCTGTGTGGTGTGTGGAAACAAGAAGAGAAAGAGGGAGCAAGAGAAAGAGGAAGAAGAGAAAGAAAACCAAAAACAAACAAGGTAATAAGCTCACCTTGAGTTTGTTTCATTTGGCTTGGAAAACAGATGTTAGTGTTGAATTAATAACCTTGAATTGGTGTAGTCATGATACTACAATATAGTTTGTTGAACGAGGGAGCTTTAATGTTGTTGGGGTGTGTGAAATAAACCTAGAAACTAAGCTAGTAAATATGTGTTAAAATGTGGAAATCATTGTGTTGTTATAGTAAGTGTATAGTTGTTGATGTCCAAACCAATAGGGGTGAAGAAATGATTGTGAACATACTTAGTGTGGTGAAAATGCTTTGAAAGTAGACAAGTGCTGTCAAAATTTGTCTAGGTATGTATAGACTTGAGTGTTTAATGAGAAGAGAAGAACAAGGTGTGTTTTGGATTTATCATGAGTATCTAATTGCCCTGGAAACAAGAGTTGAGAGGGTTGTATGGTGGAGTAGAATCTAGGATGAGCATAATGCAAGAGGCATAATGGTAAAGCTCTAGCAGAAACAAATCTGTAGCACAAGTGTGCAAAATGCAACAGAGGGAATGAAAGTTTGAGAATTGAGCAGGAATTTGAGTAGGGATTTAAACCTATGTCTAGAAGGGGTTAGAGCATGTTTTAAGATGATTAAACAAGTGGGACACATGTGGAATGGTTAGGGAATGATTAGAGGTGATTTAGGGGTGAAAACTACTCAAAAACAGACAATTAAACACCTACAGACATGGTACGGGTTTGTAAACAAGTACACAAACCCGGACCACATCAAAAACACACCAAAAAGCCATCCCAGGGGGTGGTCCGGGTTTGTAAACCAGGACACAAACCAGGACCACATGTAAAACTATCCAGAAACTTTAAACCATGTCTGGTTCGGGTTGTAAACCAGGACAAACCCGGACCAGTGTAAAAATGTACCAGAATGTTTTTAAGGTGTCCTACTGATGGGGAAGTGAGTGGTAATGGTTGTAATGGTTTGATTTGATGAGTTTAGGCCTTGTTTGGTGACTAGTAAAGGTCCTAAGAAGTGTAAACAAGTGCTAGGAGTGAATGAGGAAGATGTGAGTTAAAGAACACATGAGTAAACAAAGTATACCGGGATAACGGGGTAAGTACGGGAGTAGCATTTAATTATGTACCGTATGAGCTTAGTATTAATAATAATTTTTGGAACGTTATCAGAGGATCGTGTGTAAGCCGGCATGGTGAGATGACACGGTAAAAGTAAAAACCCCGGTGAAAGGTATGATTTTCTCTACTCCGCGTGTAACCGAGTTACGTTGATTGTGTGTTTGTGTGCCGGCTTAGGAAGACTAAAGCATGATGAAATACCCCGACCTTAAATATGGCAATTAAATTATCCTAATATGTAATTAAGAGCCTAATAATGCTTAAATAATATTGGTAAGGAAAAATAAATCCAAAAGAAATGAAGAAATGCTTAAAAAGCGAAAAACGCTAAATAAGCGTTAAATAACCATAGGAGGTATGAGACCTCGGTTAGCGTATTATAAGGATTCTAAAGGCTTAATTAAGTCTAAATAAATAAGAGGGAACAAATCCCGAAGAAAACGGATCCTTAAAATGGATTAAAATCACTAATGATCATTAAAGCGCGTTTTTCGAGGTAACCGGGAAAACGTGTCTTTAAAGGGGTCAAATAGACTCGTAACAATTTTGGTCAACTAAATAATCATTAATAAATATTAGTGAAGCTTTAGGACCAATAAAATCAATAAAACGAGAGTTTAGTAAAAACTGTCAAAAACGGGAAGTTGTGGGGTGGGTAGAAGTATAAATAACACAAACTTATGTGTCCAATATTGTAAAAAAATTTCAAAACCCCCATGCTCTCTCTGTGTGTGTCCGATTTTGCTTCCCCCTCTCACACACACTCACTTACTCACTTTTATACACAAAACAACAAAACAACTAAAAGTAATAAAGTAACTCCCTCACTCACATACTCTCTCTCTTCTATCTCATTTCCCCTCACTCACGTGGAACCCCCATCCCTCACTCTCTCATTTCTTCTTCTCCTTCTTCCCAGCGACAGCCATGGAGGAATGAACAAACCCACACAAAACCTCTCTTCTCTCCTCTTGCTACTCCATCAAACCTCCTCCAAAAATTGTAAAAATTACATCATTGAAATCCTCTCCTCAAGAGCAACATTTCTATCTTTTCAAAAATCGAAAACAACAACTTTCGTTTTCATGGGTATGTCCCATTTGCCATGGGTATGTCCATTTGTTTGGGAGTTTCAAGACCACATTAGAAGGCCCTCCTTCTCCTTGTTCTTTTGAGGTAAAAATATTCTCAAAACTCCATTGTTTCCTAGCCTTAAGGGCAAAACGAATTTTAGACTAAACCCTTGTTTGGTCTCTTGTGTTCTAGCCGATTTTGGCTTGTTGAAGGAGTTGGAAACCTTGTTCTTGAACCACTCCAAGCTTCATTTGAACCCTTGTAAGTAATAAAATTTCTAAACCCTAAAACCTATATTAGAACTTACATAATGGTTAGGGTTAGGGTAGCTTTAGTATTAAAATGGTGTATTGAAATGTATATGTGAATGGGTTGTAGTGTAAGAATTGGTTCAAAAACGGGTGAGAAAGAAGAAGGAAAGAGGAAGGAGGAAGAAAGAAGAAGCTTGTGAAATACAAGGTAAATATACTTGTTCTTGTATATCTTGGTAAATGAGTATGTAACAGATTTTTAGAAGTAAAAACATGTATTGTAAAGTTGTAATGCGTTAGTAGTATAATGTGTAAGAGAGTATAAGCATTGGGAAGCCTTAAAAAGACATTTAAAACTGCCCAAAACAGATTGGGAATTGAGTGTTTAAGTGCAGGAATTTTAAGTGATTGTTTAGTGTTGGTGTAATGTATGGGAGCTTGTATATTGATGTCTATTGCAACAGGTGGAATAAGCATTGCAATGTGAATTAGAATGTGTGGTGAGAGTGTAAAATTATAGGGAGGTTATGGCAAAATTTACCTAGGAATGGAACACTTAGTGTGTTAGAAAATAGGTGATTAAGGTGGTATGTGTAACAGATTTGATTAAGGAAAATAGAGGGTAAGTGAGAGAGAGATGGGTAATGTATTCTAAATGCATTGGGAATGCTAGAAATGTCGCTAGAGAAGAGGGAGATATAGAAGAGGAGTGTCAATGACAAAATCTGTAGCAAAGAGTATTTAAGTGCATAGTGGGAACTAGGAGAAATGAGTGTACAAGATTGGTGAAATGAGGAGTTGGATTTAGGAATAGATGTGTAACTACTTGGAAATGTAGTTAGAATGCTAGGAATGACGTTGGTTGAAAATATTGGATGGGAGAGTTGAATTGTAAAATCTGTAGCATTGGTGGGGAAGAAACTAGTATAAGTGTGAAATGAAATGAGGAAAAATGTGTAAGTGAATGTAAGGTTGAGTAGTAAGTTGGTGGATGAACTAAGGTGTATTAGGAGGTGTAATTAATGTTATAACATGTGGAATAAGTGTAGGAACAATGGGGAAGTAGTGGGTAAAAGAGAGGACTGAAAACAGAAATTAAAATGCAAATACTGGGCCGGACCGAACTTGCGACCGGACTTGCAAGTTCGGTCGAGCCCAGATTTACAAAGACGGGTGAGCTACTGGAATCGACCGGACTTGCGACCGGACTTGCAAGTTCGGTCGGACCAGAAATTTCCCCGTCTGTAACCTACTGGAATCGACCGGACTTGCGACCGGACATGCAAGTTCGGTCGGCCAGAAAAAATTCCCATCGTGTAAGCTACTGGAATCGACCGGACTTGCGACCGGACATGCAAGTTCGGTCGGTCCAGAAAAAAATTCCGAGGATAGCTACTGGAATCGACCGAACTTGCGACCGGACTTGCAAGTTCGGTCGGGCCAGAAATTTCGGTACTGGTAGCTACTGGAATGGACGGACTTGCAAGGTCGGTCGCAACCGGTCCTGACAAAAAAAAAAAAAAAAAAAAATTTAAATAATGATGATATATATATATATATGTATGTATATTGCATATGTATGTATATCCACATATACATGTACACGTAAGAAAGTAAACCTAAGTTAAGTAAGAAAGTAAAACTTAAGGTAAAAGAAAAGTAAATAAGTAAAGTGTAAGTATAAGAAGTGTGAGGACATAGTAAGTACGAATTAAGTGAAAATAGTTAGATTAATCATTTGAATGTATGTATATCATAGGATTTGAATTGTGAATACGGAGAGGAACGTTGGGATACAAGTACAACGGTGGAAGGTATGATTTCTTCATGCCCTGTATCCTAATCTGGTTACCCCGATTTGTGTGCTTACTTGATCACCTAATAAGATAAACGCACGAATCGGACTATATTGCACTTACTTGTGTTGTGTATATTGTTCTTGGTATATTTCTCTTGAACAATAGTTTGTATAATTCATGAAATGAATGGATGATGATATGGTGTAAATGAATCTTGTATTGTACTTATGTATTGTATTGTATTTAGTATGAATGTATATGGGGCATGTATTTGTAAATGTGGCTTGAATATTGACTTGTGCTAATTCCTAACTATCTAACTCCTAACTTAAGTGAGTAAATTGGAATGAGTACAATGAGTACAAGTCCGATATAGCTTCGGCCACGCGTGAGGATGAGGTGACACAAGAGGTTGGATCCGATTCCTGGTTCGTAAGCTGGTCCACGGCCCAAATCCCTTAAATGGGTAGCATCCTGGATTAGTGAACCAAGTAAATCCCGGTGGTGGGACGAGGAGTAGTCCCAGGGGCGGAGGTCCCGACGACTTAACATGAGTAAGAGTAAAGTAAAAGATGTATGAGTATGAGTATGAGTATGAGTATGAGTATGTATGCGTATGTATGGAGTAATGAGTAAAAGAGTAATCTCCACCCGATTAACCCGGGTGGACCAATGAAGCTAACCCGATTGTAAATTGTGTATGTAATGAGTATGTGTATTCGGAAGAAGGTAAGTATGTATTGGATGGTATATTGTATTCCTTGTATGTAATGAAGTGTATGTGTGTATGCTTGCGTAAGTATTATGTATTGTGTATAAGAGCATGTATGCATGTATGTTGAATAAAATGAACCGCATGTATTCGACCAAGTGGTCGGCGTACCCTCACTAGTACGCGGGGTATGCGGTTATCATGCTCGGCGAAAGCTGACCCCTTCGGGGGACATTTTTTAGTGTGCAGGTACCCGAAGCGAATATGGTCAAGGAAGGAACGGAGGCACGCCCTTGTAATTAGAAAGTAGGTATTAGTGAGGAAGGGTAGTAGTAAGTAGTCTCTTAGTGAGTATGTAGGAACTTGGAAGAGGTATTGTACTTGTATAAGGATCCTAGTAAACTCGGTATGTAGATTATATTGTATTGTATTGGAGTATTGTATTGAATGGAGATTGTAGCAGTATTTGGTAAATGGAGAATGTATTGTAGATTTGTAGTACTCGGGATTCCGGTCCATCAGACCGATGCTGTATGTAGAAGTAGTAGCCTTGTTAGTCACGTGGGTGACTAACGGCATTGTATCACCCATGTATGTAAGTATATATCCGCTGCGAGTATCTGGTAGTAAGGAGATTGGACGGTAAGATTGTATTAATGTAGGGGTGTTACAAAAAGTGGTATCAGAGCGAAGTATCGCTCTGATGACTGGAAATCCGAGCTTAGGAATACCGAGTTAGGAATTAGAAGCTTAGGGCTAAGGGCTGAGTGTTAGCATTAGAGAGATGCTAGTTAGGAACTCCCGGTGAGTACCGGATACCTACAATACCAGTCCCGCCCGCCGCGCAAACCCCACTGTATAACTTGGGAAAGGACGCCAGAGAGAGGAAAAGCCTTCTCATACTCGGGAGAACCCGATCTGGCAGTTGTGAAGCAATCACACAGTAAACAAGAACCGACGCGTAGTAGATTCCAAGAAATGGAAGATCCGGAGATGAATCCCGGTTGAACAATAATGCCGCACTTAATAGCGGGGGAATAGCACTCCAACCACGAGGAGGCTACAACTTACAACAGCATGGGGCGACGTGCTTAGCAGTCGCGAAACCTAGCTAAACAACCAGCAGCAGAAAAGAAGCGCTAAACGTACAACGAAATGGAAAGGGAGCAGTAATGGACCCGAGACACGAGTCTGCGGACAACAGTAATAGCCAAGCAGCACCACCAACGGCATACTAGCTGGCTAAGGACATAGTCAGAAGCGATTAACCCCAAATTACAACGCCAAGGGCTGCAATACCTGGCCAATATGGCTCAGACAACTACAAGGACAACCATGAGATATAATACAATAGGACTACAAGAGTAGTGCCTAAACAAGGAGGGCTCAGTAACCACCACAGATGAGTGGGAACGAGCCACAAGGAACGACGCTAAACCGAATAGAATGGGAGTCTCCAAGGATTGGAGAAACATCCCGATTATCAACAATCACGTCAAGATCATTAAGAAGCTACCTAAAGGAGCGAGTATACCGATTGCAGATCAACAAGATCGAGGAAAGGTCAACAAGACTATTAAATACAAGCAGAAACCACACCAAGATTGGTATAGGATTATCCAAAAACCACCGATACCGCGCACTTGCCAAGGCAAGTGCAGTAAAGACAGAAATATGTAAAGGAACACTAATACGTCACAAGTACATAGTAATGTACGGTGACAGTAACGAAACAACCACAGGATCAAACATCCTAAAACTGAAGGAATGGAACCTTGGAAAGGCCTAACGGCCCGACCACTGTACTTAGAGCATACCAGTCAGCGGGAGGCTAGACTTGGTCAAGACCTCAAACATGGCTATGCCATGAGAGATTCTTTTAACACTGGACCATTGTTTTAAAACCCAAATTTTCTTTTCAAAACCACAACCCTCTTTTAAAAACCTTGGATTTAAAAACCAGACCAACAACATTATGGTGAGTATCATGGGATGATACAAGAGGAGTTGGCAACAGAATACTTCACCTAGGCGTGTGACGAACACTACGAGTATACCCGTTACGGGATGTGGGACAACTGCACTCCGAAGGAGTTGCGGGCCTGACATATAGTTGGGTAAGTGGTAACGTATCAACATGGTACCCACACGTATGTATACATGTAGTGTACGACACACGGGGAGTAGTCAACCCGTTCTACGGACCATCAGTAAGTTCAACCCAGGACAGCTGACCCCTCAGAGACCAAGTATAAAGAACTCAGAGAATCCATTGGAAGATGAGGAATAAGAATTAGGAAGTGCAAAGAACGCGTGCTAGTAAGTGTAAACATTGGATATGTCTCAGGACATCAAAAATACATGGCAGCTGGGAAGTATACCCAGCCTAAACACAGCAAGGCAGTCGCCTATAACGTGAACACCACGATGCTCAACAAACGGGACAGAATTCCCGAGAGCAACCCCGAGATTACCACAAGTATACTCCATCATTGAAGGAATACCAAACCCAGTCTTTAACACTAGGAACAAGCATAACAGTCTACCCGAGAACGGGAGACGTTATAACCCAAAAAGGGGACGACTCAAGTACAATACCATAAGGCGGTATAGTAGACACGACATGTTATAACATTAGCCGGATGTAACGCACAACCTAACAACACCCAGGAGCAATCCTTGAAGGGTGCCTGAATTGCAACAGTCGAACAAGAGCGACATGATAAAGCACAGAAGCTAGAACGAACACTCGGTTAGGACACCGAAGGGATTTCGCTTAACAGGAAATGCCCTGAAATACTGAGAGGCACCTATTAACACCTAATTGCCTAAAGGGTCTCCTATGAACGGAAGCGTGATGCCACGACTTACCATGGAGCCCAATAATATCTCCAACCTATGACGGTATACAAGGAGTGGACATGTATAAACAGCTTGCAAAAAAGCGTAGCTTGCAACAATACGACTCAGAAGTCGTAAACCAAATACGTTATATAAACTTAAACGGTTGCAAAATCGGCACCAATTGTTAACAAGACTTGCAAGAGATATTGTCTCATACGACAAGAAATCAACAACTGGACCATCAGTTCAAACCCACATCCTGAGTGGCTTGGAGTAATGGCCATCTCAGTGTCACTGTCACTAGAACACCAGTCTAGTATACAGTTGACGAGATCTAATTACCCTTCATGCCTACTGTAGCTAATAACACAGAGGCATAAGAATCAGGATAATGCCAACATTGGCCTAGTCCACATTTGGACACTACAAGAAACCCAAGGGAAGGTACTCCCCGTTAGCCAAAGACCCCGATGTGGTGAAGATGGGAACCCTTAGAAAGGCTTCCATCTATTATAACAGTAAAGCCTACGCATAGATGCTGCCAAGAGGCGATCGAACAAGAAAGACATTCCAAACCATTACGACTTAAAGGAGTAAGTATACTTCACATGCACCCAAGCATGTGGTGAACCATTGTATAAATACTAACATAGCAAACCTTGGCATTAGACCTATGAGTGGAGACAAACCCTCAACAAGAACTTTCACCTATCAGTGATAAATACTCTTCAAATTAGAGAACGGGACCAGAAAACCCTTGAAGTTTCTTGGGATGTCCCGGCGATGTACATACAAGTAGAACTGCACAGCTGGAGCCTATAAACAATGCTCAGCACCGAAAGGCAATAATTAACAAAGCAGTTAATGTGAACGCACACTGAACACCATGAATGATTAACGCTCAAGAGAGCTTAGGACCCGATAGTTATCTCATCCTTGGTCAACCAAGATACTTGGTGAATTGTATCACAATAATGAAAATGATGTGAGGTAAGCAACCTACCATGAAACCTAAACTGAAATAAAACATCCCACTATGGGAAGATAGTAGTAGTGCGGTATGCTACGACAACCGTCATACACACGAATATTGGGAACCCCGGGTATTCATACCATAAGAGAATGGTGCCATGACAATGGCTACGAGTGAAGAGAACTACACAGTAACAGAAACAGTAAGACAATGTTGTACAGTGAGTAAGAACACGGTGCGCAACAAGCGACCGCTATGAGGGAGTAGTAAGCAATAACACGGAGTATAAGTACGAAATGACAACAGAAATATTCCTTCCTATCACATAAGTGACTTACTGTCAAGCGTTTACGCCTCTGCACTCTGTATGACTGAGTGTTTTGGTATTGCACTTGTGCAGCTAATGATCTAATGGGATGGCTAGGGATATGGAGAATGTAACCGTAGTAAAACCTTTCTTTTCACCACAAACACGGCACTAGCCAGTTCAGCAAGCTTAGCAACAAACCGTGCGGCCTAAGGCCAAAGAAGCACGAAGAGTGTACAATACACTAACAATCACAAAGTGTGAATTCCAATGGAATGAGGAGTGAAAGAGACTTAAGAAAGTCACTAGGACCGACGCATAGAAATGCAAGGTCAGACAAGTAAAGAACACTTGTACTGAACCAGGAAACTGGTAGAATTCAGGAGCTAGTGACACCAGAGGAAGCACTACAACTAAGTAGTGACTTAACCTCGCCCGACAATAAGTCGGAGGAGCTTAACGAATAATCGTAGAAGCACGAATAGCATGTGCAGAAGATTACCAGAGAGCTGGTTATAAACCTTAAACTAATTATAGTTCAAACACGGTAAAAGAATACCGCGATTGTTTAGTAAACCTTATTCCTATAATGACGGATAAAAAGGTGATGTATAGCACATTAAGGATAACACGAAGGGTAAGTAACCCGAGTTATCAGGGTCGCGCAGCAGAAGCTAGTGGGCCCTAGCTAGGAGACAAGATACCTAGTAAGTATAATAGAATGGCTATTAATGCCTTGAAGCCTAATAGGCTGGAACCAAATTAATTATGAGTTAAATAAACTCATATAGGAATCTTTGGTGCAAAGACTAAACCGTTGGTATGGTTAAGACCCTTTGACCGGAGCATATTCTATAGTATACCGTAGTGAAGCTAAACGCTTCAGTTTGCCCAAATTGATTAAACCAATGTTTAATAATAACATATGGTAGATTACGTGGGCGTAATCCCTTTTAAGGGGGTAGAGCGAAAACCGCTTAATGCAAGTTTTATAAATAAAACACATAAAACTATAATGTGCATAGCACAAATGAGAAATTATTCGATGAGTGGTACCTACGTATATAAACATACGTATTCATTCATATTGAATTGTGGTAACTAAGCATTAGACATGCAAATACCATAGGGTGAATGTACCCATCGTGTAACCCAGTGTAAGAGTATTGGTAAAGAAAAGTAATGAGTAGTGGACGGAGCTCCACAAGTATTGTAACCCTTGAAGAAGCAGTACGAAATGAATGAGGATAGTAGATGAATGAAGTTTATGAGTAGTGGAATCGTAAGTAAATTATTTGAAACAATCGAAGTCAACTAAATCTTATAAATGTAGTATTTCTTAGTTAGAATATAAGAGATGATGGTGAGTAATGGATGAAAGTAGTGAAGGTTGAGGAAATGGGCACTAGGATCGAACCAGGAGTAAAGCATTTGGGAATAGAGTGAGGATGATTGATGGACTGATTCCATCCTTTGGAGATGTATGAATGACTAGGAAGAGTAAAAAGATAAAACATGAAAATAATTGAATTATTTGCTTGTTTGAAACTGATGTGGGAAGTCGAACTTGATCCTGATCAGATCAAGGGAAACCGAACACAAATTGGGGTGGAAAGATAGTTCAACACTGATGCTGATCACATCAGGGTCGAATGATTCTTGAAGCTCCCCTTAAGTGGTCACAAGAATCACTTAGGATAGAAGTAATGAATATAAATTGGAAATTTGGAGTCGTATGTTTTAGAAAATTATAATTGGTAGTAGTGAGAGAATTCCTTTAGTATGGAGAATGAGGATCTACTAGAAATAGGTACCGGAGAAGATAGTAAGGTAGCATGTGGTATTATTCCAAGGGCAGCGGGACATAGAGGAGTCCCGTGTCGAGATGACCTGAATGCCTGCGGAATTGTATTGTGTATTGCATTGCTTTGGGAATAGCTTTGCATTGTATGTATGTATAAGGGTTGTAATGAGGAACCGGACGGCTGATAGTAATATGGATGGGAGTAAGTATTGTACATAGGTATGACAGGGAAAGGAGAAACCTTGAGTAATGGATTTAGGAATTAGTAGGAAGAAGCATGTATGACCGCGGTATTAGACACGTAAGAATGAGTAAGCAGTGTAAACCCATAACCTCGAACAACTTTGAGGACAAAGTTCTTAAGGGGGGTAGATTGAAATACCCCGACCTTAAATATGGCAATTAAATTATCCTAATATGTAATTAGAGCCTAATAATGCTTAAATAATATTGGTAAGGAAAAATAAATCCAAAAGAAATGAAGAAATGCTTAAAAAAGCGAAAAACGCTAAATAAGCGTTAAATAACCATAGGAGGTATGAGACCTCGGTTAGCGTATTATAAGGATTCTAAAGGCTTAATTAAGTCTAAATAAATAAGAGGGAACAAATCCCGAAGAAAACGGATCCTTAAAATGGATTAAAATCACTAATGATCATTAAAGCGCGTTTTTCGAGGTAACGGGAAAACGTGTCTTTAAGCGGGTCAAATAGACTCGTAACAATTTTGGTCAACTAATAATCATTAATAAATATTAGTGAAGCTTTAGGACCAATAAAATCAATAAAACGAGAGTTTAGTAAAAACTGTCAAAAACGGGAAGTTGTGGGGTAGAAGTATAAATAACACAAACTTATGTGTCCAATATTGTAAATAAATTTCAAAACCCCCATGCTCTCTCTGTGTGTGTCCGATTTTGCTTCCCCCTCTCACACACACTCACTTACTCACTTTTATACACAAAACAACAAAACAACTAAAAGTAATAAAGTAACTCCCTCACTCACATACTCTCTCTCTTCTATCTCATTTCCCCTCACTCACGTGGAACCCCCATCCCTCACTCTCTCATTTCTTCTTCTCCTTCTTCCCAGCGACAGCCATGGAGGAATGAACAAACCCACACAAAACCTCTCTTCTCTCCTCTTGCTACTCCATCAACCTCCTCCAAAAATTGTAAAATTACATCATTGAAATCCTCTCCTCAAGAGCAACATTTCTATCTTTTCAAAAATCGAAAACAACAACTTTCGTTTCATGGGTATGTCCCATTTGGAGTTTCAAGACCACCATTAGAAGGCCCTCCTTCTCCTTGTTCTTTTGAGGTAAAAATATTCTCAAAACTCCATTGTTTTCCTAGCCTTAAGGGCAAAACGAATTTTAGACTAAACCCTTGTTTGGTCTCTTGTGTTCTAGCCGATTTTGGCTTGTTGAAGGAGTTGGAAACCTTGTTCTTGAACCACTCCAAGCTTCATTTGAAACCTTGTAAGGTAATAAATTTTCTAAACCCTAAAACCTATATTAGAACTTACATAATGGTTAGGGTTAGCTTTAGTATTAAATGGTGCATTGAAATGTATATGTGAATGGGTTGTAGTGTAAGAATTGGTTCACAAACCGGTGAGAAAGAAGAAGGAAAGAGGAAGGAGAAAGAAAGAAGAAGCTTGTGAAATAACAAGGTAAATATACTTGTTCTTGTATATCTTGGTAAATGAGTATGTAACAGATTTTTAGAAGTAAAAACATGTATTGTAAAGTTGTAATGCGTTAGTAGTATAATGTGTAAGAGAGTATAAGCATTGGGAAGCCTTAAAAAGACATTTTAAAACTGCCAAAACAGATTGGGAATTGAGTGTTTAAGTGCAGGAATTTTAAGTGATTGTTAGTGTTGGTGTAATGTATGGGAGCTTGTATATTGATGTCTATTGCAACAGGTGGAATAAGCATTGCAATGTGAATTAGAATGTGTGGTGAGAGTGTAAAATTATAGGGGAGGTTATGGCAAAATTTACCTAGGAATGGAACACTTTTTGTGTTAGAAACTAGGTGATTAAGGTGTGTATGTGTAACAGATTTTGATTAAGGAAAATAGAGGGTAAGTTGAGAGAGATGGGTAATGTATTCGAATGCATTGGAATGCTAGAAATGTCGCTAGAAGAGGGAGATTAGAAGAGGAGTGTCAATGACAAAATCTGTAGCAAAGAGTATTTAAGTGCATAGTGGGAACTAGGAGAAATGAGTGTACAAGATTGGTGAAATGAGGAGTTGGATTTAGGAATAGGTGTGTAACTACTTGGAAATGTAGTTAGAATGCTAGGATGACGTTGGTTGAGAAAATATTGGATGGGAGAGTTGAATTGTAAAATCTGTAGCATTGGTGGGAAGAAACTATATAAGTGTGGAAATGAAATGAGGAAAAATGTGTAAGTGAATGTAAGGTTGAGTAGTAAGTTGGTGATGAACTAAGGTGTATTAGGAGGTGTAATTAATGTTATAACATGTGGGAATAAGTGTAGGAACAATGGGGAAGTAGTGGGAAAAGAGAGGACTGAAAACAGAAATTAAAATGCAAATACTACTGGGCCGGACCGAACTTGCGACCGGACTTGCAAGTTCGGTCGAGCCCAGATTTACAAAGACGGTGAGCTACGGGAATCGACCGGACTTGCGACCGGACTTGCAAGTTCGGTCGGACCAGAAATTTTCCCCGTCTGTAACCTACTGGAATCGACCGGACTTGCGACCGGACATGCAAGTTCGGTCGGCCAGAAAAATTCCCATCGTGTAAGCTACTGGAATCGACCGGACTTGCGACCGGACATGCAAGTTCGGTCGGTCCAGAGAAAAAAATTTCCCGAGGATAGCTACTGGAATCGACCGAACTTGCGACCGGACTTGCAAGTTCGGTCGGGCCAGAAATTTTCGGTACTGGTAGCTACTGGAATGGACCGGACTTGCAAGGTCGGTCGCAAGTCCGGTCCTGACAAAAAAAAAAAAAAAAAAATTTAAATAATGATGATATATATATATATATGTATGTATATGCATATGTATGTATATCCACATATACATGTACACGTAAGAAAGTAAACCTAAGTTAAGTAAGAAAGTAAAACTTAAGGTAAAAGAAAAGTAAATAAGTAAGTGTAAGTATAAGAAGTGTGAGGACATAGTAAGTACGAATTAAGTGAAAATAGTTAGATTAATCATTTGAATGTATGTATATCATAGGATTTGAATTGTGAATACCGGAGGAACGTTGGGATACAAGTACGACGGTGGAAGGTATGATTTCTTCATGCCCTGTATCCTAATCTGGTTACCCCGATTTGTGTGCTTACTTGATCACCTAATAAGATAAACGCACGAATCGGACTATATTGCACTTACTTGTGTTTGTGTATATTGTTCTTGGTATATTTCTCTTGAACAATAGTTTGTATAATTCATGAAATGAATGGATGATGATATGGTGTAAATGAATCTGTATTGTACTTATGTATTGTATTGTATTTAGTATGAATGTATATTGGGCATTGTATTTGTAAACGTGGCTTGGGTATTGACTTGTGCTAATTCCTAACTATCTAACTCCTAACTTAAGTGAGTAAATTGGAATGAGTACAAGTCCGATATAGCTTCGGCCACGCGTGAGGATGAGGTGACACAAGAGGTTGGATCCGATTCCTGGTTCTTAAGCTGGTCCATGGCCCAAATCCCTTAAATGGGTAGCATCCTGGATTAGTGAACCAAGTAAATCCGGTGGTGGGACCGAGTAGTTCCCCGGGCCGGAGGTCCCGACGACTTAACATGAGTAAGAGAAAGTAAACAAGTATGTAGTATGAGTACGAGTATGAGTATGAGTATGTATGCGTATGTATGGAGTAACGAGTACAAGAGTAATCTCCACCCGATTAACCCGGGTGGACCAGCGAAGCTAACAAGAACTGTACCTTGTGTATGTAATGAGTATGTGTATTCGGAAGAAGGGTAAGTATGTATTGGATGGTTGCATTGTATTCCTTGTACGAAATGAAGTGTATGTATGAATGCTTGTGTAAGTATTATTGTATTGTGTATAAGAGCATGTATGCATGTATGTATGAATAAATGAAACCGCATGTATTCGACCAAGTAGTCGGCGTACCCTCACTAGTACGCGGGGTATGCGGTTATCATGCTCGGCGAAAGCTGACCCCTTCGGGGACATTTTTTTAGTGTGCAGGTACCCGAAGCGAATATGGTCAAGGAAGAGACCGGAGGCACGCCCTTGTAATTAGAAAGTAAGGTATTAGTGAGGAATGGGTAGTAAGTAGTCTCTTAGTGAGTATGTAGGAACTTGGAAGAGGTATTGTACTTGTATAAGGATCCTAGTAAACTCGGTATGTAGATTATATTGTATTGTATTTGGAGTATTGTATTGAATGGAGATTGTAGCAGTATTTGGTAAATGGAGAATGTATTGTAGATTTGTAGTACTCGGGATTCCGGTCCATCAGACCGATGCTGTAAGTAGAAGTAGTAGCCTTGTTTAGTCACGTGGGTGACTAACGGCATTGTATCACCCAATGTATGTAAGAATATATCCGCTGCGTGTATCTGGTATGTAAGGAGATTGGACGGTAAGTATTGTATTAATGGTAGGGTGTTACACATGAAAATAATCCCTTGTTTGATTATGTATGTCCAGTTGTATGTTGAATGAGCTAACATACTTGTATGCCGGTATGGTCTAACATAGTGTAAAGACCGACACAGAGTGAGTAACGTTTGGCTAGAGACCCATAGATCGGGTCGATGCTTATGATAACGAAAACGTGCAAACACACAAACTATCCGTTAAAGTGTAACGATAACACAAACATATGAACTCCCTAGAATGTGAGGAGATGTGCGGATTGAGTAATTACTCACCGATGACGAGTTAGTAAACCATAATGACACAATCCACGAAACAAATGAGAGTGGAAAGATAAGTGAACCTCCTTCAAGAGGATTAAAGATATTCGAAGATGTGAACTAGTAAAGAAGGTAAAAGAGACCTAAGGGATTAGTAGCTCCCTTGAGACATGGTCGACCTCCTATATGAGGATTTCACCCGATATAGAAAATAACTGAAAGTATGAGTAAGTGAAATGTATGGATAACTCTTAAAACCTATGATTAACCGAACTTAAGTAATGTTCCCACAGTCATTAGAAACATCGAGAGAGATGCTTCTAGACTAATATACATAATATTATTATAACTCCGAGAGAGGAGTGTATGGGAATGTAAGTAGTCCGAGAGTAGTCGGACCTATGTAAAAGAGATAGGAACTAAGAGAGAGTTCCGTGAGCTAGTTGAACCTTCCCACCATGCTAGACCCGGAGTAGGGTCGAAACCAGGGAAGTAAGACTATGGTTGAGAGCCATAAGTTTTGGCCTAAGTATGTATTAAGAGTAACAAGCGTGACGTAGGAGACCTGTAGTGTCTCGAGAATCTACAAGAGCTTGAGTATAATTAACCCAAGAGTGTGGATGAGATAATGAGTATAAATAACCCAAGAGTGTGGGTGAGATAATGAGTGTAAGTAACCCGAGAGATGGGTGAGTAGTATAGTACGAGTAGCCCAAGAGAATGAGCGGAAATAAGAATAAGTAACCCGAGAGAGCGGGTGAGCTATTAAATGAGTAACCGAGGCATAGTGAGGTATAACCCTCATGGCCTAAGAGTAAATCGATACAACTAAAAACTTGTTATGTTAGTTAGGGATTGTATCCCATGATTGATTGTCGAATCCTTGTGTAGTGTACATATATAATGTATTACTATATGCATGTTGGTTGAATTAAAATGAACTCCATGCTCTCGACAAAAGTAGTCGGCGTACCCCGGTTAGCGCTCGGGGTATGCGAATTTCATATGTAGCGTTAAGCTGAGACCCTAGGGGCAACGTTTTTTTTTTCAGGTACACCGAAGATGGTACCGTTCGAGAGTAGGACGGGGTCGGTGGTTTGCATGGGTAGTTAGATTTAATTACTTGTGTATTGAAAGAGGTGTAAGACCGTATATGTTGTCGGCATCCATATATTGTAGACTCGGTTGTTCCAGTTCATCAGACCGTTACAGTATGTAAGAAAGGCCTGGTTAACCACATGGGTGGCTAACGGCGTTGTTTCACCCCTCGTTGTAATTAGAGTTCCGCTGCGTGAGTAGGAGTAATTAGTAATGGTTTAAGAGGTAATGATGAGATTAACGGTTGGGGTGTTACAAAAAATGGTATCAGAGCCAATTATCGCTCTGATGACTGGAAATACCGAGCCTAGGAAATTCCGAGTTAGGTTTCAGAGACTTAGGGCTAAGGGTTGAGTGATAGCGTGAGAGATGCGCTAGTTAGGAACTTCGGTATGAACTGGATACCTACAATACCAAACCCGCCCTCCACAACCCCCGTATTAAAAGCTCGGGAAAGAACGCCAGAGAGACGGGGAACCCGATATGACAGTTATTAAATATTTCAATATGAACCAGAACTGTCATGCGGTAGATCCTGAGAACCGAAAACCCCAGAGACGGATCCCGCTGGAACGATAATAACCGCACTCAATGGCGTGAGGTCGAGAAATCCTAATCCAAGGAGACCAGAATCTGTGGCAGCTCGGGGCGACATGCTTAGCAGTCGCGAGAACACAGCTGGTCAAGCAGCAGCAAGAAGGATGCACCAACCGTGCAACAAAGCGGATTCATGAGAACAATGAGACCGGGACACAAGTCTACGGACCGCCATGGTTATGTAATACCACTAACAGTATACTACCCTACTAAGAACCTAGTTGAGAGTAGGTACACCCACCCTGCCACACCCGAAGAAGTTGCAATACTTAACTGATATAGCTTAGACAGCTACGAGCATAATTACGGGACATACCCGAATAGGACTACTGAAGTAGTGCCTAAATAAGTTAAACCTCGGTAACCATAGCAAAGATGTGGGAACGAGCAACGAGGTAGATCATAGAACTAAGTAATTAAGGAACTCCAAGATTGGAGAAGCACCTAAAAGGTTGACATACGTGTCAAGATGAACAAGTAGCAGCTCCGACGAGCAGTTATCCGACCAAAGGATCAAAGGAAGAGCCGATAAGGCTACCAAATTTAATGTGAACAATACCGTGACCGGTATGAGTTAACCTAAAAACCGCCTGTACCACGCACTTGCCACGGCAAGTGCAGTAGTAGTAACAGGACTGTTAAGAGGAACTTTGACAAGTGACAAGTACTTAAAAGTACGAAGACGGCAAGAGAAGCCAATATATCACTACAAACCCTAAGAATTCTGAAACGAAACCTTGGAAAGGCCTAACGGCCTGACCACTGTATAAAGAACATACCAGTCTGCGGGAAGCTAGACTTGGTAAGATCCAAACCTCTATATAAACCCACCACCTTAACTGCATAAACACACACCGCACGACGGGAGTCTGAAGAATTCGCTCACCTTAAACAAACCAAACCAGAAAACCACGGAAGGTTATCATAGGACGATATAAGAGGAGTTGGCAATAGAATACTTCGCCTAGGCGTGTGACCGACACTACAGTGTACTAAACGAGACGTGGGAACGACCGCACTCCGAAGAGAGCTTGCGGGCCTGACAGACCAATTATGAGTTAGTCGGGTAAGTGGTAACGTATCAATAAGATACTCCATGTAAGTATACAAGTAGAGTATGGAACACGCGCGAAGTAGCCACTCCATACTACAGATGAAAGAGCCAATTCAAACCAAGACAGTTGGACACCTCGAATGACCGAAGAACACAGAGAAGCTTAAAATGCAAAAGGAGTCAAGAACCCATATCAAATTGATGACTAAGAGTCGAAAGTGCGAGAAGCACCGAGTATTAAAAATAGACATTGGATATGTCTCAGAAATTATGAAGGAAATATATAAGGTAACTGGGATGAATACCCGGCGCAAAACAATATGGCGAATGCCTAAAATGAACATATTAATGTTCGATAAACGGGATAGAATTCCCATAGTATACTTCACTGAAGAGAATGAAGACTTGACCAAGATGGTAAAGGGAAAGTACCTAGGATCTACCCAATAATGGGAGACATTACAACCCTAAACGGGATAGTTCGAACTATATAACCGCAATGCGGGTAAGGAACTGAACATACCCATGAGTTCAAGCCAGATGTAATGGCATGACTCAGTAACACCCAGGAGCAATCCGTGAAGGGTACCAGAATCAACAATAGTTGAACGAAACATCGTGTGAGAACACAAGTGTAAGCGAACACTCGGGTAGAACCCGAAGGGATCCCACGTAGCAAGGGATACCCTAAATTGCCAAAGGGCACTGATTATTGTCGGGATACAAAAGGGCCTTCCATGTACGGAAGTGTGATGGGACAATCATACCAAGGAGCCCAGTAATACCTCCAAACCATAGAATGGTGTACGGAGAAGTAGAAACTTGTATAAACAGCCGCACAGAACATGGCTCGAGGCAAAGTGGCTTGTAAGCCGGAAAAACCAATTACCGTTCTTAAATTTAAACGTACAAAACCTATGCATAAAGGCATAAAAGGAATTGTGGAGAACGAACCACTACCTTAGAATGGGGACACCACTAGTTATTGTGGAGCCTAGGGAGCGGCAATTGCGTGAATCCTCCAGAGAAAGGCTACCACCCCAGAATGTAATGTGAACCGCTACAGCGGTGTAGTGAAACTTGAGCATGTGTTTATTGCCAAGGAGTACATAAAGCAGAGACAGTATATAGAAAGGCTTTGATAGCAGTGGAAGGAAACCGAGAGACTAATCGGATGAGTAGCAAACACTGTAAGTGTGCAATATGAATTACAGAGTAAACAATACGCAAGAAGCGCAGAGAAGGTTAAGATAACAGTGTATTCTATTGAGCCAAGTGAATGGCAAGCCATAATATAAATGGCGGGAGCACATGAGTGGAAGCTAAAGTAGTAGCGGATGCCATAGGAACGAATAAGAACATGGTACGCAGCAAGCGACCATTGTAAGAGTATTAGCCAGACCTCCATGTGATGTTGATCAGAAAAGGATAGTAAAGGAGACATGTTCATTCCTATCTCATGGGTGACTTACTGCCAAGCGTTTACACTTCTGCACTCTGTATGACTGAGTGTTTTAGTATTGCACTTGTGCGGTAATGATCTTATGGGATGGCTAGGAACTTGAGAATTGTCAACGGAACCTGTTGAGCGAGAATCTAGAGAAGTAACTGTGCGGCCGTTGGCCAAAGGTGCACGAAGTACGTGGGCAGTAACCCACAGGGCCCAGGATCGATGGATGGTAAATGCAGAGTAGTACGAATGAAGAACTCTGGTACAGAAACAAGTAAACAAACAAAAAAAAAATAAACGAGGAAGCACTACATACTAAGTAGTAGCTTGACCTCAACCGATAGTAAGTCGGAAAAAAGTAAGTGAATAATCACGAAAGTATACAGTGTTATACGAAATAGATTTCCAGAGAACTGGAGAGAAAATCTATAAACTCATCGAATTCGCATATGGTAAGAGGTACCACGCGACGATTGAGAAACCTTTATTCCCAAGTCAAAAAGGGATAGAAAGGGTAGTGAATAATACATTGAGAATACCAAAGGGTGAATTAAGCTTTAGTTACGATCACACATCAGGAGCCAGTGGGCTGTAATTCAAAGTTAAGTATACATGACAAACATGAGTAAATGGCTAATCATAAACGCCTTGAAGCCTGGAGGCTAGAACTAGAACTGAACCCGGTTATGAGTCAATTAACCGCATTGAAGTTAAAACACTTCATGATAGTCGAATTAGTGAACCAATGTTCAGTAATAACATATGGTCGATTACGTGGGCGTAACCCCTTTTAAGGGGGGGTAGGGCGAGAAACCGCTTAGAGTATGTTTTACGTATTGGTGCGTAAACTACTATGTGCATAGCATAAAAGGAATTATTTTGATGATAGGACCTCATGTTACATAAACATGTGTACCCATTCATCGAGTAAGTATGAGTATTTTGCATGAGAGATGCGAGTGATGTGTATATAATAATATGAAAAGAGGAGTAAGGAAACTCCTGGGGAAAGAGAATCCCTATTAGTATATGTCTATTGAGATTAGACATGAGATATTAAGAGTATGAATCGGTATGAAACCGGTATATAACCTAGTAGGGAGTGAGTTCCCTAAGTGATTTTATTTAAGAATGATTGATGGAGTGAGTTCCATCTTTTGGAGTTGTATGTAGTGTGTTTTTAATTGAGTAACAATTTGAGAAATTAAGTCATGAGTTCTTAGGTAAAGTAAGTGAAGTAAAGTTGAGAATAATGGAGGACTTAGGTTCCATAACTAAGAGATAAGTTGAAATGAGTTGGGTTATGAATACGACTAGAAAGAGTTAAAGATAGAAAACAAAAATGTTTGACTATCTGATTGTTTGAAACTGACGTAGGAGGTGGAACTTGATCTGCTAGCGATCAAGGGAAACCGAACACAAATTGGGGTGGAAGGATAGTTCCACACTGATGCTGATCACATCAGGGTGGGATGATTCCTGAAGCTCCCTATAAGTGGTCACAAGTAATCACGCTAAGAAAAGAGGCAACTACCATAAATTGGATTTGGAGTTGTGTGATGCTTTAAAAAGAAAATTTTCAAATGGAATTACAAAAGAATTTTCTTCAAGTATGAAGAGATGGAAATGAAACTGGTTTTAAACCGCTATCACCCGCCGATGGCTGTGGCCTTAAGTCTTGATGACCGGTAGAACGGTGGACGTGTATTAGTTTTGAAACCATTGCACCGTACGTGCGGCGGTCCTAGTGACGGTTGGGGCGGTTGGGTCGGTGATAGTGAGTGATTTTCCAAAGGCAGCGGGACAGGGAGAGTACCCGGAGACGATCCGTGTGTGTGAGTGTAGTATAGTAGTGAGTAGTGATGACCTGATATTTATACGTGAAACGTTTTGATCAGAACCGAAGGGACCGTGGCCAGAGAGAGTAAGTGCCCATTTGTCATGAAACGGCCGTGGACCAGAGAGCGTAAGTGTCCAACGTGACCGGTGCCTGAGGGATCAGTAGTATATTACTCAATATGGATTCGAGGACTGTAGTGCCTTCTTGTCTTCGGACCGATTCCATGAAGAGTATAAGAGTATTTTTGATTGCTATACATGCTGTGATATGTGTGTGGTATGTGTAGGGTGAAATGAGACTGACTTATGGAGTCTGTAAGGTTATACATGTATATAACCTTGGCATAGTGTGCCCATGAGAGTAACGATATTAGATTCACCAACTTTGAGGACAAAGTTCCTAAGGGGGGTAGATTTTAATACCCCGGATCTAAAAATGGTGATTAAATTATTCTAATACGATTATTAAAGGCCTAGTAGTGCCTAGAGAGTATTGCTAAAGAGAATAAAACCAAAAGAAAAGAGAAAATGCGTAAAACGCGAAAAATGCTAAAACGCGCATTAAATGAGTATAAGAGATATATGATCTCGTTAGGGTCCGAGATGGATCCCTAAGGCTTAGTTAGGCCTAATTAGTATACGGGAGTGATTCCCGAAGATAACGGATCCAAATAATGGATTAAAACGTTAACGGAGTTTTAAAGCACGTTTTTTTGAGAAAGCCCAAAAACGTGAATTTAAGAGGTCAAACGGACCCGTAAAAATTATGGTTGACTATAAAACTATAATTAAGCATTAATGGAAGCTTAATAACCATTAAAAATAAAGAAACGAGAAAAATCCGAAAAACGGGCCCGGTTAGTGAATAGTGCCAAACGGGTAAAATAACATGCGTTTTCTGTAAAAGACGAAAAACGCTCCCAGCTTGTAATATATATGGGCCGGTTTTAATTAGTGTGTACACACACACATTAATATGCTTGCTAGCTAATTAGTAATAAGATGACAAGTAAATAAGTAAAGCAAAAAGTGAAATAGTAAAAAGTAGTTTAAGTACTCTCTTTCACCTTTCTTTCCTTATTTCACGTTTTTGCCCAGCTCTCTGTTATCTACTTCTTCCTCCTCTGTAAGCTAGCTGACTCCAAAGCAGCACACAACCTCCATCTTCTCCTTCCATTAACTTGCTCATTTCTCCACCAAATCACACAAAAATTATACCGCTAGATTCCTCTCGGTGAGAGCTTCGTTTTCCACCCAACAGAATCTTGATTCTTCCATCTTCACTTCCATGGATGTTGGGCGTTTTGAAGCTTGAAGGGCCGATTTTAACTCTCCTTCACCTCCTTGATGCCTTAAGGTAATATTAAGCAAGAGTCTTGCTCATTCCTAGCTAGTTTTTGCAAGTTTGGAAAATTTTCCCCACGTTGAAAATTTTCTCCCGTTTCAGCCGGTTCTCCATGCTCTTGTGGATGTTGTTAGAAACTCCTCCAGTTGATTTCCAAGCTATCCATTTGGTTAATCTAAGGTAATATCTAAGTTAAGCTTTGAAAACTAGCTCCTTAAAAATATTAGGTTGTGTGGGAAAAATTGAATTGAATTGTTGTTATGTGTGTGACGGGATATGGTTGTAGCTAGCAATCCATAATCCTCTGTGTGGTGTGGAAACAAGAAGAGAAAGAGGGAGCAAGAGAAAGTGAAAGAAGAGAAAGAAAACCGAAAACAAACAAGGTAATAAGCTCACCTTGAGTTGGTTTCATTTGGCTTGCAAAACAGATGTTAGTATTGAATTAATAACCTTGAATTGGTGTAGTCATGATACTACAATATAGTTTGTTGAACGAGGGAGCTTTAATGTTGTTTGGGTGTGTGTGAAATAAACCTAGAAACTAAGCTAGTAAATATGTGTTAACAATGTGGAAATCATTGTGTTGTTATAGTAAGTGTTATAGTTGTTGATGTCCAAACCAAACAGGGGTGAAGAACTGATTATGAACATACTTAGTGTGCTGAAAATGCTTTGAAAGTAGACAAGTGCTGTCAAAATTAGTCTAGGTATGTATAGACTTGAATGTTTAATGAGAAGAGAAGAACAAAGTGTGTTTTGGATTTATCATGAGTATCTAATTGCCCTGGAAACAAGAGTTGAGAGGGTTGTATGGTGGAGTAGAATCTAGGATAAGCATAATGCAAGAGGCATAATGGTAAAGCTCTAGCAGAAACAAATCTGTAGCACAAGTGTGCAAAATGCAACAGAGGGAATGGAAGTTTGAGAATTTGAGCAGGAATTTGAGTAGGGATTTAAACCTATATCTAGAAGTGGGTTAGAGCATGCTTTAAGATGATTAAACAAGTGGGAAACATGTGGAATGGTTAGGGAATGATTAGAGGTGATTTAGGGGTTGAAAACTGCTCAAAAACAGACAATTTAAACACCTACAGACATGGTCCGGGTTTGTGAACAAGTACACAAACCCGGACCACTTCAAAAACGCACCAGAAAGCCATCCCAGGGGGAGGTCCGGGTTTGTAAACCAGGACACAAACCAGGACCACATGTAAAACTGTCCAGAAACTTTAAACTGTGTCTGGTCCGGGTTTGTAAACCAGGACACAAACCCGGACCAGTGTAAAAATGTACCAGAATGTGTTTTAAGGTGTCCTACTGATGGGGAAGTGAGTGGTAATGGTTTTAGATGATGTTTAGGCCTTTTTGGTGACTAGTAAAGGTCCTAAGAAGTGTAAACAAGTGCTAGGAGTGAATGAGGAAGATGTGAGTTAAAGAACACATGAGTAAAACAAAGTATACCGGGATAATGGGGTAAGTACGGGAGTAGCATTTAATTATGTACCGTATGAGCTTAGTATTAATAATAATTTTTGGAACGTTATCAGAGGATCGTGGTAAGCCGAGCATGGTGAGATGACACGGTAAAAGTAAAAACCCCGTGAAGGTATGATTTTTCTCATACTCCACGTGCTAACCGAGTTACGTTGATTTGTGTGTTTGTGTGCCGGCTTAAGCAAGACTAAAGCATGAAAATAATCCCTTGTTTGATTATGTATGTCTAGTTGTATGTTGAATGAGCTAACATACTTCTATGCCGGTATGGTCTAACATAGTGTAAAGACCGACACAGAGTGAGTAACGTTTGGCTAGAGACCCATAGATCGGGTCGATGCTTATGATAACGAAAACGTGCAAACACACAAACTATCCGTTAAAGTGTAACGATAACGCAAACATATGAACTCCCTAGAATGTGAGGAGATGTGCGGATTGAGTAATTACCCGATGACGGTTAGTAAACCATAATGACACAATCCACGAAACAAATGAGAGTGGAAAGATAAGTGAACCTCCTTCAAGAGGATTAAAGATAGTTCGAAGATGTGAACTAGTAAAGAAGGTAAAAGAGACCTAAGGGATTAGTAGCTCCCTTGAGACATGGTCGACTTCCTATATAAGGATTTTACCCGATATAAGAAAATAACCGAAAGTATGAGTAAGTGAAATGTATGGATAACTCTTAAAACCTAAGATTAACCGAACTTAAGTAATGTTCCCAAGGTCATTGGAAACATCGAGAGTGATGCTTCTAGACTAATATACGTAATATTATTATAACTCTGAGAGAGGAGTGTATGGGAATGTAAGTGGTCCGAGAGTAGTCGGACCTAAGTAAAAGAGATAGGAACTAAGAGAGAGTTCCGTGAGCTAGTTGAACCTTCCCACCATGCTAGACCCGGAGTAGGGTCGAAACCAGGGAAGTAAGACTATGCTTGAGAGCCATAAGTTTTGGCCTAAGTATGTATTAAGAGTAACAAGCGTGACGTAGGAGACCTGTAGTGTCTCGAGAATCTACAAGAGCTTGAGTATAATTAACCCAAGAGTGTGGGTGAGATAATGTATAAATAACCCAAGAGTGTGGGTGAGATAATGAGTGTAAGTAACCCGAGAGAATGGGTGAGTATAGTACGAGTAGCCAAGAGAATGAGCGGAAATAAGAATAAGTAACCTGAGAGAGCGGGTGAGCTATTAAATGAGTAACCGAGGCATAGTGAGGTATAACCCTCATGGCCTAAGAGTAAATCGATACAACTAACAACCTTGTTATGTTAGTTAGGGATTGTATCCCATGATTGATTGTCGAATCCTTGTGTAGTGTACATATATAATGTATTACTATATGCATGTTGGTTGAATTAAAATGAACTCCATGCTCTCGACAAAAGTAGTCGTCGTACCCCGGTTAGCGCTCGGGGTATGCGAATTTCATATGTAGCGTTAAGATGATCCCCTAGGGGCAACGTTTTTATTTTTCAGGTACACCGAAGATGGTACCGTTCGAGAGTAGGACGGGGTTGGTGGTTTGCATGGGTAGTTAGATTTAATTACTTGTGTATTGAAAGAGGTGTAAGACCGTATATGTTGTCGGCATCCATATATTGTAGACTCAGTATAGTAAATAAATGATTTGAGTAAAGTATTAGTATTGTGTATTCGGTTGTTCCAGTTCATCAGACCGTTACGGTATGTAAGAAAGGCCTGGTTAACCACATGGGTGGCTAACGGCGTTGTTTCACCCCTCGTTGTAATTAGAGTTCCGCTGCGTGAGTAGGAGTAATTAGTAACGGTTTAAGAGGTAATGACGAGATTAACGGTTGGGGTGTTTACACTTAAAGCATATTTTGTTTTTAACTTGTTTTCAAGCTTGGTTTTCTTTGTTAATTGATTTAAAATGACCATTAGGATATTACTAAGGTCTTAGAACAATATTTGGGTACTCACCCAAGTCTCTCCAAGCTTAGAGCACGTTTTTGCTTAAACTGCTTTTGGTGTTTCCTTATGTTTTCTTGGTTAGGAATGTTTCTTAATGTTTCTACGGCATTATTTAGCCTCCTTATAACTTAGTTATCACTTAAACACCATATCTAAGTTTGGGGTATTTCATAATTAGCCTTATAAATTAATTACACAATTAATTAACACAAAAAGGTTTGGGGTATTTCACTTTTGGTTTCTCTTACTTCACAAACATTCTTAAGGACTTAATTAGCCTTAGAAAATAATAATTACTTAATTAATTAACACATTAAGGTTTGGGGTATTTCAGATAATAACAAACAGATATACAGCTTAATCACATACACATGCATATAAGCATCCACATAGAATTCTTATCACACATCAAATAATGTCTGGACCTGAGGGAATACTCAGGACAATCCAGATCAAAACCGTCCACATACCGTACATCACAGACCAAGGATGCGCAAAAACCTAGCTCGTCAAGCACCTCCGTCTGTCGTACAATCTAAAAAATAATAACACTATGAGTCAGTCTCCATGACTAACTAGATCCGGTATTTCCGAATAACATTGTAACCCCGACAGTTCATCCCCGGATTTAAACAGTTAATTGTTACGGGTTTCTCTAAACCAGTCGGATTCGTTACTTAGACTCGTAGTTCGTAATATTTCGACTGTTGAGTTTAATTCATTATATCATTTAATCTTGTTCATTCTTGAACTTAGGCATATAACGTATAGTTGCATGTATACATGCATTATTATCGTACGGTATTATTATCCCACCAATAAATATAATACATTGTATTATATAATCCATTAATCTTGTAATAAACTACATTTGAATTCAAAACTATAACATATAGTTCATAAACTATATCATGTAATAACCTTCACCATTTATATTATATGGTTTCCAACCATAATATATACTCGTCCTTATATATATATAACTCTCGCATTTATATATATGTAAGTTTCATGAATTATAAAACTCTTATATTATATGTCACATTTTATCATCTTATATGGGGATTATTCCCATTAATGATTATTCCCATTAATTGTATTATATTATACAACTTATATTAAGATCCTTATCTTAATATTATGTAACATTTTATGTTGTATAATTACAACTCCTAAGGTTTATTCAATATATACCTTAGTTTATAAACCTCATTAATACCATATAATTGTTATAACATTTATAACATTGTAGACCATAGTCTAAATTCATTTTCCAAACCTTATATTTTCAGTACAGCACTATATTCCCTTTTAATTTCATTTTGACCACATAACATTATGTAATGTTATACCATATACTATATCATATAATATGATTTTTATCTCATATAACTTATAGCCTATAGTATTTATACAACACTATTTTTAATTGCCGAAAAAGGCGCATCCATATTCTAGTTTTATTAACTTACCATATCTTTATGTTTATTACAATATCACCTCATAATATATACCATGTTATATATACCATATAATATAACATTTTTAACTTTATAAAAAATATAACCTAAGGTTTTATATGTATGAAAATAACCGAACATACCCTAGTTTGTTCTTATTTATTTTCCAGCACCTTTGACACTCCAAATTACAATTTGACCACATATATAATATTATGTTACATATATCATATATTATACCATTTAAACCTTAATATAAATATAACATATAGTTATATAATATCCTAATTTCCGAACAGACCCTTAGGTTGTTCTAAATTATTTTTCCACCCCTTTAACTTTCTATATTTACCAATTGACCTAATTTATAACATATAGTTTTATAATATCATTAAAACTATATATTATACACATATCTTATTAAATACTCTTATATATTCTAAAAATCATCAAATTTCACCAAAAGGTTATAACTACCATTTCTAACACACAAACTTTTGGTATTTATACTTCCACCCCATATGTCATGTAATTTGTAACAATGACATAAATAACTATATATTATACATATATAATTTATTTTAACACCAAATTCAACCCAATAAATTCCTAAAAATTCCTAATAGCCCATAGGTGTATAAAATACCATTTTATACTCCTAAGTTTTGGTAATCTCATATATACCCCATATGTTATAAAAATGTTACAATTAAATACATAACTTATTATATAGTCATAAATAAATTATTTAACTTATCTAATTTGGTCAACACCTACCGTTTGGTCAAGGTTGACCTCCTTAATACTGCCTTGACCAGTATTTTCCTTATTTACGGTTTCTACCCATATTTTCCCATAAATCACAATTTGACCCTGTAGACACCAAAAATTCTCACCCCATAAAGCAAATTCTGAAATAATAAGAGGGGTCGTCGCCTTTCATTTTTTTCAAAACATATTAACGTGCGTGCTAAGACGAAACCATCATTTATAATCTTTTTCAAAACATTTCAGAAAAAAACACAATTCTTCGAAAATGAATTTCCATCGACAGTCCAGTGTCAAGGTCGTCCCCTTTTGTTTATCACTTATTTTACTATTTTATTTTATTATTTTATTTTATTTTATTTATTTTATTTTATTTTATTTTTAATCATCTATTCACTTTTTCTTATATTTTATTTTATTCTACTATTAGCATTAGTGTTTTTATTTTCATTTCTATTTATACACACTCATTTTCATCTTTCTAACTCAATCCACACTTGGTTGAAATCTGGCCTAGCCCAATTCCTTAAACCCACTCTATTTTTAGCCCATGGCTTCAAAAAGCCCACATCAAAACCCAATCCATCTTCTAAACCCTAGAGTCCACCCTTGCTCTATATATAAAATAAAAATACTCAACAACAGAAGGAAGAGCGGGGCATTTTTGGTCTTCTTCCTCATCGACTCCAATGGGAAATTTCTTCTTCAACCAGGAACGACAGCCGCCACCATCTCCATGGTTCTCTTCTCTCAGTCCTATCCGCCTCCCTCATTCTTCTTTCTTTCCTTCAACCCGATAGTCTGAAACCGAGAACGTTTGTTTCTCTTCTTTATCCCGACCACCATCACCATTTACCCGTTCTCGATCTTATCAGAAGAGGAACCCAAAATCCCTCGCTCTCTCCTCCACTGATCTCCCGCATCTCTAGAATCAGTTCTCCTCAACAATGGCACCACTCCCCATCACTTCCGGTTTTTCTTCTCAAAGAACCCGAAACCTAAGCATCACTACCTGTCGTTCTCCTAGCGACGTTTTTGGCAAAAAACCATAACTCCCGACTCCCATTTTTCTCGGCCTTCTCTCTGGAGGTTCAATCTCGATGGCGAAGAACCCTAAAAAAGTTACCTAGCAGCCACCATTGTCTTCCCTTGGACCTCAATCTCTCCAAAAACACATTCTCACTCACGGTCAAACCTTTTCTCTGGATCGACTCAAATAATCTCCTTATCTCGTGTTGATTCTCGACTTCTTGCGTCTTCACACTTCGATTTACTCCATCGGGATAATGCCCCAGATCGTTTGCGTTCGATTCTCCAACTGGCGATTCTCCTACACGCTTCTCAGAACAAGCCTAATTGTCCATTTCAGTTGATATTGAGTTCGGAGTTCGAAACTTCCAGCTCGACTTAATCGTTGATACATGAGCTAAGGTGGGTTTTCTTACTTTGCTATACTTGGATTACTTTTGAGTTTGATCTGGACCTATTCGTTATGGTAAAGTTTGTTGGATTTGCGTTTATTAAGAGTTTGATTACATCATCTGCTTCGAAATGCTACCAAATTTGGAACACTTACTGTTTCTTTTGATTGATGTGTCGCTGAGGTACACTATGTAGCAAGCTCTGGGTTGAGATTGGTACATGTGTCCGAATAGGAATGTATGCTTTACGAGTTGATCAACGTGGTGGCATCTTGCGTTTGACGATATTTGCTCCTAGCAATTAATACCCCCGTCTGCGCATTATTGTTGCCTGGGAAAGTGTTTGCTTCTGGTGTTAAGGTAAAAATATAATCAATTGGCTTTGAGCATTGACTTGCACATGTGGGCTGCTTGGAATGACCTTGGACTTTGGATTTGACGTCTCTACATGGGGTTTGGAAATTTTATCTTCTCACCTTTACTAAAATTCAATTACACTTGACCTTTAACTGCCCCTTGCGCATTGATATGTGGTTTGGAAATTGAGTTTGATAACTAGCATGATGTTGTCCCTTTGCGCTTAGATATGAACATAAATCGAATGATAGTTGCCCAAATGATATGATTGCTTAGATAAATCGTTCATTGGCTGGATGGTCCTTATTAATTCTTCATCTTAGAAGGGAAATGATATAAACCCTTCTAGGTATGATCCCACATGACTCACAACTTCACCTCTTCGATACTACACTTCGGTTGAGTCTTAATCTAAGATGACGAATTAATTTGAGTAGCAACCCCAATGCTTGATTTATCTTACAATCTTTAGCATTTGTTGGCAGCTTGAAACTCTTTTCTTTGTTCTCGGTTGGGGTGTGGGAGATGATTAGATTGCCCCCTTTCCTCCCATTGAGAGGGGCCGTATGATCCCATTGCACACATCCCAACCCTCTTCTATTCTTTGACTAATGCATTTGCCTCTTGGTTATGTTTTTGACATGTACATAACGCTCGTGGAACGAGAAACTACTCTAAGACTAAGGAACGGGACCTTGGCTAGGACTACCGGGGTCTCTGCTTCAAACACATGTAACGGTTGGTGCACTTCTTGCTGATCCTATCAGCTCAAGTGAGGCGGCGTCGATGTGACCCCCCATAGCAGCTCTGTATTTAAGATTGTTATCTATGTTTATATTAATCTGTAATTTTTTTATTGTTCTTACTTTCGGTTGTAGTCTTAGGACTTATTCATTTTGTAATTCATTCTTTGCACGTGAACAATTTTAGTATGTTATCTCTAGCTAGTTTTGGGTTATGTTGTTCTAGCGCTTATTTGACCCCTTTATACATTCCTTTGAGCTTGGAGATTAATTTGAAATCTTGTAGGTTTTTCACTAGTGTTCAATCATCAAATTTTTGTACATAATGTTTACACTTCATTTTGCTTCTCCAATGTTTGTACTCTATGCGAGATATTTGCTTTGCCGTTTTGTGATTTATGCCCCTTGATTGTTGCTATTAATATCCTAAGCCCTAGTTATGCCCTTAGGTCCAAGCCATTAGGATAGTGGGAGTCCCTTGGCACTTAGTGGATCATATGTCCTTCTTGGTCAAGGTGACACCCTAAACCTTAAAAACACACATCTAAAATTATGTATATAAAAAAAAAGTGAAGAGCAATTCATTTCCAAAGTCTCAAGTCCGAAAATAGCCCATTCTATAAAACTTGGCCCAATACCCTTCCTTGGCCCAACGACAATTGTCGACCCGGCCCAAAAGCCCAATCACCCCAAATTCAAATATGGCCCAAAACTTAATCCAAACTCAATTCATCTCAATTCAATTCAAGCCCAATTCAATTCAATTCAAGCCTAATTCAAATTCAATTAAATTCACTCCAATTCAATTCGGTTTCGGCCCAATTCGACTCATCTGAATTCAATTTCAGCCCATCTCAATTCTAATTCAATTCATTCTAATTCAATTCAACCCATTCCAATTCAATTTAACCCAGCCCAACCCATTTCAATTCAAACCCGATTCAAATCGAATTCAATCCAATTCATTTCAATTCAAACCTGATTCAAATCTAATTCAACCCATTTCATTTCATTTCAGACCCAAGCCCAATTCAAACCAAACCCATTTTGGACCCAAGCCCAATTCGACCCAAATCCATTTTAAGCCTAAACAAGGCCCATTCAGCCCAAAAGCCTAAACAAGGCCCATTCAGTCCAAAAGCCCAAATCAGGCCCATTCGGCCCGAAACCCCAACAAGGCCCAATTTGCCGTGAGCAAAACTTTGACTATGACCTGAAACTTTGACTTGACCCCAAGTTTGATCTGAAGCTTTGACTTGACCGAACTTTGACCTTGACCCGGTTCAACTTTGACCAACCCAGCTTTGACCAGCCTAACTTTGACCGACCCTACTTCAATCCACCTGAACTTTGACCCGACCCGTTTTCCAATCTCGGCCCAAACCAAATTCAATTCAAATCCATTTCAATTCCAATTCCAATTCAACTTCAAACAAAATTCATCTCAATGCAAATTCAGTTAACTTTCAATTTCAATTTCAATTCCAATTCAAAATTCACTCAATTCCAATTGAATTCAAAAACTCTTTCATTCCCGATGCAATTCAAAAATTCTATTAAATCCCTAATAATTTCAAACTTCATAAATTGCAAATTTCAACTCCTTGAAGCTTCAAAACTCCTCATGATCTCAAATACTCCAAAAATCCAATTTCTTCCACACTCAAAATGTCTCACAGACTCGAGCGTCTCATAGACTTTGTCATTCCAATGATTCGAATGTCTCACAGACCTGAGCGTCTCACAGACCCGAGCGTCTCACAGACCCGAGCGTCTTACAGACTTCGACATCTCAAGATTTCAAACGTCTCACAGACTCGAGCGTCTCACAGACTAGCATCCCAAACTCGAAACTTCTCAAAACTCCGAACCCTTCTAAATTTCGAACACCTCAAATATCTTCAAACCCCCACAAACATTAAAACTTCCAAAACCCAAATACTATGAACTACGTAAGGTCTGATCTCAATACGGAATTGAGTACGTAGGCAACCCATACAGGGTGCGACCCCACATCAACGAAAATGTCATTTCCCACTCAGTCATCTCACCTCCAAGCAACCCTGTATCGTCTCACAGACCCGAGTGTCTCACAGACTTTGTTATCCCAATGATTTGAATGTCTCACAGACCAGAGCATCTCACAGACCCGAGCGTCTCACAGACCGAGCGTCTCACAGACTTCAACATCTCAAGATTTCAAATGTCTCTTAGACCCGAGCGTCTCACAGACTCTAGTATCTCAAACCTAACACTTCCAAAACCAAAAAAAAAACGTGAACTACGAAAGGTCTGATCTCAACAGGGAGTTGAGTACGTAGGCAGCCCATCTAGGGTGCGACCCCATTCCATACAAAAAACCCTTTTCCCACTCTAAGGTGGTACTCATACCTCTTCAAGCATTCAAGTCTCTCCTAACTCACTTTAAACCCTCATGCCTTTAGACTTCGGGTCTTCTTCATCCATTTAACCCTTAAACCTTTCCTTGATCTTTCGTTCTACATTCAACCAACTCTCAACCTGTCAACCCTTTCATTTGGCGCTAGCTTGGTAGAAAAGCTCGCCTCATCCACTCTCTTTTCTCTCTTCCCGTCCTAATCCTATCCTTGGCTTTGAACTGAATCTCTCTAATAAGGTTTTGAAAGGAGGAAATCCCGCCAATTGGAGACCGAGGTTTCCTCGGGCACCAATCCAAGGTTGCGGTCATTGCCACTTCTAAGGGGTGTAACCCAGTGCGAACCCACAATAGAATCTCTGTAAATGACCAGATAAGTCCCATCCATAGGCAACAACTTCAGAGTCAACCAACGGTTCTTAGAACCCTCATTCCCTTCCTTCCTAGTATCTTAGGTCAAACTAGGTGGCGACTCTTGTCAAATCCGCCTTATAGAGGCATCAGTCCGCGTGGAGCCCATTGAGAGCGGGTGTAGTGTTCACTTACACTCCCCATATGCTTTCTGGGAAAGACGGACGATTTAGTAGGTATTTGAGGGATGACAGAATAACAGGTTTTCACCCTCCACAGAATGGCAGATTCTAGGGTCTCGGCTTTTCAGTCAGTCCATATTTAGATAGACCCCCCTCATACCAAAAAATCACCCTCCACAGAATGGCGACTCTGCTGGGGAAAACTTGAGTAAGTTTTTCTCATAAACTTGGTCAAGGAAGACTGAACTCCATTCAAGATTGTCAGGATTTCCTAACTCTTTCAAAACCTTCAAGAGATTCTTTCCAAGCCTCTAGGATTATTCTACTCCACACTTAGAGCGTGTATCTGATGAGGACAGATAGGACTTGATAGATCCTCAACAAACATGACAACAATTGGGTTAATAATTAGCTCACGATTAGAAAGAGACACTTAGGATTGAATGAAGCTAACTTCCCTTTAGGCTAATAAACAACCAAATTGGAATTATCACCTTCAAGACAAACATTTAGTAAATAGGTTGGTGCTAACTTCCCTACTTTACTTATATGTTGTATGATTGTGGGGTGCATTGGTAGGGTAGCTTAGGACATGCATTCCTCTGTGTCACCCGCTATATTCACGAGTCACGGGATGCCGATCGGTCCACGATTGATTCCCTATGAGTCGGGTCATTCATTTGAATGGTTATACCCACGGGGCGAGGTGGTCATCGACCTACGCCTTGATACTCATGATCCAAATATATCCTCCATTATCCGAGTCTAAGCCAGCATATAGTGAACCATGAGCCTTCAGTGTCCAGCTGTCTGATCCGGTGTCTAGGACGGGTTTTACGAAGAGTCACCCCCTTGTATGCCGCCTGTCTGACCACCCTTCTGCCTTACCCTGAAGATTGCATGGGCTCAGTTCTCCATTGTTTCTCTGCACCACGGGTGTCTCTAAAGCCCAATGTCACGCTACACGTCCATAGAGGATCCCGTATTTACCGGATACCCATACATGGCACAACGTAGTCAGTGAATAATTTGGACTTTAGACACACCTGACCGTGCAGATGACGAGAGACCTGTTCCCATGCAATACTTCCCCGAGTTTCCCGAAAAGTGAGCATGTTGTCGGATCATCACTGGCTGTGGCGTATGTTTCCTTATCATCTCGGGTTGTCTGACCTTTCGAACTTAAGCACTCCGGACTTTCTTGATGACATGCCCCACAAGGCATAACAGAGAAACCCCGAGAGATGACAGTGAAGGGACGATGGTTCCCCCGGTGAGACGGAGTCATAATGACCTGGAAAGTGATTATCCCAACATTAACACTTACAGCTCCACATTAAATACAGCCACGATTTACTTTCATGCTATACATGTGTGCAAACCGTTTTTTCAAACCAATAGTTCCAAATGTTCGGAATTCTCTTTGAATGTCTCTTAAAGCTTTCTTATGAGCCCGTTAATTTTAAAAAAAAATCTCTCAATCTTACTCATAAACATTTGCGGTTTTAAACCTGCACTTCATCTTTAAAATATCATTTCCAAAACAATTTTCAAAACTAAATTTCGAAAAACCTACTTTCTATAAACAAATGTTGAAACAACTTTTTTTCACGGATTTTTTATCAAAATAGTTTTCGAAAACAGTTTTCAAGGTTAATTTTCATAAGCGTATTTCAAAATAAATGATTTAGTCCCATGTTGTGACCCGCTATTTTTGAAGTTCTGCCCACCTTCAAGAGCAGCGGTCATTACCGTGGAGTGTTCTAGTCATTTCGTGTTTTCACAAAAGTAGTGGATTTTCACATAAGATTTTGTGCTCGATCATTCACTTTCCTTTCTCAAAAATATCCCTCATTCCCATCGTCGGAAGCAAGAGGAGCAGCATGAAGATCGACTACACAGTTTGAGCCAAAAGCAGAGGTGCATCAACCCGTGGAGCTAGCCGAGCGACATGAAGACCAACACCAACTGTTCAAATACAAAAATCAGAGGTGTACCAACCCGAGTCAAGCGACATAGAGGCTAGCAACGATTGTTCGAGTTTAAACTATTGAAAATCAGAGGAACACTAGACCTGTTTTGTTTGATCACAGCAAGCTTCGCTGTAAGAGCCCGAAGGACGAGCAGTCGGTTAAGACCCAAAAGTGAGCGAGTAGCCGGTCAAGAGCCAATCAGGAGCCCGAGCGTAAGCAGTCAGTCAGAAGCTCAAAGACGGAGCAGAAGAATTCGAGAGAAGTTTTTAAGCTCAAACTCCCCCATTTAATGACCTTTAGAATTGATGTATAGGTTTTCCCTAGCATTCTTTTCTTTCTTGTCAATTTCTGAATAAACTTTGTGTATAGGTTGTACATTCCCTTTGAATTTATTTAGATCAAATGTGTATAGGGTTCCCCACTCCCTATTTTATTTGCGATTGACCGAGCGTCATAATTCATATTGAGAAAATCCACCACTTTGAAAACACGTGTTTTCAAAATTGTTTTTTCCAAACTTGGTTTCTTTTGGCATGCACGTATAATGAAAAGAACGAATAAGGAGCGACCTCTCACAGTTATATGTCATTCATCAACCTTGCTTTATGGGGTGAAAATTCACGGTATCTACAGCAGGCATCCCCTAAATAAACAACACCAACAAATGCAATCGAGTACAAAGCAAAACACATGCATTGCATTCATGGCAAAAAAAAAGAGAGTCACTTGCATTTCCAGTTAGTTCAAATGCATCAATCGTTCACAAGTCCTGTCCACCTCAAAAAAAAAATTTCACAATCATGTGTTTCATTGTAACCACACCACACATTAGCTTTCATCCCAATATCTCGATTGCCAAAGCCCGATCTCAGAGGGATGGAAAAGAAAAGCGAGTTCAAACCTCTCCCAATCAGAATCATCATGCACGTCAGTGACTAAAAGGGAAAGAGCGTGTCATACCATGGGGCCACCATGCGGGAGTTGTCACTCCCTAAAAGTTCAAAATCCAGGGGCCAATCACCAACCCGAACTCATTTGAGAATTACTACCCCAACAGCGACCCCAACAGCTAGACCACCTTCAGGGCCAATCGTGACGGGATGAGCTTCGTGGACTATTAACTGGAACCAACTCAAGCGAGACTAGGCGAAACCTTACCATTCATGCATTGCATCCAAAAACAAAACAAAATTCAAAAAAAACGTTCAATCAACCATTTCCATTCACCATTTTCAGCATTTCATGCATCCTATATGTAGTAGTTCCACATTACCACAATACATCAGTAGATAATCGCATTTGCATACCCCCATATCGAAATGACATCTTTGGGAAAATCGTGAGAGATTGATTGAACATAGTGCGTGAACCACTTAACTCTTGACCCATCAGTGAACACAAGGGTCTAATTAAAATCAGCACCACAAACCAAGT
Source organism: Limonium bicolor (assembly GCA_023374045.1). NCBI lineage: Eukaryota > Viridiplantae > Streptophyta > Magnoliopsida > Caryophyllales > Plumbaginaceae > Limonium > Limonium bicolor. The sequence continues at coordinate 72,045,439 of CM041780.1, forward strand.
GAGTAGTGTGCAAAGAGCAGTATTTTCTCTTGAATTTCAAGTAAACGTTTTGGACAATCCACTAAGCGATGAGGGAAGGTAGAGAGAGCCAATCGAGGTAAAACCACGAGCGACATGTGCATTCCTTCGTCACATGGAGAGGCACGATTTAAAGTGAGATCGATGTCGATAGCAAGATACGAATTGTAATTCATGCAAAGATCCGAGATTAGTAAGAAAACAATCATTGACTAATGAGGATGAGGAGGCACTTAGGATCAAAAATCTCCACAAGACCAAACAAATTTAATTGCCATGTGCATAATCCCTTAGTGATCCCCGCTGAGCCTTTCACGATTAACCTTTTTCTACGAACTCCACAACATGCCACCTGACATATACATACTTACCCTTGCAATAGAGGAGCTCGAAGGAGCCAGAGCCATGGCCCCTCCCCACCATCTTCCACAAAAACAACAAATGAAATGTTCAAATAACTTAGTGAGTCAATGCAACTCCAAAGCCAAACACCAAAAAAAAACACCGAAAATGTTCAAGAAGATCGATGAGTCAATGCAACTCCAAAGCTGAGAGCCAGAATACGAAGTATAGAATGCTTGAGAAAGTCAATGAGCCAAATACAATTTCCAAAACACCCAAATGAGAGGAAAGTTCAAATCGTACGCCAGAAGAGACAAGAAGGAGAAATCCAAACCAAAAGGACCAACGATGTCCTAAAGAAACCGATAAGGGGTTATCAAAACCCGTCTAATCATTCCACCCATGGCAAAGGTGAAACATGTCCTCTATTGCACAAAAGCTCCACAATTCCCAAATAAATCCTCCAGTCCCATGTGACATACATCATACCCCTCAACCCCGTTATAACCCAATAAAAGACCTCGGACTCGTATGTCAATGAGCGTTAACTGAAAGTATCGGATCTGAAACATGAATCATAAGCTCATACTTGTTATCAACATGTCCCGTCATCCCATAGGGGACCTTGAGTGAATGAGTGTGACCTAATCCCATAAGGTCTTTAGAGTGCGAGTGACTCTTCGATTAAACTACCCAAATCATAATCAGCCTACCCCATTGCATGTGAGGAATTTGTGAGGAACGGAAAGTTCATAACCTCGAAAAGAAATTCTCAGGAAAATACTGCTCTGAGCATCAAGAGTATCATCACGACATTAGCACACATGGCCATACTCACGAGAGATTGACCCGCATCCCTCCATGAGAGGAAAGTGATTCACACATTCCAATTCAACAATCACTCAAGATCGAACCGAAGATGTTTTATATTCGTAAACCTCGTATTAATAGAGATAGGGCCATACCTTTTCTCCAAAAATTGCATATGCATTTTGCATCGTATCCAGCATTTAATACCTGCATGCATCATAACCAGTACATCATCAGCATCTGACCGGTAAGAACTTTGCCTAGTCTCGCTGAAAGTCAACTTCAGTTGCAGTTATTGATGCGTAAATTTTGATAAAAAGAAATCAGAAACTGGCAATCCGGAGCCATACAAAGATCTTCCTGGAGTTATCCCATGTCATACTCGAGTCTCAACGACACCACTCCCAAAGCCAAGCTAGAGCCATGCGGGAGGCATCCTCACACTTTGAGACTATCCTAGAGCCATGCGGGAGACATCCCCACACTTTGAGACTATCCCTAGAGCTACACGGAGCCATTCTCATACTTTGAAACCATCCTTGGAACTACACAAGGGGGATCCTAATAGTCCGAGAACAATACGGGAGCCACCTCAAATCCACATCAAATCTATCTCGTTACCAAGGTCTTTGCCTACAGAATTTCGAACTACGTATGGTCTGATCTCAATACGAAATTGAGTACGTAGGCAGCCCGCCCAGGGTGCGACCACTTCACAGGCGAAAGTCCCCTTTCTTCCTCGCCATCACCAATGGAGCCATCTCATAGCCCTTCCCCGAGCCATCCTGAGCCACCCTGGCGCCATCCTGAGGAAATCCCGAAGTCATAACCGGACCGAGCCATCCATCCATGACCAAAAAGTTATCAACCACACCAAATACATCAACCACACACAATCCACCAATCACATCAACCCACCATTTGACTCAAAATCCAAAACAAATTGAAACCCACCAAACCATCTCAAAATCTCAATCCGAATACAAAACCCACCAACAATCCCGAAAATCTCTACCTGAATCAAAACCACCAACCATCCCAGAGCCGTTGCTCACAAGGGAATCACAAATCAAACCGGAGCCATCTGACGCGCGCGGAGCCATCTGATCATACCGGAGCCCCTCGGATCATATCGACGCCACCCATCATATCGAAACCATCAAGTCCCAAAGTCACTCATTCACAAAAACCATCCTTTCGAAAAATCGACTACAAAATCACAAAACCAAAACAAACATAAACTCAAGGGCCATACCGAGCCATCTCGAACTCTGGAGTCCGAGAGTCGTCCTACCAAATCCCGAAACCATAGAGCACATCGGGCCGAGACCACCAAAAACAAAACCAAACCAAAAGTCCCACACTGACAAAGTCAAAGGTGACATCAGACAGCATTTGACTATCACACCCCTCACGAAAACAACCGAAAAGCATTCAATCCCGAATCTATCCAAACAACAAAGTCATCCTCAAATCAACCACTCAAAACAATGAGTTTCATACAACTCAATCGAAGTATTATAGGCTCATCATAAGTCCTATAGCTAGATGTCAAGAGGTCTAGTTGAGGCCCGTCATAAGTCCTCGTACTTTCAATTGCATTCTAGGCCCGTCATAAGTCCTAGAGCTAGACACCGAGTTCTAGTTGGGGCCCGTCATTAGTCCTCATGCATAACCCATATACCGATTGTATTCTAGGCCCGTCATTAGTCCTAGAGCTAGACACCGAGATCTAGTTGAGGCCCGTCATTAGTCCTCATACATTTCGAAGATGCATTCTAGGCCCGTCATAAGTCCTAGAGCTAGACACCGAGTTCTAGTTGGGGCCCGTCATTAGTCCTCATGCATAACCCATATACCGATTGTATTCTAGGCCCGTCATTAGTCCTAGAGCTAGACACCGAGATCTAGTTGAGGCCCGTCATTAGTCCTCATACATTTCGAAGATGCATTCTAGGCCCGTCATAAGTCCTAGAGCTAGACACCGAGTTCTAGTTGAGGCCCGTCATTAGTCCTCATGCATAACCAATATACCGATTGTATTCTAGGCCCGTCATTAGTCCTAGAGCTAGACACCGAGATCTAGTTGAGGCCCGTCATTAGTCCTCATACATTTCAAAGATGCATTCTAGGCCCGTCATAAGTCCTAGAGCTAGACACCGAGTTCTAGTTGAGGCCCGTCATTAGTCCTCATGCATAACCAATATACCGATTGTATTCTAGGCCCGTCATTAGTCCTAGAGCTAGACACCGAGATCTAGTTGAGGCCCGTCATTAGTCCTCATACATTTCGAAGATGCATTCTAGGCCCGTCATAAGTCCTAGAGCTAAACGCCGAGTTCTAGTTGAGGCCCGTCATTAGTCCTCATGCATAACCAATATACCGATTGTATTCTAGGCCCGTCATTAGTCCTAGAGCTAGACACCGAGATCTAGTTGAGGCCCGTCATTAGTCCTCATACATTTCGAAGATGCATTCTAGGCCCGTCCTAAGTCCTAGAGCTAGACATCGAGTTCTAGTTGAGGCCCGTCATTAGTCCTCATGCATAGGTTGTTTGATCGTATTCTAGGCCCGTCATTAGTCCTAGAGCTAGACACCGAGATCTAGTTGAGGCCCGTCATTAGTCCTCATACCATCAATCACCGCAATTTGGGGCCCGTCATAAGTCCCCATGCACCCGCATTCATAAGAATAGATCATAAACCGCTGTGAGAATTTTTGGCGTCCCGTCAACATTGATCCAATTCTGCAAGGGCTTGCAGAATTGAATCAAGGGGAGCCATCTGTAGACACCAAAAACTCTCACCCCATAAAACAAATTCAAAAATAATAAGAGGGGTCGTCACCTTTCTTTTTTTTCAAAACATATTAAGGTGCGTGCTAAGACGAAACCATCATTTTATAATCTTTTTCAAAACATTTCAAAAAAACACAATTCTTCGAAAATGAATTTCCATCGACAGTCCAGTTTCAAGGTCGTCCCCTTTTGTTTATTCACTTATTTTACTATTTTATTTTATTTTATTTTTAATCATCTATTCACTTTTTCTTATATTTTATTTTATTCTACTATTAGCATTAGTGTTTTTATTTTCATTTCTATTTATACACACTCATTTTCATCTTTCTAACTCAATCCACACTTGGTTGAAATCTGGCCTAGCCCAATTCCTTAAACCCACTCTATTTTTAGCCCATGGCTTCAAAAGCCCACATCAAAACCCAATCCATCTTCTAAACCCTAGAGTCCACCCTTGCTCTATATAAAATAAAAATACTCAACAACAGAAGGAAGAGCGGGGCATTTTTGGTCTTCTTCCTCATCGACTCCAATGGGAAATTTCTTCTTCAACCAGGAACGACAGCCACCACCATCTCCATGATTCTCTTCTCTCAGTCCTATCCGCCTCCCTCATTCTTCTTTCTTTCCTTCAACCCGATAGTCTGAAACCGAGAACGTTTGTTTCTCTTCTTTATTCCCGACCACCATCACCATTTACCCGTTCTCGATCTTATCAGAAGAGGAACCCAAAAATCCCTCGCTCTCTCCTCCACTGATCTCCCGCATCTCTAGAATCAGTTCTCCTCAACAATGGCACCACTCCCCATCACTTCCGGTTTTTCTTCTCAAAGAACCCGAAACCTAAGCATCTCTACCTGTCGTTCTCCTAGCGACGTTTTTTTGGCAAAAACCATAACTCCCGACTCCCATTTTTCTCGGCCTTCTCTCTGGAGGTTCAATCTCGATGGCGAAGAACCCTAAAAAAGTTACCTAGCAGCCACCATTGTCTTCTCTTGGACCTCAATCTCTCCAAAAACACATTCTCACTCACGGTCAAAACCTTTTCTCTGGATCGACTCAAATAATCTCCTTATCTCGTGTTGATTCTCGACTTCTTGCGTCTTCACACTTCGATTTACTCCATTGGGATAATGCCCCAGATCGTTTGCGTTCGATTCTCCAACTGGCAATTCTCCTACACGCTTCTCAGAACAAGCCTAATTGTCCATTTCAGTTGATATTGAGTTCGGAGTTCGAAACTTCCAGCTCGACTTAATCGTTGATACATGAGCTAAGGTGGGTTTTCTTACTTTGCTATACTTAGATTACTTTTGAGTTTGATCTGGACCTATTCGTTATGGTAAAGTTTGTTGGATTTGCGTTTATTAAGAGTTTGATTACATCATCTGCTTTGAAATGCTACCAAATTTGGAACACTTACTGTTTCTTTTGATTGATGTGTCGCTGAGGTACACTATGTAGCAAGCTCTGGGTTGAGATTGGTACATGTGTCCGAATAGGAATGTATGCTTTACGAGTTGATCAACGTGGTGGCATCTTGCGTTTGACGATATTTGCTCCTAGCAATTAATACCGCCCGTCTGCGCATTATTGTTGCCTGGTGTGGAGGGTGATTTTTCGGTATGAGGGGGGGTCTATCTAAATATGGTCTGACTAAAAGCCTAGATCCTAGAAATTGCCATTCTGTGGAGGGTGGAAACCCGTTATTCTGGCAACCCTCAAATACCTACTGAATCGTCCGTCTTTCCCAGAAAGCATAAGGGGAGTGTAAGTGAACACTACACCCGCCTCGATGGGCCCCACGCGGACTTATGCCTCTATAAGGCGGAATTGACTAGAGTCGCCACCTAGTTTGACCTAAGGAACTAGGAAGGAAGGAGAAGGGTTCTAAGAAACCGTTAATTGACTCTGATGATTTATTGCCTATGGATAGGACTTATCTGATCAAGCCAGAGATTCTGTGTGGGTTCGCACTGGGTTACACCCTTTAGAAGTGGCAACGACCACGACTTCAGATTGGTTGCCCGAGGAAACCTCGGTCTCCAATTGTCGGGATTACCTTCTTTCAAAACCTTATAGAAGAGATTCAGTTAAAGCCAAAGGATAAGATCGAATGAGGATGAGGAAAGGATGATTTCGAAGAGTTAAAGAAAAGGCTGGTCTTGGAGTTGGTCTGGTTGAAGTGTAAGTTCGAATTTGAAATGGTCGGGTTCTTGAGGTGTCTTGGAAAGTTGAATGTGTTGAGGAGCAAATCGGGTTTTAAGGATGATTGAGTATGGAAGAGGGTATTTGGTTTGCAGGTATTCGGGTTTTGAAGATGTTTAAGGTTTCTAGGGGTCCTCAAGAATTGGAAGTCCTATGTGACTTAGAATTGGTTCAGAGGAGGATTAAGAAGTGTTTATGGGTCCTAAAGCTCTAATGGAAATGTTGGGTTGGTTTATTCTGAATTGTCTCTCTTAAAGTTTTTAAAACCAGAAAAATCATTTTTTGCTGTAAAAGGGCGGATAATCCCGAGGGATTACCCTGTGTACCCCCTCGAACACGACACTTAATTAATGGTAAGTGCCGGGGCTCGAAAGATGGGGCAATGAATTTATGTCGAAAAATAGGATTCAGAGAGAAACACACCATGAACGAGATGTTCTCGGTCGAACCCCAATAACGTCTCTAACTCCCGGTTTTAAAACATTAAAAACCGAAAACATTGAAATCGAACGGAAGGGAGTTAGACGATTCTAAAATCCCGGCTGCAACTAGGAAGGTCGTTACTTCCCTAGCACCCCGCCTTGTAAAAGTCTAGGCTGCAATTAGGGAGATTTGTCACCCTAATGCCCCGCCTAAAGAGATCCAGACTGCGACAAGGAGGTTATGACCCCAGTGCCCGCCTCGGATTTTTATTTTGGGAAGGGAGACAAGCGATGCTCTAACCGTGGAGGAAATGTTTTGAAGGGGTTAGATATTTCTTGCTCCCCGAAAACGGTTTATTTGAGTTGAAAACAAAGTTTGAAAACTTTTGAAGTTGTTCGGAATTCTTGATGAAGAAACACTGATTTTGAGAAATGTTTTAGGAGAAAACTTTCTGTATATGTGAGAAGAACTTTCTGCATTTGAGAAGAGTTTTCTGTGATGTGAGAAGAGTTTTTCCTTTTAAATTCCACAAAATAGTTTCTTTTGAAAACTTGGTGAAACTTGAATAAAAAGATGGTTTGAAATTGAATGAAATTTACAAATGGAGAGTGGATGTATTGTGGATAGGATTTGGCCGAATGAATCGGGCTTGAATTGAATTGAAGTCGAGTTTGAATTGGATTGAGGTCGATTTTGATTTGGATTGAAGTTTGATTCGGGTCAAGGTCAGAGGGGTCGAAGTTTGGGTCAAGGTCAAAATTCGGTCAAGGTCAAAATTTGGTCAAGTCAACATTTGAATTGGTCAAGGTCAACATTTTTGGTCAAGGTCAACATTTCTAGTCAAGGTCAACATTTTTGGTCAAGGTTTGACATTTGTGGACTTGTTTTGACTTGTGTGGACTTGGTTTGACTTGTGTGGACTTGGTTTGAATTGTGTGGACTTGGTTTGACTTGTGTGGGCTTGGACCGAATTTGGGCCAAGGCTTGGGCTGATTTTTGTGAGCTCAAGTTTTGGTTGTGGATTTGGATTGATCTTTTTGGTTTTGGGTTGGGTTGAGTATGGAATTTGGATCGGGCTGATGAATTGGGCCGGATGGGTATTTGGGCCGAGTGTGGGTATTTGGGCCGAGTGTGGTTTTGGGCCGAGTGGGGGTTTTTTGGGCCGGATGGATTTGGGCAGAGTTTAGGTTGTTGGGCCGAGCTGGATTTGGGCCGAGGTTAGGTTGTTGGGCCGAGCCGGATTTGGGCCGAGGTTAGGTTGTTGGGCCAAGCTGGTCTTGGGCCGAGATGGTTTCGGGCAGAGCCATGTAGAATTGGGCCAGATCATGTGGCATTGGGCCTTAGATTGGATGATGTGGTATTGGGCCGTGGGTTTGGGCCATGTAGTATTGGGCCACATGTTTCGGGCCGTGGACTTGGGCTTTGGATTTTGGGCCGATTTGAGATGGGCTGATTTTGGGGACCGGCCAAGTTTGGCTGAGAAGAATGGAGAATCATTGGGAGATGAGTTTACTACTAAAAGTTAAATATGAATTTACAAAAGGTTGTGGCAATGAGAGACAATTTCTGGATTTGAGGATGGAGAATTTTGGATTAAAGAGCTGGAGGTCTGAAACGGAAGTGAGCTTTAATTATATATATATACATGTATTAGGTACATTTTAGGGCTTAGAATGTTACCACCATGAGATAGGCCAATGGTCTATCAGGCTAGGGGAACACTCACTATCCTAAGGGGATTATTGTTTGCTTATACATAAATGTGTGTTTTAAGGTTTAGGATGTCGCCACCATGAGATAGGCTAATGGTCTATCAGGCCAGGGGGACCCCACTATCCTAATGGCTAGGATCTAAAGGATTATAACTAGGGCTTAGTAAAATACAAGAGCTGAAGAAAATACGATAAAAGAGGGATAAAGCATTATATACATGAAGAAATAAATCAAGTAATCATGGATTGACAAATTTAGAATCAAGAAGTTGACCAAAATGGGTGTTCAAACACGCGGAGAACACATGGAGCTCAAGAGTCCATCATTCTAGCCCGCATGTAAAATCCAAAGTCCACAAGCTTAGCAAGGTTTGTCCAACATTCGCAAGTTCTGCCACGAGTCCGCAAGCTTGGCTCAGATGTTCCATTACCACGTGCCTCAGTCCAGGAATACACAGAAACAAGCAATCAAAATAAATCCAATATTTGCGAACAAATTAGTGCACCTAGAGTAATGATAAGTCTGACAGTTAGTGATACATGAATGAATTGCCTTTGGACTTTAATGAAGTGAACCACAAAACAGAAGCTACAAGGGATTTCAATAGCACGCTCAGACTTGAGCAAAAGCAAACGGTTTACACTTAATAAGTTCAGAATCAAAATGTGATACTGATCTTCCAATAAACTCGCAAGCAATCAGATGAAATTGAACGCAATGAAAAAAAGAAATCAACCACTCAGAAGCAAGGGGTAGCGTTGACTGCAGTTTTGAATCCACATGAAGATGATGAGAAGCCTCAGTCCTTGACTCGACACAGATTTGCACGTTTTTGCCCAGACATCCGCAAGCTTGCCCTAGTACGACCGAGATGCCAACAGGAGGTACCTTAATCAAATAGCAAAGCGAAGGTAATGAGTAAACTGAGTCAAATAACCCACATAAATTGGTGATAATCGTAGCTTCGATGTTAGGGAACATATCGAATTAACCTTCAAATTCTGAAACCAACACAAGGCGTAAAAAAAAGTGTCATTTCAAACAGGATCAGCATAATAGAGCCAAAAGTCAAAGAAAACAAATCCCATGCTAATATTCCAAATCGGACTCCAGAAAACGTGAAGCCTCAAAATCATCAGAACGACTATGCAAATTTATAAACCAGATTAGCTAATCAAATGGGTTCGACACCCAAATAAGCAGAATATGCAACGATGGCACTGAAGCAAACCAAACCAGATTAGGAGGTAGAGTCATTGATTATGTCTGAAAACCGATCGGACTTATTCTCGCCCGACCTCTCGCATCGTGGATAACAGAACATCGTAAATCTACTCACAACTACAAAAGGGAAGTCAAACTAAATAGGGGTTTTTCTTCCAGAAAGAGTAGCCATCCAGTGGTTGTCCTCCTGACTACAATCTTTGAATCCCACGGTTTATTGCAGTTCCGAGGTCGCCGCCGGTATATGTAGGGTGGTGATGGTGCTTTCGGATAGAAGAGGGGCTCGGGTGTAGCGTAGGTGTTCTGCTCTTTTCCGTTTGATTTCGAGCTCTCCATACCTCACATAATGTGGGAGATGAAGATGGAATGTTCAAAGGAATTAGAAAACGTTGGGAGTAAATCGCAACCGGTGGTTAGGGTTTTTCAGAGGTAAAGTCGATGGAGTTTTGATGGTGAGGGTATCGTGGTGGTCATTGTTGTTTCTCTTCAACGATATGGAAGTCCGGTTCAGTACAAATCTGAAAGCCAGAGGGGATCGAGTTCGGCTTGAGATAGAGAGGAAAAGAAAATCGATAGTAGCAGTTCCCACCAGCTAGAGTCAGGATTAAAAAAAGGGTGTTGGCTCCTTCATGGTTGTGAATCAGTGGAGTTAGACCTGACTCATGTGAGCGAGGCTAGTCGACGATGAAGACGGGAAATGAACATAGAGGGAGTACGATGGATCTTAAGGAAGGGATCTGGGTTTGAGGAGGAAAAAGGCTTGATAGCCATGGAAAATTTGAGTAGAAATTCGGCAATGTCGGAGAGGAAATATCTTGGTCGAGTTCCTGGTGGAACCTTCGACGGTGAGGAGTTTCTACGTTTTCAGTTTTTGGGAGATGGACCAAGATGGAGACCGATTGGAGTAGAAAAGAGGTTGAGGAAGAAACAGAGCCGAGGGGAGAAGATGAAGTTGAACGGATGGGTTGTTCGTTTTTTTTTTGGAAGAAAGAAAAGAACGACGAAGAAGACGGGAATGAAGAACCAGGGCCGGGGTTGACGGCTACTGTTGTTGTTGTTATATGAAGGAATTTAGGGTTTTCTAGGTCACGCTTGGCATGCTGGGGACGTAAAACATCAAAAAATATAAAGTCCTTTGTTCACTACCAAGAGTCGAACTGAGACCAGGTGTATACCCTCTGAACACACTAACCAATTGTGCTACTATATAATTCAGTATGTGAACGTAAGGAATAATAATACACTAGTAATACGAGCTGAAGTAGAAAGATATAAAAACACCCTAGCTTTCCAGTTTTAAACCCGGACTCGTTGGTTCCAATGTGGGTACACTAAACAGCAAAATGAATAAATAAATAAATGAGTAAATCAAAATAGACTAAGATAAAATGAGATAGCAAAATAAAAAAATAGACAAAAAAGAACGGGTTTAAAGTCGGATTGTCGTTGGAAATTCATTTTTGGAAACCGTTGTTTTTATTTCTGAAATGCTTTGAGAAAATGATTTAAAAAATTTGTCATAAAATGACGGTTTCGTTTTGGCATGCACATTGATACGTTTTGAGAAAGAAAGGCGACGACCCCTCTTATTTTATTCGTTACTCGGAATTTGCTTTATGAGGTGAGAATTTTTGGTGTCTACAGATGGCTCCCCTTGATTCAATTCTGCAAAACCTTTGCATAATTGGATCAAGGTTGACGGGGCGCCAAAAATTCTCACTACGGTTTTGTGATTTGATGGGATGCGACCGTGAGTGTATGAATGTGATTAAAAGTACGAGGACTTATGACGAGCCTCAGTTAGACCTCTTGACATCTAACTATAGGACTCATGACAAGCCTATAATGCAATTGAAAGTACGAGGACTTATGACGAGCCTCAACTAGACCTCTTGATATCTAGCCATAGGACTTATGATGAGCCTATGATACTAACAATGTTTTGGTTTAGAGTGCACGAGGACTTAGGAGTGCCTCAACTGGACCTCTTGATATCCAGCCCTAGGGCTTATGACGAGCCTAGAATGCAAGTTCGGTACCATACTAGTAGCGCAATAGCTGCTAGCAGGTGTAAAACGAAAGGCGACCGTACTAGTAGCGCAATAGCTGTCTAGCAGGTGTAAAACGAAAAGTCGACCGCACTAGTAGCGCAATAGCTGCCTAGCGGGTGTAAAACGAAAGGCGACCGTACTAGTAGCAATAGCTGCCTAGCGGGTGTAAAACGAAAGGCGACCGTACTAGTAGCGCAATAGCTGTCTAGCAGGTGTAAAACGAAAGGCGACCGTACTAGTAGCGCAATAGCTGTCTAGCAGGTGTAAAACGAAAGGCGACCGTACTAGTAGCGCAATAGCTGTCTAGCAGGTGTAAAACGAAAAGTCGACCGCACTAGTAGCGCAATAGCTGCCTAGCGGGTGTAAAACGAAAGGCGACCGTACTAGTAGCGCAATAGCTGTCTAGCAGGTGTAAAATGAAAGTCGACCGCACTAGTAGCGCAATAGCTGCCTAGCGGGTGTAAAACGAAAAGTCGACCGCACTAGTAGCGCAATAGCTGCCTAGCGGGTGTAAAACGAAAGGCGACCGTACTAGTAGCGCAATAGCTGTCTAGCAGGTGTAAAATGAAAAGTCGACCGCACTAGTAGCGCAATAGCTGCCTAGCGGGTGTAAAACGAAAAGCGACCGTACTAGTAGCGCAATAGCTGTCTAGCAGGTGTAAAATGAAAAGTCGACCGCACTAGTAGCGCAATAGCTGCCTAGCGGGTGTAAAACGAAAGGTGACCGTACTAGTAGCGCAATAGCTGTCTAGCAGGTGTAAAATGAAAAGTCGACCGCACTAGTAGCGCAATAGCTGCCTAGCGGGTGTAAAACGAAAAGTCGACCGCACTAGTAGCGCAATAGCTGCCTAGCGGGTGTAAAACGAAAAGTCGACCGCACTAGTAGCGCAATAGCTGCCTAGCGGGTGTAAAATGAAAAAGTGACCGCACTAGTAGCGCAAAAGCTGCCTAGCGGGTGTAAAATAGAAATGCGACCGCACCAGTAGCGCAATAGCTGTCTAGCAGGTGTAAAATGAAAGGCGACCGTACTAGTAGCGCAATAGCTGTCTAGCAGGTGTAAAATGAAAGGCGACCGTACTAGTAGCGCAATAGCTGTCTAGCAGGTGTAAAATGAAAGGCGACCGTACTAGTAGCGCAATAGCTGTCTAGCAGGTGTAAAACAAAAAATTCGACCGCACTAGTAGCGCAATAGCTGTCTAGCGGGTGTGAAGATGCGTCAGACAGTGAGCAAATTTTATGGGTATATGCAGATGATATGATGTGAGGTTATTAACCAATGTATTAATTGAATTAAACTCCCTGTTTGTGGATGTAGGCTTTGTGTGAGCAGACGGCTCCAGAGTTGTTTCAAATTTCGAGATGACTTTGGCATGTGGTGATGGCTCCGGTATGGACTGATGGCTCCGGATTACATTGATGCCTCTGGTGCGGTTGGGTGGCTCCAGTGTGGTCAGAGGGCTCCGACATGATTCATGACCCCATTATGAGCAACGGCTCTGGTGTGGTTGATGGGTTTCGATTTGTATTGAGATTTTGAGTGGAATGGTGGGTTGATGTGATTAGTGGACTATGTTGTGTTTGACGTATTTTGATGTGATGGACAAATTCTTGGTCATGGATGGATGGCTTCGGCCCGGTTATGACTTCAGGGTTCTCTCATGATGGCTCCAGGATAGCTCGGGATGGCTCCGGAAGGGCTATGAGATGGCTCTATTTGGTGATGGCGAGGAAGAAAGGGGCATTTTTTCTTTGAGGTGGTCGCACCCTGGGCGGGTTGCCTACGTACTCAATTCTATATTGAGATCAGACCATACGTAGTTCGATCTTTGTAGGCAAAGCCCTGGTGACGAAATGGCTCGTGTATAGTCTTGAGGTCTCTAGGACGGTCTCAACGCTTGAGGATGGCTCTCGCATGGCTCTAGTTTGGTTTTGGATATGATGTTGATGAGGCCCGGTGACGCTGGATGGCTCCGGGAAGATCGTCGTATGGCTCCGGATGGCCTCGGTTTTGATTTCTTTTGATTTTGAGTTGAGCTTCGATAGCGGGAAACTGAAGTCGACCTTCCACGAGACTAGGCATGGTTCTTACCAGCCGGATGTTGAAAATGAAGTGGTTATGATGCATGCGAATGCTAACTGCTAGATACGATGCAAAATGTGTATGCAATTTTTGGAGAGAAGGTACGGTCCTATCTCTATTAATATGAGGTTTACGAATATAAGACATCTTCAGTTTGATCTTGAGTGATTGTTGAGCTAGAATGCGTGAATCACTTTCCTCTCACGGAGGGATATGGGTCAATCTTTCATGAGTATGGCTGTGTGTGCAAATGGTGTGATGATGCTCTCGATGCTCTGAGCAATATTTTCCTGAGAATTTCCTTTCGAGGTTCTGGACTTTCCGATCCTCACCAATTCCTCACTTGCAACAGGGTTAGCTGTTTATGATTTAGTGCTTCGATCAAAGAGTCACTCGCACTCGAAAAACCTTGTAAGGTAAGGTTGCACTCATTCGCTCATGGTCCCTTTGGTATGACGGGGCATGTTGATAACAAGTACGAAGCTTATAATTCATATTTCAGATCCGATACTTTCAGTTAACGCTTATCAACTAACGAGTCAGAGGTCTTTATTGGGTTGTAACGGGGATGAGGGGTATGATACATGTCACATGGGACTGTGGGATTTATTTGGGAATTGTGGAGCTTTTGTGCAATAGAGGACGGGTTTCGCCTTTGCCATGGGTGGAATGATTGGACGGGTTTTGATAACCTTTTATTGGTTTCTATGGGACATCATTGGTCCTTCTGATTTGGATTTCTCCTTCTTGCCTCTTCTGGTGTTTGATTTGAACTTTCTTCTCATTTTGTTGTTGTTTTTTTTTTGAAATTGCATTTGGCTCATCAACTTTCTCAAGCGTTCTCTGCTTTGCATTTTGGCTTTCAGCTTTGAAGTTGTATTGACTCATCGATCTTCTTGAACATTTTCGGTGTTCTTTTTTGGTGTTTGGCTTTGGGGTTGCCTTGACTCACTGATTTCTTCAGACATTTCATTTGTTATTTTTGTGAAAGATGGTGGGGAGGGGCCATGGCTCCGGCTCCTTTGAGATCCTCTATTGCAAGGGCAAATAAGTATATGTACATGGGTTGGCATGTTGTGGAGTTCACAGAAAAAGGTTTATCGTGAAAGGCTCAGCGGGGTTAACTAAGGGATTATGTACAGGGCAGTCAAAGCTTTTTTGGTTTTGTGGAAGTTTTTATTCCTAAGTGCCTCGTCATTCTCATTAGTCAATGATTGTTTTCTTACTACTTCTCGAATCTTTGCATGAATCACAGTTCGTGTCTTGTTATCAACATTGATCTCGCTATGAATTGTGCCTCTCCATGCGCTGAAGGAATGCACAAGTCGCTCATGGTTTTACCTCTATGGACTCGCTCTATCTTCCCTCATCGCTCGGTGGATGGTCCAATACCCTCTTTTGGAATTCAAGAGAAAATACCGCTCTTCACACACTACTCACTTGGTTTGTGGTGCT